>VZTZ01043194.1:15449-25728 GCA_013400955.1 Drymodes brunneopygia
AAAAAAAAATCATGCTCCCCCCACCAAAGCCACATCTGCAAGCTAACAATGTGCTTGACCCAGTTTATCAAATTCTTCCTCAATACAGAATTTCTCTGCCACAAACAAGAATAGTTTTCAGTACTGAGAGATCAGGTCATTATTATTTTTGAGGCTATGCTTAGCTTGTGAAGACCAAAAGGCTAATAGCTTGTAACACCATTTGAAAACATTGCTTGCAGATGGCAACTCTTGCAAATTTCCATTTTATCAATATGTAATACTTCAAAAGTTCTCAACATTTAAAATTTTTAAAATAGTTTTGCTGTGATTAATCAAACCAATCAAATAAAATTGCAGTTTAAAAAAAGATTTGGACTACCCATCAAAAAGTAAAATCTGAACAAAATTAATTCATAAACATGTGTCAGTATAAGTATGGCAAAACAATCTTCATATAGTATGAGGGAGGGAAGAAGGCAGGGAAAAAGAAAGAAAAGCTTTGAGAAATTCTCTTTCAAGAAGAAAATTTCATGAAGATATATGGGTATCAGAAAGCAACCAATAGCCAACTAATTTTTCTTTCAAGTGACTAGGAACATATCCTTTCCAATTTGTCTTTGCTTGTTAATGGGAAAAAACAGGTTCTGCTACAACCTTTAACTGTGAAAAATGTCTTTTTTGTTGTTGTTGGTAGAGTACTTTTTATTTGAGAAAAAAAATAACATGTTTTTCTGTTTTCAGTTCATCATTTGTATTTCCTACTTCAGATCTGATTTGCTAAGGAAGATTTGTGTACGTTAGATGTGATTTTGCTATAGTTTGCTCATGCATTTGATAAAAGAAAAGAAGAATTACATAGATACTTACCAGAATATAAATGAAGCAGAAGAAAGAGTATATAGAATTTAAATGTGGGGATATGAAACCAGCCTTTGTGTGCTCATACTCCTGGTAATCTCATTAGCACAGCTTGAATTTAGAAAGTGCTTTATGTAAAAATTTATAAAGGAGCACCTTTGTAATGCACTCACTAAGAATAAACAAAGTGAAGGACTGTAGAGAATTGCCATGGCATGCATTAGGTCAGGCTCTTCTCCCAAACAGGGATTTAGTATCTCTTTTCCACCCAGAAGCAATAAATGCAATTCAGTGTTCAATCAGACAATCTTTAACTTACATAAATGTTTCTCTTTGATTTTGTAGACTGTCACGGTTAGTACCTCTGGACTGGGAAATGGGTATTGGGTACCCAGTCCTTGCTTTTTTCATCATTTATATTATCTATGTACTTCCCAAAGGTAAATGTCCAAAGCATTTAAATACAATGTTTTTGAAATTGAAAGTCTAAAGAAAAAAAAATCCAGCCCCAAACCCCAAGACAAAACCAAAAAACCAAAACAACAAAACTGAAAACTAACCAACTACAATAAGTCTTATATTTTATTATTCTTGTTTCTATTTCCACAGCTGAAGCATTAAGGTTGCAGGCCATAAAAGTATTTGAACACCTTTGATAATAGTTTCCTCTACAAAAACAGAACCAGAAATGAAAGCACAGGTTATTAGTCTGAAACTTTCACTGAAATATTGTTCCATAGGATCCAAAATTCAAATATAAGATTTTTATTTTTTACTCCAGCAGGTAAACCTTATCAATGATTACTGCTTCTCCTGAAAGTGAAATCTTTACAGTGAACATAGGTCAGTTTACCCTTTCTCCAATTCACTTTCTTCTGTCTTCCCTGCAATTCCAATCCCTGAAACACATGGCCTGGGACAGGCCTGCTGGTCACCCATATCATGGGAATATGAGCTCCCTGTGTATAGTAATTCATCATTACAGAGAATGTTCTGTAGTCTAGGCTTTCCAGTTTACCTTATAGCTACTTTTAATTGTAGATATATGTTTAAAACCATGTTTTTGCCCTAATTTACAGCTGAGAATCACAGAAGAATGTAGGCTGAAAGGAATTTCTAAAGATACAGTAGTCTCCTCATACTAGGAGCTACCCTACATTTGAGCAGAGACTCATCACAATATATAAACTCTTTGGTTTAGGGCAGGGACAACTTGGGAAATGGCAGTGGAAATTAAGAATTTATATGGCATAGGTGTAAGAGAGGCACTGGTACTGCCATGCACTTCTGGAGCCAGGTACCAGCTGTGGACCTCAGAGTACATCTTTCAACTGGCAATTTTGGCAGGATCATTGCCTGTCTTAAAAGAAAAAAATTGCTCTCCTGATCCACTGGTTCAGGTCTTCTTCAGGTATCACTAAAGGAGTGGGATAAATTACAAAGGACAGGAGGCAACTTCACTGTCAGAGTCACAGGTGTCGATTGCTCATCTCACATATGAGAATGTGTTGCAAGTTCTTGCCCAGAGTAAAACACACACTATCTGTGATTTAAACTGACCTACTTCTCTTTCCATTAGAACACGTTGCTAAAGAAATATGACATGCTTTATTGGATTCATATGGGAAAAAATTAGAAGCCAAACCCAGTGGCTGTGCTGTGTTGTTTAGGTACAAGAGTGACAAACTAAAGCCCAGAGCTCAACTGGTCTCTTATAATCAAAGTGACTTGGAATACCTGATCCTTTGCTCTTCTGAAATGGTAGTTCCAAATTTAATTAGAATCCAAGACATTGGGCTTCATGTCGAGGAATGTTGCCAGAGATAAAGGAGGTGATCCTTCTGCTATACTCAGTTCTGGTAAGGCCAAATGTGGGGAACACTGTGTCCAGCTCTGGGCTTCACACCATAAAAGAGACGGATGGAAATACTGGAGAGAACCCAAAGAAGGGCCTCTAAGATTATGAAAGGGCTAGAACATCTCTTATGTGAAAAAAGGCTGAGAAAGCTGGGACTATTTAGCCTGGAGTATTACATAATGTGTATAAATACCTCAAGGGAGAATGTAAAGAAGATGGAGACATGCCCTTTTCAATGATGCCTAGTGACAGGACAGAGGCAATGATCACAAATGGAACACAGAAGAAACAGTCTGAGCATAAGGAAATATTTTTTGTTGTGAGAGTGGCTGAGAACTGGCACAGGTTGCCCAGGAAAATTGTGGAATCTCCCTCTTCAGAGATACTCAGAAGTTCTGTGGCTATGGGGAGGGGTAACTGACTGTAGGTGGCCCTGCTTGAGAAGTGGGGCTGGATCAAATGAGTTCCAGAGGTCCTTGCCAACCTCAATAATTCTGTGATTCCGTAAGATAAGAATAAAATCTGTGTCTTTGTTGTATCTGAGAAAACCCAGACATTCTTCAAAACTCCGTGTTAACCTACCAAATTGACTGCAGGCTCTTTCATTCTCTGTACTGCTCCCCATCAAACCCCTCATGTCTACATGCAATATGCATATTTATAGTTTAGGCTCAGCTGTTATATCAGTGAAATTTTTTCAACTCAAAATTTTGCTTCAGGACTCTTCATCTTTTACACCACAATAGGTGAAAAGACATTTTTTGAAATTGACAAGCCAGTGTCACTACATACAAGAACACCTCTGCTATAAAGAGGCTCAGAGAGTTGGGTATGTTTAGTGTAGACAAGAAGAGGCTCTGGGGAGGCCTTTTAGCAGCCTTCCATTACTTAACATGGGCTAAAAGAAAGCAAAAGTGGGATTTTTCATTAGGGCATTGGTATGGTAATAGGAAGAGAGGTAATGGTTTCAAACAGAACGAAGTCAGATTTAGATTAGATACTGAGAATAAATTCTTTACTGTGAGGATAGTGAGACATGGAACAGGTTGCCCAGATAGGCTTTGAATGCTCTAACTGTGGCCAGGAAGGTTGGGGCTTTGAGTAACCCCATCTAGAGGAGGGCGCCTCTGTTCATATGAGAAAAGCGAGAAGCATCTACCTCCAAAATACATCAGAATCAGCTCTTGTCACCAGTACACTGTTAATGACACATCAGCTGTGCACGAAGAATGACCTACCCAAGGGAAAGAAAATGTATTTGAGAGGTCCAAATAAATATGTGATCTGCCCCTTAGATGTTAGCAATTTATTTTTTAAAGTATTTTTGACAAAAATGTGTTCAAGCTTTTGAAATGTAAAGGAAACAGAAAGTAATGATCATCTTCATATTATATCAGATTCTTATTATCCTTTTCTAGAGTAACAATTCTTTTGAATTCCCTGTAGACAGGCATACAAATTCCTCCTTTGCAAGATGTTTAATAGCTTCAGCTGTGAACAGCTGTTCCCCTATTTCTCAAAAAATTTCTAAAGCCAGTCACTGGGCTGACCTATCATTCAGTTTTTCATTGGCTTGTTGGCTAGTTTGCTCAGTTTTGCCCCTTAATATATTTTTCCTTCTACATTTTCACCATTACAATAAAACCAATGTAGTCAACCAACCATTGTCAGGCTTTTAGAAAACTTCTAAAATAATTTTAAATAAAAATGCCTTTAACATCTAATCTTTTTGTTAGCCTTCACTTTTCTGTTATGGATAAAGAAAAAAAGCAATTCCTTTCTAATTTTTATACCTAACTTAAGACAGGGTTTTGGAGCTTCATTTTTCTCTCCCTCAAACAATTTCAATATTGGATTAAGATCCTAAACTATTTTGCATTATGTAAATCATCTGAAATTTTTTTTGTTTTATTGAAAGAATGAGATACAACAATTTTTAACAGCTGAAGTTGTTAGCTTTTTAATGCTAATAGAATATTCTTTTGGCTGGAGCTTAGAGAAAATTCAACATAAATTTCTTTGTGTTTCAAACACAATGGAATAGTTATGTTCTTAGCATAAAAATATGGATTGCAGTGCAAAAAAATGTGGCAACTGGGAAACTGGTATAAAACATTTATGAGCAAAATGTTCCAAATTCCCCACAGTCAATATTAATGGAAGAGTAACCCAACTTTTTAAAGAAGTGATACTTATGAAAAGAACAGTTGTGGTGAAAAAAACTCTAATTTTGCACACCAGTTTGAAAAGCAGTTGTTTCAACCAGCCTCATTAAAAAAATCTCTGAAACTAGGAAAAAAACACTCATGGAAAGATATTAGTTGACTGCTTTTAAGTTGCTGATGTTTAAGTTTATATTGTCAGTAGCACCAAAATAGCCTAGATGAAATTAGAGACACACTGTGTTGAAAAATAATAAGAAAATAAAAATATTTTTAAACTGCCTACTAAATATATATATACTCAGGCCTGTTATTGCAAAACTAATGCTAATTTCAAAACACAAGCAATGATTATGCTGATTTCTTTTACTGTGTTGAATCAAAATATTAATGTACACAGTACATCATCAAAATGGTAACAAACATTAAGTCAGAGAAAACTGATTCCCTACAGCATCCTAGAGAGGCTTGATTTTTTTTAACTGCATCTTTAGTGGTGAGATTATTCTCTATATGATTTTTAGAACAATTAAAACATAATTATCAGGTGTGCCATGCATATTACACATGAATCAAGGTAAATTGAAGTATGATGCTTTTATCATTTTCATTTTGTGTTAACCATATATATTGAGCCTGTGATCGTTGCAGGGAAATGTGATCAGGATTTTTTTCCTAATGGTGTTTTGTGAACTGTAGAGGTAAGACATTACACTGGTTATATGCAATCTCTTTGGAATGCCTTTGTTGTGAAGTTATTTCAGCTTGATTTAGTTTTTAAATCCAGAATGAAAGCCTAGTTTCTTGACATAGCTATATCTGTTCATTGAATTGATGTCAAATGTGTTACTTCCAGGTGTATTTCTTTAGTTTGACTAGTTTTATCAAGCTATGATGCTTTGCCCAAGAGATATGGTAGAAAAGCTGATGGCCAAAATAGAGCAAAAGCACACAAAATATTCTGCAATTTCCTTGAACACTCACTCCTAGAAATACACGTAAAAACTACAAGAGCATCAGACCAAATATTACATACAGACTAAAAAAAAAAACAACCCTCTTTCTGCTCCTATTCCTTTCCTAATTAGTTTCAGTCCCAAGGCAACCAATTAATTATATCCTTTGAAAATGAACTTTTCCCCTCTAAATTCATTCAAACCCTTCCTTTCCTCAGTCTCCAGGCTCTGCATTTTCCACTTCAAATTTTAAATCACTTGTAAATACTACAAATAAAAAATTTCCTTATATTTTAGTGCTCTGCTGTTAATTTCAAAAGTTTTAAAACAAACAAAAAATAATCTTTTGCATTTTCCTTCAAAAAGTGCTCATTCTATATAGTGAAATGTATAGATATCTACCTCATAAAAAAGCAAATTGCAGAGAAGTTTGAAGTTGAAAGCAAAAAAGATGGAAGATTTTTTCCTTATGAAATTTTTGTGTATGTGTTTTGGCTTATTAAATAATAGTGAAAAAAAAAATAGCAGGCTTTGATAGAAATTCACTTCTAGTCACATAATAATATTTCACTTTTTTCATGCCTCAGACATATATGAACAGAAAAAGAGTGAATTGAATTTAAGTCCTGTAAAGTATATGCGCCTGCGTGCAATCTCTAAAGTAATTATTTACTATTTCTGTTTCTGAAGCCTGTCTACATGGAAGCCTGGAGTGAGGTGCAATAATTGGCAGAGAGCAGTTTCAACAGTCATATACTCACTGCTTAGTATGTAACTATCATAAGAACAAGAATACAAATAAAACTGTCTGTAAAGCAATGATTGCAGCAACAAAATTGCTACAGAATCCAGCATTGCCAAAACAGTTTGGAATAGAGTTTGTGGCTTGACAAAAGGCTGAAACATTTTTATGAATAAGAAAAAATTGCAAAGCATGAAGACTTCAACATTGTGGAATCATAGAATCATAGAATATTTTGGGTTGGAAGGAACCCTTAGTATCATGTAGTTCACGACTAGTGATGCTTTGCTCTGTGCTCTATATTTGTAATATACAGGAAGAATTTTTCTATTTACAAGTCAAAACAATATGTTTCATTAAAAAAAATCCAAACCAATCAATAACAACAAAAAACCCAAAAAAAAAAAAAAAAAAAAAAAAAAAANTTCTTCCAACTTATGCATGCAATCTGCGTTATACATGCTAAGCAGATCACCTTCTCTTTTCTAGGTTTCAGATTTTCAGTTAGTTTAATTTTCCTCTAATCTGAACACCTTGCCATACTTGTGATACTATACCTTTTCATACTTCCATACCTTTTTAAGGACAAGAACAAGATCTAAAAAATTTAAAATAAAGGTGCCCGGTGGATTTATGCAGTGTCATAATGATGTTTTCCATTTTACTGTTTTACAGTCTCCTGAAGATTCTTCCTTTATTCAAAAAGTAGAAAATGTAGAACATGAAATTGCAGATGGATCTCATCAGAACACAAGGAAGATCCCAAAACGCAATTTCCCTCATCAAAATATAATTGGAAGCTAAAATGGCAATATAAAAGAGGACATTACTGATATTAAAAAAACAAACTAAATTATATCCATGTTTAATTGTCTTTTGCTAGTTCTAAATAAGGTGATACAAACAAATATAGGTCAACCAGTGTAATGAAGACATTTTTAACTGTGAGAGAGAAATTCCTTCTTAATTTTAGTCATAACTGTAGGCAGAAAAAATGCAATCAATTATTTTTCACTGAAGTATGAACGTATAGATCACGTGGGCATTATTAAGTTTATGTCAGTTCTGTGTTCAAACAATGGAAGGGTTATAAAGGGAAAGAAGTTGTGTGTTACATGTGCTCTTTGGTACCTAAATGAGATATGGGAAACATCTAGAGCACCACCTACACTCAATCTCTAATTTATATAGAGAGATGTGAACCTAAGAAGGTGTTCTATTGGTTTCTTTGAAACTACACTCTGAATTAGAAAAGCAAGGATTCTTTATGAAGTAACAATCTCAATTTCTGTACTCTCCATGTAAGATTTCTTTTTTATTGTTTGGATTGTTTTTAGACAAGAAAGTCAAAAAGTCAATTTGCTTGACCAGAGATTTTTTTATCCTGAGTAACAAGGATATGTTAAAATAGCACAATGAAAGAATGTTCTGCAAAAACTCTTACTGGAAGGAAGGACAACAAGGGGTGAGGAGGAAAGAGAGTGAATGAAGCAGATCATATTGCTGTAACCAGTATTTGTGACCTTAAGGTTGTTGGGTTTTACCTGTCCTCGCCCCCCTTATAATCATATTTACGTGAAAATTCACACAGAAACTTTCAGATTCACAATTTAAATAACTTGCTTGAGATAAGAAACTGCTGCCTTTCAGTATTTACACACAGTTCTTTAACATGCTTTGTTAAGAAAAGTGACTCCAATTGTTCTGAAAAGCCACTACATGCTTGATTTATCTTCCAGATTGCCAATAGGACGTAACTGTCAGTTTGCAGATGCACTGATTGCATACATAGATAAGTGTTACATTCAGCCAAATAATCCCAAACCTATACAGTTGATTTTTCAACATAAAAAAATAATACTTTTCCCCTTGAGATAGTGTCATCAAATACCATCTGTGCTGGCTGCAATTTTAGTCATAAATCCTTATTGTATTTATCAGAGATTCGTTTTCCAAAATAGCTAATTTTCATCTCAGATTCAGACACACACTAATTTCTTTGCTTCATTCTTTCTGAGAAGTCTGATAAAACAGTCTCTCACTGAAAGGGTTTGGCATTTGCCCAAAACAAAATACGCTCATCTCCTTGCATGATATTAGTTTCCTTAATAGGTCTAGAACTTAGAATCATTAAATACAATAAAAAAACATTCTCTTCATGTANCTCCATGTCTGGCAGAGACAACCCCTGCTGGGTCCAAAGATGGACATGCCACTGGTCAAGGCTGGGCCACTTAGAAATGGCGGCAATGCCTCTGTGATAACAGATTTAAGAAGAAAGAAAAAAAATAAGTTATTTTGCAGTTGTAATTGTGGCAAGAGAAGAGCAGAGTGGGAACTTGTGAGAAGAACAACTCTGCAGACAGGAAGGTCAGTGGAGAAGGAAAGGGAGCAGGTGTTCCAGGCACTGGAGCAGAGATTCCCCTGCAGCCCATAGTGCAGCCCACGGTGAGGCAGCTGTGCCCCTGCAGCCCATGGAGGTCCATGGGGATGCAGGAATCCACCCACAGCCCTTGTAAAGCATCATGCCAGAGCAGATGGATGTCTGAGAGGAGGTTCTGACCCCACAGGAGGCCCATGGAGAGAGGACCCCCTTCTGGAGCAGCCTGTCTTTATGGACTGCACNTGGAGCAGCCTGGCTTTATGGACTGCACCCTGTGGAAGAGGGGCCCATACTGCAGCAGTTTGAGGGGTACTGTTGTCCATGGGATGGACTCACATTGAAGCAGTTGGCAGGGAACTGTTGTTCTCATGTTGGAGAAGTTCACAGAGAACTGTCTCCCGTGGGAGAAACCCCAGGGAGCAGTAGGGGAATGACCCTTCTCCCTGAGCCATGGAGAAACCACAGGTAATGAACTGACCATAACCCCCATTCCCTGTCTCCTTGTGCCACTGGGGTAGGAGGGAGAGCTGGGATGCTATAGTCTGGATTAAGTGATCCTTGAAAGTCAGACAGATTTCCAGGATCATCTCCCATGGAATTATTGGAAGCAGAGTCCTGAATAGGGCAAATTATGCTCCCCTTAAATCCAAGGCTGTGATCCTTCAATTCACTGGTTTTATCCCTAAAATCCACTATCTCACAGTCACTGTAGCCAAGACTACTCCCAGATTTCACAACTGCAGTCATTTTTTCCTTGTTTTTAAGTATCAGGTCCAGCAGAGCATTTTGTATTTTTCTCTCCTTGGTCACCCATGTCAGGAAGTTATCAGCAGCACTCTTGGAGCATAAAATTAATTCAATCTTCTTTCTGAATGGATTTCGTCTTGTAGTCGATTTTGAGCAGCAATGAAATTTCATTTTGCTTCAACACTTATAACTGTGGGTTCTCAGACACAAGATTCAGTTCAAGATAAGAACAGCAACTGAGCTTGTTGCCTATACTTTAGGTATCTAACTTGGGAATAAGTGTATTGTTTTTTACGTATAATTTAATGTATGGAGTGTGTTTGGTTGGGCGATGACCATACATTTAGAATACATGAAGATTTCCATGTGTAAGTATCTACACCTAGACATCCTCAAACTCATGTCAGACAAGATATGAACTCCCACTATGTCTTCTTCCTCAATTGACACAACACAGGATCTTAATTTATATTTTTAGATCTTCTGTTGAATACAGCTGGGAGAAAAACAAACCAACAAAAAATCAAATACAAACCGAAACAAAACCAAAAACAAACCACAAAAAACCAAAAAAAAATCAGATTAAAAAGT
>VZTZ01043200.1:0-137394 GCA_013400955.1 Drymodes brunneopygia
TCTTTTCTTTTCTTTCCTTTTTTGTGGGGAGGCACCAGCAGAGGTGGTAATGGCATAAATAATATGGTAAAATTTCTTGTTTGGTCATTGGTACCTCAATCACTGAGAAATTTCATTTGGGCTGGAACACTGAAACTTGTATTTGCCAAAAGGCTTACAGTCTTCCTTGTGTTTTCTTCCTTAAGACTTTTCAACTCTCATCTTTGACCATGGCCTCTTTTCATCTAGTGTAACTTCTTTACCTGTGGTTCTGGCAGTGTACTGATCAGTGCAGATTTTATTTGTCTTATACTCTTCATTTCTAGTTTTAGGAATTATCACGACTTGGTTCTTATTCTTCCATATTGATCCTAGTCCTCTTTTCCTCATCTTATTTTATTTCCCTTCAAAGGATGAAATGTCTTTTGATTTGCAAAATTCTCTGCATTATTCAACCCTACTTACCTTTAAATATTCTTAAACTACCACACAAAATCATATTCATTTAATTTTATTTTTTGTGTTTGACTATTAACTAACTTGTAAGTTTAAAGATCTCATGTATCAGCTGTGGTATTTCCCTTTTTTGGCAATTCTTTTTGCCTTTCAGATAGCTGGCCATTTTGTATAAGCAAAGAAGAGCTAAAAACAACAGATATTTCACCTTATATTTTTAGTTTATTCTAACTGAAACAATACATGCAGTTTTAATTTACACACTTCCATATGAGAAGCTTTCAGAGCTCCTGAAAAATTAATGTTTGAATAATTTCTTCATATTTTTTTATTATTATTCATTTCAGGGCAATGGATCTAATCTTTCAGAGTATTTTAACATTTCAACTGGCTTGAAATCAAGTTTCTGTTTCCAAATTCACACCTCACAGATTGAAACTTTGCCTTTAACTCGCAAGGCCCTGCAGTTAGACTACATGCAGCCTTTGTGAGATAACCAGTTGCACTGGAAATGCAATCATGAAGTGAGATATATTTATGCACTGTTTACAGCATTATATGCTGCTATTTGCAGTTAGATTGGGGTTTCAAATTTTTAATACCTGGAAGAAGGACAAAACCCACAATCTTCACAGCGAGACGGAGATTCACGATCCAGACACATGCTCATAAGTTGGTCGTGAACTGCCTCAGCCAAAAGATGCATGACCAAAGTCCAATAGAGCAACAAAATTACTTTCCATGCATTTGAGCTCAAAGATATAATTGTATCAAAAAGTGAAATTAGCACTTGTCACTTACAAAAAAGCCAGCAAAGTATAGGACTCTATGTTAAGCTAGGCTGTCCATCTCTGAACTCCGTGCTGCTAGTTTTACACCATGGAAAAATAGAGGGCCTGGGTATGTCTTTCCACTTACTTGTGGCCTTACTTTTGTGTTGTGTTTAAGGGAAGTCAACAACTTGATAAATCATCAGAACCTTTTCCTATATCACCTTTTTTTTGGTCCTAATCAGGTTGAATTATCTTTCAGTTGTGACAGTACTGCAAACTGGAGTGAGATCCTTGCATAAAGATAGTTCTTAAAACGTAAACATGATGGTTTAAACTTTAAAATACGTTCCAAATGAAGCACATTAGGTTGTACTCCTTATGAGTCTCATTTACTTCTTTGCTATTTTTTCCTAAATCACCAGGTCTTTGCTGTCTTGCTTTGGCCCAGGGGGATGTCAGTCTTGAAAGTGACCTATGCTGCAGGAAGTTGAACAACTTCCTTCCTCAGAGAGAGAGCCAATAACCAGGTATTTTTAAAGATTGACATGTAGATTCACCAATAAAAAACTTGATCCGCCTTTGGGGAGAAAACCCCTATATAAGCAAAGAACCCCTGAGCCTCTTTCTTTTTTGCCTGCTGCTGTTGGTAGAGAAGGATCTCCCTTCTTCTCTCTTCGGTAAGGCTGGAGCCCTCCCCCCCCTCCTCCCCAACAGGGAGAGCGGGAGGGGAGGGAGGTTTTGGAGTGGCCGGGCAGCTGCAGCCTGGGCATGGGGGAGGAACCTGGCCAGAGCTCTCAGGAGATCCAGCGCAGCCGACCAGACGGGGCCGGGCCTCCCCTGCTCTGTGCTGGGCAGGGACCAGGCCGGACTCCATCCAGCTCGGGTCGGGCCCTGTCCTGCCACCCCGGGCCCGGCCGGCCCTATCAGGCTGAGGCAGCCTCGCAGAGCCAGGCCACAGAGACTCTGAGTGCTTCTGCCATCCAGCTTGGACATTTTCAAACAGCCCGGCAGAGACCACGTGATCGTCACACTGCCCGAGAGAGACAGAGATTAACTCTCTCTACACCTGAGCTAAACCTGCAGACACCCATCCTTCCCTGCACAGGGAGAGGAACGAGTGAGGACAGCTACATAAATGCAGCATAGAGACTTTAAAGTCAGTGAGGAAAGCAGAACTAATATCTAGAGGGAGGTGCATGAGAAGTGCCCTGAGTGAGGCTGAAAATTCTTTTGTAGAACTGTGGTTGGGACTGAGCTAATAAATTCCCTGTAATATACAGAGGAATAGTCCAAAGGGGAGATGTAATATTCTAATAGCAGCCAATGAGTCAAGGCACCTGGATGGAGATGATGTGGGTGCTGAAATGAGCGTGGTCCAACGAGAAGCCTGAACCGAGACACAGAAGATGCTGTGGACCGTCCCTAGCCCCGGGGAATACTGGTGAACTTATGTTGCCAAAAGAACCTGTGTTGTTAGACACAGAAGAAGGGGATTTTTCTTCGTTGCTGCTGTAAAATTGCTCATCCTTAAAAGGGTACCCCATGGACTGCCATAACCCCCTATAGTAGCTGTGGGAGGCTACTGGTGTGGGGGAAGGGGCCACCACCAGCGAATTTCTTCTCCCGGGCGGGTGGCTGGTGGTGAGGCTGAAGACCCATAAAAAAACTGTATTTTTTTACAGGAAACCCATAGTATAAGCAAAAGAAACTTCTCTCCCTAAAGGAACTGAGACAAAGGCTATCTCAGGAGTGGTAAACTGACTAGAGGTGGAAGTGTTGTCTTTTTATGTGTTGTCAAGGGGACAGAAATAGAAAGGTCAGGGAGGAAGGGTGGTCCGAGAAGTTTGTTCTGGTGTTTCTTAATTTGTTTGTTTTTTTTTTTTCCTTTATCCTTGGTTCATTAATAAACTTTCTTTATATTCCCTAAAGTTTGAGCCTGCTTTGCCTGCTCCTAACCCTCACTTCACAGCAAACATCAGGTAAATTTTAGTATATCTGCTGGCGTTTGGCCAGACACTTGAATTAACGAACTAAAACCACTACATTTGCTCATTCAAGAAATAAATGCATCTAATTATTGTGATGAGGAGAAAAGAGTTTCCATTTTTGAAGTTATCCTGGATGACAATAAAACAGCAGTTCTGTTCAGAGAAAATAGCCAAAAGCATTGTAATTGTTCTGCTATTGCATTTTCTATGTACTTGGTTTTGAACTGTAATTATTTACTTCATTTTTAGACTTGCCTATATTTACCCATGGTCAGACTTTTCTGCATTTGTTTGACTCACATTACATCTAAACATTACCAAAAATATAAACACAATTGTGCTTCAATTAATGTTTTCCTTCTTTCCTAATCAGGCTTTTGTCTTCTTCATTTTTGTGGCTATTATTTGCTCCCCTTTACCTACTCTAAACTGTTTCAGTATTTCCTCTTTGCCTCCAGGCAGCCCTGTCTCACTCTTTTTTTGCTGTGTCCACTTCCACATAACTGTGGGCTGCCAAACTGCCTTCCTTCACTTCCTCCTACTTTTATCCTAGAGCCACTGAGCTGGCAAAATCACAGGAGCCCACCCATTGACTGCAGAGAGAAGCAGGTCAGCTCTCTCCACTCTCCTTGCCTTTATCCTGTATGAGAGGAAAGAGGGACAAAAAGGTCTAATAAGTTGCTTCTTTGTGTGTCTTCTGTGTCTGGCTGAGTTTTGTGCCCTCCCTGAAGTATAGCTTTGTTTGGGTCACTGAGATATTTAATGTATTCACACATTCCAATGAGACCATTAGTCTTGAGGTGGGATGTTTTGGGATTTCCCCTACTGTTTCTAAACCAGTATTTAAGTAATATAGTATGAAGGAAGCTAGAAACTTCATTGCTAATTAGAAAGGTTAAGGCATTCCCATCCACATGCAGAAACATTAAACTTGCAGTTCTTTTACTAAAAGCCAGAGATACATCTTTGCTGGTGCTGAACAACTCAGCTCAAGATAAAAGATTAATCAATACATTGTTCAAAACTGACTGAACTCCACAGGGTACAGGATTGAAATGAAAAATATTTTCTAACCCCAATACTCACTATACAGGAGATAAAGCAATAATGAACAGCGGTTATGAAAGATAATAAAGCTTTGGGGGAAAAAAGTGGATGAACTAGTACACTTAATCCACACATGAAGTGTTGGAGTGGTTGATATGCCTGAATATGCTTAGGGCACAGCTGAGGGCTTAGACCCAGAAGGATTTTTTACAAGCTGGCTGAAAGAATTATTGATACAAGCCAATTTAGCTGCCCCAGTTGTGCTGGCATCTGTCAGGAGCCTTCTTGCTAAATAAATTTCTACTTTTCCCGTCCTGTGTACTGTGCTGGTGGGTTGTGTAATTGTTTTTGTAATAAAGAGGCTCCTTAAAACATCAAGAGTTGCTTCTAATCTGAATTACCAAAGTTCCACTCTGGGAATATATATCCAGATTACACTATGTTACTTTTGAAGAGGAGACAGATGTTCATGGCTGTGAAACAGATATTTCAATATATTGGTTTTCTCCTGCTGCAGTTCACTACTCAGCTAGATTTTGGGTACAAGGCAAGAGGCATATGGACAGATTTTAACTCCTGATGAAACAAGTATGATTACACAGAATCAGTGAAAGTGAGATTTCTGTATTTTCAGGAATGCAGGAATGAGTAAATATAAAAAGATCCTCTTGAAACACTTTGTGATGGAGTTGCAAAATACAGAATTAAAGCATCCTATAACACAGTGGTTAAATTTCTTTACGTGATACCTTTATCTAATTCCTAAAGTAAGGTTCAGAGGAAATCTGCATACCATCATTCAAGGGTGAAAAGAAGGAAAAAATATATGCTGTGGGAATCACTTCTCATATCATCATGTCATGGCTGAATTTTAGTTACCTGAGACAGACTTCAGCAAGCAAATGAACAAGCGAGACCTCCTGGTCTCCATCCATAATTGCTGTTTGCAGCCTTTTTTTTTTATTGGATCTGCTTATGTGCACATGGAAATTTGTATGCAGTTCAGTCGACTGTAGGCTTTTTTCACATGAATTTGACCTTTATATTAGGGATGTGGAAACCTTCTGAGGTACCTGCCAAAGGAATTAACACAGGGACAAAGCCAGTAACCTTTACTGTTTTCTTTTTATTTCATAGTATTTCCTCAATCTTGTATTACAGCTTAGTAAAGGAGGAGTAACTGACTGCTAGGATTTACACTGTAATGATAATATGATAATTATATTGTGTCACCTCTTATTCATCTGCCTCATAAACAGACCTAATCTCTCCCCATGTGGAATTATTTCCTGGTGTCTGATTACTTGCCTGTAAGTCCTTCCAGTTTATTGTATTTCTGCCCTGTTTTGTGAGAAGTGCTGACAGAGAGTAAGCAGGATCAAAACTGAAGGGCAACTCTTGATTTGTAGGATCATATGATAAATGCCTTCTAGAAAGTGTCTTCTATTCCATCTTTTAATACTTCCTAAACCACTGTGGTTTTGTTTGTGGTGGTTTTATGTTCATTTTTAACTTATAGCTGCACGTTGAGCAGATAGCTTCATTTGAGCCACACACAAGGATGTCAAGATCTTTTTCCTGAATGTTTACAGTTAATTTAGAAAAGCCCAAAACTTCCACTGAAGTCAATGGGGAAAATCAACAAGAACTGCTGAGGAAGGCTCAGAGGCTGTCAGGATGCTACAGTCTAATGGCCTTCAGTATAATTAGGGAAAAAAAAAAGAGGCAGATTCTTTTTCTGAGATACAAGCTTATTAAAATGATAGTGCTAATGGCTTTCTTTTGGTAAAACTGGTTGTATGTGATGTAGTTATCCATTTCTTGGAAGAGGGATAATGTAATTAGAGAATTAAGCATTATAAATAGATCACAAAACTATGTTTCCTCATTCCACAGACCAAGAGGATGTAGGACAAAATTTCCACAGCTGGATGTTTCAGCATTCTTCTGGAGACACATGGAGCCCTTGGTGCTTAGCATAACAGAATCACACTTTATTTAGGTGATTCTGCATGGAATCAGGATCCATTTTAGTTATTCAGCTTTTGAGGTGTTTTCCCCTGGGTCCAATGGAAATATTGCTGAGAGTAATGTCTCCTTCATGCAAACCAAGGAAAAATAACACAGGGCAGCCCAGCAGTAGGAGCAGGACCATCAATCGGACTGTTCCCATTACTCGCCTCCATCTCCAGAAAACCACACGTGGAAGACGTAAAACAGCATAGGATGTATTTTACTTAGATCTGGAAGTACGGGGTATAAACAGCTATATCTCAGCTCAGCTTCAGTGGTGGGAAACAGGTACTATTTGGGTGCAACGACTGATGTTTGGCACCTCTGTGGTCTTGGCTCAATTAGATGAACAAAGGCATCTACAATACGGAACTTTACAATCCTGCCCTGAGTTAATGAGTGTGAAGAGCTCTAGATACGTGCATGTCCCTGGCATTGCTGACCACATACGTAGCTGGAACTCCTGTAAGATGCCAGTAATATTTCAGTAGTTCATGCAGTCCTTATGGGAACTTTCTTTAAAGTCTGAATAGAAAGCTCACCATCATCTATCAAACTCTATTTTTATTATTGTGTTCTGGTGTTTGGTCCCTACATTTCATTACACTTCTCAAGAACTATTTCTTTCTGTAATGGTTTTCCACGGCAATATAAATCTATTCAAAGTGGTAAGTGGAATTTGCATGAATCTAAAATTTTGTGAAATTAATCTAATCTATGCAGCTAAAATATTAGTTTTGTGTATTGTTGCAGTTTTTGTTGTGCAGGTACAAACTGAGGTTGTTGGAAATAATTTGGCATTGCAAAAAAGTCCTTTCTCTAGCTACCTTACAAGTAATTTATCCAGATTGCTTAAATAGCAACTACTTACATGCATTATATGCTGAAACAGATCTTTCTTTCCTTAAAAGTCCTTTAGGGAATTAGAGAAAACCATATTCAGTTACCGACTCTGTTGTGTGAGTTGATGAATAATTTGACAGTTTTCTTTTTGCAAGCTTATATATTCATAGATAACCATTCATCTCTAGTGTGGGTATTTTTCCCGTCAAAATGTTTCTTTTGCAATAGGAATTTACTTAGGGAAAAACAGGGAATTCCATGTCCAGCTGTCATAGGTCAGTAAACAGTGAAAGAAAAGACAGAAAATTTCAGTGACGCTTTTGGTTTCTTGTATTGACACGGCTAGATTGGGAACAATCCTTTAAATCTTACTAAGGGTATAAAAACAACCAACATGTCAAATTTTCAGACCAAAGAAATTCCATCACAATTAAAACATATATGAACCAACAGTAGCTCAGTGACAGAACCTGTAGCTTGCGAGGGGCGAAGCTGCATGATATAGCTAAGTTCCAAATAATCAGGAGGCTACTGAGAAAGCTTTAGTCTAGTTCCTCTGGTTGTCTCTTGAGCAAGAGCCTCACACAGTAGTCTGTACGTTTCCTTACACATAGTAGTATTTTCTAAACTAAGGAGAATAAGAAGTGTCAAGAAATGTTAAATAACAGATTGAAGTCATTATAACTTTTTTTTGAATGCTGGCACCTAAAGAAACTGGATGGAAAAATCTGATCTGGCTGTGGTCAGTGCAAGAGGTAGTGAACATGTTTGTGTTAATTCCTCCTTCTGGCCAAGATGACAAGCAGCGGCATTTTACTAGGACATGAGAGGCTTGATTCTGTCTCCCATACATATGAACTTAGTGCCACCTGAGATACCCTCAGGTATCCCACCTGATGCCCTTGGCCCATCTCTTCAGCAAGGTTAAGACCTCTAGTCCTACATCATGTTTACTGGGCCCATGTAGAGGTCTCGGCAATCTTAGGCACCACTTGTCTGTTTTTAGGAAAGTGAACTGTATACAAGGTGATGGCTGGAGCAGCTTTTTTCTCATCCAGTATTACATATAGATAAACTATGAGCAGGTTTTGGTATGTGTGTATTTTGCAGTGTGTTTTATGCAAAGGACTGAAGGTGAGATGTAGCTGAGGAAGTGCTGGGTGACAATAACCTAAAATGCCACAGCTGGTTTTGCAGTGAAGAATACCGAGCTTCTGCTGCTGCTTCTTGGGAAGGGGAAAGTGGTGCCATTCATGGCGGTTTTTTAATTGTTTTAATGAACTGCTGGATAGTAACAGCTTAGACCATTACACAATAACAGTGCTGCAACACTCAAACATTGCTTTTAGCAAGGGGTCAAGGTATTAATTTTTAATCAGGGAAGACAAAGGTTAACAGTTTACAATATTCGTATATGTTCTTCATTTGGCTAGGCCCTTAGTTAATTACAACCCTAGGGAAAAAAAAACTATCCCCTCACCCAAACACCATACCATTATCCCTAATTATTTGCATGTTTTATAATATCTACATTCAGGAGGAGACAGAGGACTAAACTAAAACATGGATTCAGTGCAAACAAATATTAGATTTATTTGAAGAAACAATATTCTCCAATGTCTAGACTCAATCCTATTGACTACTTCCTGTGTTTTAGGCAAAACTCTCATGTCTCCTGTGAATCTCAAGCTTTAGTTTCTAGTCAAGATATTAATTAAGCTGGATTGCCTTCAAATGTCTATTGAATACAAATTTACATCTGCCTCATGTAACAGCTTTGAGAGGACTGGACCTGTGATCCTCTATCTTCATAAGTTCTTTGGACTTATTACCTGTTCAGAAAAGAATACAAAACTTAGAAGGCACAGGTGGATGCCTGTTTAATGGTGCTGATTAGTACCCCAGTTGTCAGGACTCTGCCTCCTGACAGCTCCTTCAGCACAGGTTCTTCCTGATCTGTGCTCCTGGTCGTCAGGCTGGGCAGACAATTGCTGCTTGGCATCTTTGAACTCCTGATTCTGGGTATTCTTTTTTTCTTTTTTTTGCCTCCAACAATCTTGTTCTGTATCTAAATGTTTGCTGTCCAATCATCTGATTTTTGGCCAGGACTTCAATGTTTCCTTGCTGGCAATTTGCAAGGCTGCAGAAAGCTGCCAAGGGGGTCATTAGCACAAATCCACAAACATCTGCTGTGAGAGGGAGTTTTTGCTGCCAGAGATAGTAAAATTGGGAAGGAAGTAAAGCTGCCCCAAAGAAGTCAAGGGAGGTAGCACTTCTTCTGTAAATGAAATCAAGCTCTATTGGGAACAAGGACTTTTCCTTCTGTGTTCAGATTGATGGTTCAGCAGTTTGGTGCCTGAGCAATCTCCTGGAAACTGAAGCTGAAGTAGGAGGGATTTGCTTCTGGAAGAAGAAAGACGAGAACTTAATATCCCTTCTGCAAGATGTTGAAGGAAGTACAAGAGCACACATACAGACATACATACATACTTTCCACACCAATCAGGGTGCATTTATATATGCTGAGGTTGAGGTATGAGGTCAGCTCATCTGCCCATTGCATGCTGCCGAATGTTAGGTGATGATAGTACATAAGTGATCTTGTACAGTGAATTTTATATCCTTTTCCTCTTTTTGATATCCTTTTTCTCTTTTTCTCCTACCTCATGAATCTGTGTGTGTTGAATGCACACAGATGCTTATGTCTAATCCATGAACTATGTGCTAGGGAAGAAAAGGATTAGACTAATTTCTAAGTAACTGGGATGTCTCTCAATGAGTACCAGATCAGTGCTCAAGTCAGCTCCTCCAGGTGAAAGACAAAGCTTTTTATCCACCCATGTAGCACCCAGTGACTTACTGGGAAATGAGGTGAATTGGGAGAAAATTCTCTGCAGGTTAAGTATATTCCCTTATAGATGAAGCATAAAATTAAACATCATGGACATCTGAACATGTCCAATACCCCTCAAATCAGCCTTCTAACTGCACAAGAGATCCTACTCACCTCCAGAAATACAAAGATCAAGGAGGAGGTAAGAGAGGATGAGATAAAAATACCTATGACGGACGGCTTTACAGGCACACTGTACAATTGCCTCTTTCAGTACAAATGGATGCAACTTCAAACACAAAGCAATGAGCAACTAAGTGATGCGATCTAGGGGAAAGTTAGCCTGCAAATATATTTTTTAAAAAAAACTTGTTTCAGAAGACAGCATATTCAAATATTTAACTTTATGGATTACTATTGCTGCTGTTTTCTTTCTGTGTAAATAAGTATGATAGGAAACCTAGAAAACAACATCACCTATTTAAAGATATGGTACTTATAGCTGGAATTCTCCATGCAAGATGACTATACTGAAATGGAGGACAGCCCAAGTCAACTTTCCACTCACCTCCAAGTAAGGAGGACATATAAAATACGTCTTTTGGACTCTTGTGTTATTTTTTGCCAAATATTATACAGAATAATTATCTTGGTTCGGCCCAGGGGGATGTCAGTCTTGAAAGTGACCTATGCTGCAGGAAGTTGAACAACTTCCTTCCTCAGAGAGAGAGCCAATAACCAGGTATTTTTAAAGATTGACATGTAGATTCACCAATAAAAAACTTGATCCACCTTTGGGGAGAAAACCCCTATATAAGCAAAGAACCCCTGAGCCTCTTTCTTTTTTGCCTGCTGCTGTTGGTAGAGAAGGATCTCCCTTCTTCTCTCTTCGGTAAGGCTGGAGCCCTCCCCCCCCTCCTCCCCAACAGGGAGAGCGGGAGGGGAGGGAGGTTTTGGAGTGGCCGGGCAGCTGCAGCCTGGGCATGGGGGAGGAACCTGGCCAGAGCTCTCAGGAGATCCAGCGCAGCCGACCAGACGGGGCCGGGCCTCCCCTGCTCTGTGCTGGGCAGGGACCAGGCCGGACTCCATCCAGCTCGGGTCGGGCCCTGTCCTGCCACCCCGGGCCCGGCCGGCCCTATCAGGCTGAGGCAGCCTCGCAGAGCCAGGCCACAGAGACTCTGAGTGCTTCTGCCATCCAGCTTGGACATTTTCAAACAGCCCGGCAGAGACCACGTGATCGTCACACTGCCCGAGAGAGACAGAGATTAACTCTCTCTACACCTGAGCTAAACCTGCAGACACCCATCCTTCCCTGCACAGGGAGAGGAACGAGTGAGGACAGCTACATAAATGCAGCATAGAGACTTTAAAGTCAGTGAGGAAAGCAGAACTAATATCTAGAGGGAGGTGCATGAGAAGTGCCCTGAGTGAGGCTGAAAATTCTTTTGTAGAACTGTGGTTGGGACTGAGCTAATAAATTCCCTGTAATATACAGAGGAATAGTCCAAAGGGGAGATGTAATATTCTAATAGCAGCCAATGAGTCAAGGCACCTGGATGGAGATGATGTGGGTGCTGAAATGAGCGTGGTCCAACGAGAAGCCTGAACCGAGACACAGAAGATGCTGTGGACCGTCCCTAGCCCCGGGGAATACTGGTGAACTTATGTTGCCAAAAGAACCTGTGTTGTTAGACACAGAAGAAGGGGATTTTTCTTCGTTGCTGCTGTAAAATTGCTCATCCTTAAAAGGGTACCCCATGGACTGCCATAACCCCCTATAGTAGCTGTGGGAGGCTACTGGTGTGGGGGAAGGGGCCACCACCAGCGAATTTCTTCTCCCGGGCGGGTGGCTGGTGGTGAGGCTGAAGACCCATAAAAAAACTGTATTTTTTTACAGGAAACCCATAGTATAAGCAAAAGAAACTTCTCTCCCTAAAGGAACTGAGACAAAGGCTATCTCAGGAGTGGTAAACTGACTAGAGGTGGAAGTGTTGTCTTTTTATGTGTTGTCAAGGGGACAGAAATAGAAAGGTCAGGGAGGAAGGGTGGTCCGAGAAGTTTGTTCTGGTGTTTCTTAATTTGTTTGTTTTTTTTTTTTCCTTTATCCTTGGTTCATTAATAAACTTTCTTTATATTCCCTAAAGTTTGAGCCTGCTTTGCCTGCTCCTAACCCTCATTTCACAGCAAACATCAGGTAAATTTTAATATATCTGCTGGCGTTTGGCCAGACACTTAAATTGGCGAACTAAAACCACTACATGAATCTATGTAATTACATAGGATATAATTATATAAACAAAAATACATTGATTCTATAATTTTATAGAATACAGAATTATACATAAGACTAATTGGGCCCTAAAAATTATGAGAATATTACAGAATTCTTTAAGCTAGTCTCTAGTTAGGGATGGTCTCTCTCCATATTATAAAGATTCTACTATCAGTTGTGCACAGTTTTGTTGTACTTTTAATCAAAGCTTTCCACCATGAAGAATTGTGAAGAGGTGGGATTTTTTTGCTTACTCACTGCCAAACACTTCTGTTGCTTCTAAAAATGAGATTAGGGAAAGCACCTCACTTTGCCCATATTAACTGAGTAGGATTCTTTCACTAAGATGTCCTTATGCTCTCATGGTTGGGAAGGGCAGTTTGAGGCTTGATGTGGCGTTGCAGCATTTTCTTTCAGGGATGTCTCTTTTGTCATTATTGCACATTAACTGCCCAGATTTGACCCCATTACAAGCCTTTAGAAAATGTCTGTCTTCAGATACTCTTCACGGAGTTGTCAGGCTGGCTGCTGCCTTCGTGAAAGGGCGTGCTTACAGTAAGTGTGCTCCAGCTTTTTACAGATGTCCTTCCTGGGTCGTTTGGTACCAAAAATGAGATCAGGCACATCCCTTCCTGCCCTTTCATGCCCTTCTCATGTACAAAGAAAAAAAATGCCTGAGCGGAATAAGAGGGGGAAAGAACAAGTCCTGCACTAGAACAGTAAAAAGAAAATGAAATGGGGTAAGGATCTGAAAGGTTAGACTGTTAGGTCTTGGGGAAGACTGATTGAGAGAGTATGAGAGAGTAGGGGAGTCTGGCATTCAGACTGAGGACAGAAAGGATGCCTGAGACTTAGTAATGAATTTAGAGGCAGGACGGAGGAGGGCATTCCACCCACATAACCTGGGAGACTAGAACTAGCGTGTCAGAGGTGAAGGTTAGCATGGGAAGAAGAGGTGTGGAGAGTCTAATAGAGTTGTCTGACATTAGCTAAGCCAAGAGTTTTAAGAAAAAATAGTCTGCGTTCAGTGTAACTAAACGGCATCATAAAGTGTATAGAGCTGCATTGAATCTGTGGGAATTTGGAGGTCAAACGATGATGCCATTTTTGTCTTGCTTTATTAGACTAATAGAGAGAGGCTGAGAATTTGGTTGGTTTGTTTGGTTTTTTCTTTGTGCAACTCTGAAAGGGAATGAATCCTTTTTTTTTTTCTGACAAGCATAAAAAGAATTCTGCTCCTCAAAGCGCAAGTATTTATGAGGACTCAGTGAAAGCAAGAGCCTGAAAAGCCTAGGAACACTTACAGTGTTTGCCTTGGAGCATGTGTTACACCAAAGGACTGGTGTTTCACAGCACACACAGCGATACCCTGCAGTGTGGTCGCTTCTGATATTATACAGCCTAGAAAACACAGAGACTCAAGGGAGAAATGATCACAGAATATAAATACTTTCTGGTAGAATAAGGAGCAATGGCCTGAAACTAAGAGAGGAAACATTTGGACTTGCTATTAGAAAAATGTCCTTAATGGTGAGAGCAATTGGGCAGAAGAGCAGATTACAATGAGAAGAGATCAAAGAACTGCTGCTATTTTTGATTACATTAGACTGAGGATAATAGCAAAAGCTAACAATACCTGTGGAATTTCACTTTGAGTGTGTCATACTTATAAAAGGTAGGATTTTTAAATAACAACATACAGTTATTATGGATTCTTTTTCTTCTGATTGTTTTTCAAAGCAGTGGATACAATACATAATGATTGCAACCAAGGAAAATGGATTGGGGGAAAACCATAGGAAACTGAAAAAATGCCTTATGAGGTTCTGAAATTTTTTCACCAGAATGAAGATACAGCACATACACTCATGATACTTCTTGGTTACCACTTCTGGAAAACTTAGAACAGTATTGAGTACTGTGACCTGAACTACCTGGGAGAGCTAAGCCAGTTAGTGACAGGAGGGATGTGTTCAGCAGTAGCCAAATTATGCGCAGCCTCACTTTTCCACTAGGGTCAGCCTTTGCAAATCTGAAGCCTGACTGATCTGTCATGATGCATGTCTGGAGGAGTGGTAATATGGGGAAAAAAGAAGACTAGATGAGTTGTAACACCAAAGAATATGTTCAACATCTTTGCTGTTTGAAGGAGGCAGACCTCATAAACCTTTGCAATACTAATAGATTTTCTCCTGTTTGTGTGCAGTTTATTGCCTCTTGTATATGCCTTTGTGTTGAGTCAGAATCTTGGTCATGCACTAACTCTAAATTATGACAATAGTAATAATAAAAATACTACATAGTTATTACAGTTTTGGCTTACAACATGATCTGATATAAGAGAACCAATTACATTATTTGAAACAAAGAGAGGCAAGTGTAATACCCAGTGCAAGATGTTGCAGAAATAAAAGAATAATATCATAATGTTGCTTTGTTTCTGATTTTTAATAGCAGGCAACATCTGGAATAAGTAAATGTTATCTAGTTTCATGAAGAATCAGAAAGGCTACATACCAAACCCTTTTACAATTGAAAATAATGAATGCCTGTGGAAATATTTTTGAGTTATGACAGAAAGGAAATTTTTATTGTTCTTAGCTACTCATTTGCACTTGATATTAGAATTTAAACCGTCTTAGCACAAAGTCTCTGAACCAAAAATAATCACTGACTGAGATAAATAGTATCTACCTGATTGAATGTAACACCTGATAATGGTATTGGGATGATACAAAGCCCCAGCAGATGTGCCGGCTCAAAGAGGATGATCATAAAAATATGTGTATATATATATATATATATATCTCCTTTTGCAAAGTATTTGTCTCTTTAGGCAGCAACTTTAATCAATTAATATGCTCTACAAGAATGATGAAGCGAAAGTAATTGTGGAAGTTAATAAGCTGCAAAGGTAGTTCTTGAGCTCAGAATGTATTTTTCAAGAGTAATGTTTCACAGCAGACATGATGATCCAAACTGCCTCATCTTTTTGTTACTTCGAATATATGATGGCACAGGTACTTCAACTGTGTGTCACACCAAGAAAAGGAGAGTTTTATTTAACCTTCACTATCCATTGATTACCTGCCATACGTTCTGTGGCCTGAGCTGGCCTATTTGTTTTTATAGTTTAAAAATATATTTGGGGCACACATTTTAAAAAAGATTTTGTTATTGTTGAGACTGTATGCTTAACTATGCAATCACAAGTGATATAACAAACTCAGTGAAGATTTCAGCATCACCACACAAAAATAAACTTATAATTGTGTCACATTTTCCTGGAAGATTAATTAATAAAGAGGCAAAATTAGCTTGTTCTTATCTAGACTGTCCATATTTTTATTTTGAGGAGTAGGGGTTTTTTTAACGCCATTTAAAAGATCTGCTCCATTACACTGTGGCTTTGCAATAAAAACTCAGTGTGGGACAGAAGAACAGCTGTGCTATCTCAGAAGTATCTTAGTGAACCTAAAATTGCCTCACACAAATATTTTTCCCTTTGTCAGAAACTTGGATAATGTGGCTGAAGGCAGTTTGATTTTTCTTTTCGTTTTCTCAAAGCTCTTAGAAAAAGACTTCATCTCTTTCCTTTTATTTATGGGATAAACTTTTTAAAATATGTATTTAAGTACCTAATTTTCCATCAGTTTTATCTGTATGCTTTTGATAAACCTAGCTTAGAACCACAAACTGTCATATTTTCCATGATCCAGAAGGGGTCTGAGGTAGTATTTCCATTTGCAGGAGCAGAACACTGCTTACAAGGAATCAGACCTTTCTCCTTTCTCTCAGCTTTTCCCTTCTTGCCTTTTCTCTGTAACTAGGAATCTGTATGCAGCACTGGTCTGTGAAAGAAGCAAAATACTTTGGTTTGTGCCCTTGCAAAAAAAAGTATAAGGAAAAAATAAGGTCAATCAGCACTTTGTTTTTTGATTCCTTCTTCATAAATAAGCACTCTCACCCACCAGAGGTAAAGTATAGACAACATCACAAATGTAGATAGAAGATGGGTGAGAGTTCTCTTTGGCTCATTTACTGGAGCCAAATGCAGCTCTCAGAACCAGTAAGGACCAGATTTTCAAACAGAGCAAATAGGCCCACAAAATGTGCCAAAGCACAGGGCAGGTTTTGGGGATAGATAAGAGGGCACAGACTATGTAACATCTGCCTTAACTCTTGAATGTGAGTGACATAAGTAGTTGAAATACTGGCAATGGTCCATTACTTACTGAATCATATTGGCTGTGCTTAACCTATGGGATTCAAGGAGGGGTGTCTTGGGTACACATCTGAGAAGGGCGGAAGGGTGTAACCTTGTGCTCTACAGAGTTGTGCACAACATAAAATTGAATTATGATAACATAAACCATAAGAACAAGCAATTCTAGCAAAATACGTAGTGTCTTCAGGATGGCAGGACTGCAACTGCAACAAGATGGGTACAGTCCACAGTGGCTTGTGAATGTTACATGGAGTTCATCTAGGACAAGATATTTTAAAAATCTTTCCTCATAAAATGAATATGTAGTTTTAAACACATTCATTCACAGGGAAAATTTAAGAATAGTATAAGAGAAAATTTAAGACTAATATAAGCAAATGTCTGCAGTACACGGAAACTCTAAAAATAATAATAGTACAAAAATCAGCACTGCAAAGCTGTTTCCTGCCCCCTGGGACCCCAGACACTGAAGAACCACTGATTGCCAGATCTGTGCAGCAACATGATGAGACTGGCATTTTGGGGCCACATCTCTTTTCTGAACTGCATTAAAAAGAGCAAGGGGGCTATTTTGGCTTTTTAGAGCAATTATTATTTTTGTCATGTGGCTTTATAAGATCAAGGCTAACACTTAGAGAGCACTTAGATGTGTTCCTTGTAGCCATCATAACAAAAAATGTATGAAATATGCAGTTGAAAAACTCCTTTTTTGATTATTTGTGGTATTTTTGCATTACTTTGAAAAAACCTACTCTTAGAAAAATAAAATTTTAGTTTACAAAAAAAGATGTTTGCACATCATGGAAGAAATCTACTTTGAACATCCTCAATAATTTTGTTAGTGACAAGAAGCCATAATCTTTGTGCAAATGAAATGCAGGAGGCTTTTTCGGTGATAGTTGCTCAGAACAGCCTAAATTTGCAAGAGCAGCATTCCTCATCTTCAGTCTCTTAAATAATCAAGGAAGGCCTCACCACTGTCCTGAAACAGACAAGAATTCAATATGTTTGGGTTCTTTCTACTTTTTGCCATTTATTTACTACAAAATCATCAGTTTATGTGAACCTGTTGTTAAGAGATGGGATTGCACAAATGAAAGGGAAGAATCCTCTTGTCCTTGCTCCCTTCTTGGGAGGGTGCAGCCCTGCAGAATTCGAATCTACTGATGGGTCTCATTTGCCCTGAATGCACAGCATGCTTGCTCCAGAGCATGATTTCAAGAATTCATGTCTTTTGGACAATCAGTAGTGTAGCATTTCTAGCCCTGGGGCTGACTGGACAAGACAAATCATATGAGTCAGTCTTAACTGTTTGTTGAGAGAAGGAACTATGGATAATTTTCCCTGTTTGCCACTGTCTTAGGTTAGAATAGTGTGTACTCTATCACCATCCCCATGAGCGGTTTGGGGCCGGGTGGGGCAGTGTTCCTCAGCCATCCTTGATGGCCCTAGGGCAGGACTTCCAATGGGCCAGCCGGTGGAGCAGGGCCAAGTGAAGTGTCTGAAATCTTTTCTGTTGATGGGCCATTAGCAGGGAGGGTCTCACGAAGTCCTCTCTGTTAATGGACCATTAAGCTCCACTGATGGATTGCACCATTCCCATTGTGAGATGCCCTGCCCAGGGGGGGAACCAAGCATCCCCATCTGAATATCATCTAGACCCTGAAACAGCACAGGGCAGCTTCTTCACCGGACCTGGAGAAAACTGCTTCAACAGAGCCACATCTATCCTTGGACTGCTACCAACACCCTGACCAACAGGGTGTCAGGTTGTATCTGTATCTGTTGACTCTATCAGCGTTTTTGTACCAATTGCATGTCTTTTAGTTTTCCTATTAAATTGTAGTTCTGACTTTGAGCATCTCACTAATTTGCTTTTCAAACCACAACAGCCACTTCTTCAATGCACTACAGAATTGGCATTACCTATGCCAATGTGCTCCATGAATCTGAGGCAGCAAAGAAATGAAAATACCATAATCACCCCTTTGGAAATGCAGGAAGGTTTAGGCAGAATAATTACTGAAGCTGGAATTTTGCCAAAATGCTGAGTCTGAACACATTTTCTGTTCCAAATACTACTGTGGATCCTTTCCTTGACTGCATGTGGCCAGAACCTGATTTTTTGCATGTGTTGTAGCAAGCTGCCATCTCCTTTCATCCTTGTCCTAAATTAAGAATGACATATTACATCCAAATCATAGACCTGCATTATCAACAGCTCATAGAACAGTCTTCAACATAATCAGTGTAAGTAATTTACCAGATAAAAGAACGTTAATAGCAAGTACATTATAATTTATGTGGACACAAATTGTACCTATCTTTCAGAAGAAGAAAGGCACTGCTGCGTACAAAGAGTGGATCAAGAGCAAGGTCAAGTGTAAGCACTTCTGTTTAACATGCACAGCCTGAAAACAGCAGGAAGAGCTTTCAAAGACAGATGGAAATTATACCAAATAAAGTTATTATAAATAATTGCTGTTTTTACGCTCCTAGTGGGTTTGATATGAGAGGCAGTTATAAATGGAAGACCTATTCTTTACAAGGCATTTGATGAAGACCTCGTTTCATCAAAAGGGTTGAAAGTTTACAACTTGTAATACTAGAGGCAAACGGTCATTTTAGTTAGCTAAGTTTCTTAGCTAGCGTGTGTAGATATATATACATGAAACACTGATACAGGAGACTTTGTTCACAGTTCTTGCATCTCAGTTATACATATCTTAAAAGCAAATACAGGTGAACTTTTGCCTTTAGATTTATGGAGCATCTTCTCTTTCTGAAATTACCAGTGCCTAAAATGTACTAGCAATATGGTAAATTGTGAAAATTAAGCATTTTCTTGATGTGTACCAAGGCTTGGGATTTGTTAGCTGCACAAAAGATCACATTTTTTTTCTCTCCTCTTTATAATTCTATTTCATAAGATTAAAGGAAAACATTCAGAACTATCATTCTGTATCTTCATAGTAACTAACAACAAAGTAACTAACACTTCTCAGGGAACCTGCTCTTTGCATCATGAGGAGTTTCCCAAATCTACTCCTTCAGCAAAGGAAGAAACCTCAGGTTCTTCACTCTTGTGGTAGAACATGGACGTTCTGAAGCACAGGAGAAAATGGCGCTTTATTATCTGGCTTTCAGAAGGTTGCTTAGGCAAGACACACTTTGTAATTGATACTATATGAGGAATGGTCACTAAGGCTTGAAACTGCACTCTGTGTTTCATGGGGACCACCTCAAAAATGTGTTGTCTGCCATTCTGAAAACCTTAAGGCTTAAGAGATCAGCAGTGCAATACTGTGGATGGGAGTAGATTTCTGTCTTATGAAGCTCCATATTTTTCAGCAAGGTAAATAAACCTGGAATGAGCTGGCAGACAGATGACTTTCTGGACAACGTACTAGACTAGGACTGTGACAAAGTGAATTTTTCACTGGATTTCCCATAGAGTTTTTTAGTTCATTACTGTTCAGTTCTTGTCCTATGTCTTTATGCTGTGGAGAAATTCCAGCTCCATCCCCAAATTTACTTGGAAAAAGTAGGGAATAAATGAGGCCAGACGTGCCACACTGATAGCACCTTGTCAGAACATATCAGCACATTTGCTTCTGGGTATATACTAATTTTCTCTCCATTTTTTTAGCCTTCTTGAATCAGCCCTGTGTCCAAAGGCCTGTGTCTCAGGCTTGTGCCTTGGGAGCTTTGCGCAGCTGATAACATAACTCATCTGGTCAATTCTCCTAAGTCTATCCAGACTTCTAGTCATGCTCTGACCAACAGCGAGGGTAAAGTGGTTTTAACAGGTAGGTGAACAATCAGAGATGTCAGCACTCTGCAGCATTTCTAATCCCAGAAACATTGCTGGTGATAAAGGGACGCTTTAGCTGATGTCTTTTTCTCGAAGTACATGCCATGGCATGTAACAAAGGCAAACTTTCCAAACTTCATAGACAGAACAGGAATCTCAGTCACAGTACAGCTGACATATGGGTATACACACACACATATATACACACACACACATCTACATGGAACAAAGGTAACTGAATGAAAGTTAGCTGCCCACAAAGTCCCTTTGCAGTTAGGTCATGATACAAGCCCTGTTTTTCACTGCCCTCAGTTGTGTTCTTGCCTGAGCTCACTGCCAAAAACCTTTCAAGCTGTCCCCACTGCAAGGAAGCAAAGAAGACAGAAGAAAAAGGCTACTTGCTGTAAGGACACAAGAAGCTGACCAGGTTGACAGAGGAGAAATTGAATTTCAAATACTCTCACACACCCCATTCACCTGACAGATGATACAATGACTCTATGGGTCTATGAAGCCTAAGGCTACAGGCCCATTCTGAACTCCATCTATTATGTACCACTGCACCCACATTGTTCAAGTTTCAGAAAGGGGACAAGGATACTTTTTTCCTCTCTATCAGTGATGTTTCCATCTCAGTAAAGTCTTCAAGTAAGAATCCTCTAATAAAATCCATTTTTTTCTTCTGTTAGAGACCATGTTGCACATTACTAGTACAAAGGGAAGTGCAGTGTGAAACACTTATTTCCATTTTCCAGAAGAAACATCTTTGGTCTTAAAATAAAGTTACATCTATTTTCTTGAAAATGTCATATAAAATTTGCAGGGTACCTTCTTTCTTTTTTTTTTTTATACTGATCAACTTGCCTCTTTCCAGAAAGCAAATGAGATGCAACTTGAGACTATACATGCTTCCTAGAAGATCAGTATTTAATAGTGATATGTATAATAATCCACACATTTCATATAGAAAAAGAAATAAGCCTATGATCTTGTCAGGACAGTTTGAGTCGGTCCTAACCCCAACTGAATCTGCTTGTGGGCAAATAATTTTAATCTGTATTGCCATACTGCACCAGAGGTCTGGGAAATTATTTTCAAGCACCTCTCTCATGGCTTGCAAACTGATCACTCAGATCTTTCCTTGTTTTAAACAAAAAAAAAGAAAGCCAAAAAAAACAACCAACCAACCAAATAAACAAAAACAATCAAGAGGATAGGAAAAAAAGAGCATATAATCCCCTCCCAAAAGTCCATGTTCAGCATCATGAGAAAATACCCTGTCTTGTGACATTGACAGAACTCACAGAAGTGACTGTGGCTTTTCTTCTTTTTTAAACACAAAACTTACGGGAGAAGAACAATTCCCTAAGATTCCCACTTTTCTGAAGAGTTTCTTGCTTGACTCCTACCCTTTTTTCCTCTTGTCAATAACTTCCCGACTCAAAGGTGCAATGTACATCCCTCTCTCCCTATTTCCTTTCTTTTCAGCCTTCAAAAATGAATTAATTAAATTTCCCTAAAGTCTGTACAAGACACGGACTCCTTTAGACTCCTTTCATAGACAATTTATCAGGGGGTTAGAAAAATTGTTCTTTCTTACCAGAAGACTGAAAAATGGCAAGCCGCAGCTGACTGTCCTGTCATCCTTACAGTTGTATGTACAGTCTGCAAAAAAAATTAATGCTGTTCATTCCCTCAGCTGTTTGTTTCAATCTCATTTTGTCTGTTGGGGTGTTGCATCTTGCACCTGTAATTTTGGTTATGTAATTATTTTCACTAACTTCATGGGCTATGACTCCATGCCTCTGTAATCCAAGAAATTAAATCCGGGAGACCTCAATCTAAATCTATTTCAGACTTTAGGTATTATTTTAAAGCAATGTACTAAAAATGGATATAGTCACAGCCAGGTTTTGTGGATAACCTATTTACTCTGCTATATGAAGTACATATTTATTTTCAGTTTTAAGGCTCTTCACAACATTATCTACTTTCAAAAACCACTGTGTTTAGCTACCAGTTCTTCCAGATTTAGATAAGTTAGATTCAGATAAGGATATTGGAAGTTGCAGGTAACTCATGTTTGTAGACTGATTGGTCTTTATCCTAGTACTTTGGAGACAAAATTGATTTTCTTTATCCAGTGCTATTGAGGGCAACCTTGGTTTCAGTTTGCTCTGTGGAAGGAAGCTGACCCTTCTTAGTTCTGGAAAGAAGCAATGAATTTTTTTGCCATTTATGGGAAATTCCCCAAGAAATGAGAGAAAATGTTTGCAAATTATAGAAGTAGACAAAACCCACTGGAATTATCTGTTGATTAGTAATGGGAAACAATCTCTCAGTAACAAATAAGGAGTTGAGTGGGAACAGATTGTTGCTCAGTGCAGTACTGGGGAAGAAGATAGAGGAAGGACAGGGAAAGAAACAAGACACTAAAAGTGATGAGGTGGGAAAATTCTCTTTTCAGCTCATGCTGAGTTGATCTGAAAGTAGATGACATTCCCAATACCAGAAAAAGTGTATGGCAGCAGTCATGAGGCTAAGAATATGCCAAGGATAACTGCATGAGCTTCTACAAGGCAAAGTGTCCCAACAATCCCATGCAACCTTACAGGCTTTGAGAAGAGTGGCTTGAGAGCTGCTCAGCAGAAAGGAGCTTAGGAGTAATGGTCAACAGCGGCTGAACATGAGCCAGCCTGTACCCAGGTGGCCAAAAAGGCCAATGGCATCCTGGCCTGTATCAGAAACAGAGTGGTCATCAGGACCAGGGCAGTGATTGTCCCCCCGTACACGGCACTGGTGGGTCCACACCTCAAATCCTGTATTCAGTTCTGGGCCTCTCACTGCAAGAAGGACACTGAAGTGCTGGGGCATGTCCAAAGAAGGGAAACAGAGCTGGTGAAGGGTCTGGAACACAAGACCTGTGAGAAGAAACTGAGGGAGCTGGGGCTGTTCAGCCTGGAGAAAAGGAAGCTTAAAGGGGACCTTACCACTTTCTACAACTGCCTGGAGGGAGGTTGTAGTAAAGTGGGGGTCGGCTTCTTCTGCCATATCTGAAGTAAAAGGACAAGAGGAAATGGCCCTCAGTTGTGCCAGGTGAGGTTCAGATTAGATATCAGGAGAAAAGGCTTCTCTAAAATTGTGATAATTTGCCCAGGGAGGTGGTGGATTCACTGAGTTGTCTGGATGTGGCACCTGGGGATATGATTTAGGGGTGACTATGGTGGTGTTGGGCTGACAGTCAGAATAGATGACCTTGAAAGTCTCTTCCAACCTTAATGATTCTGTGATTCTCTGTGAAAATAATGTTTCCTATATGGATAAGAGATACAAGAAAAATCTGTGAGGTTAAAAATGCTATTTGGAGTGAAATCAGTATACAAAGAGAAGATGTTCAGGTTTTAACAGAAACCAGATCTGACTGGCTAAAATATCTGAGGAAAAGCAGGTTTCAGAAGCAGGTCTGAGGCAAATAATTTTTTTTTTTTTTACTATTAGCCTGAGCTGATGACTGGGACAGACATAGAGAGGTACCAGAAAAAGAGAAGATTTGAAGTAATTTCAGACTTTTGAAGGATATGCTTTACAAGACACTAAGTATTTTGTCACTTATCATCTGGGAATTTTTTCTTCATCTACTCCTGTATAGCTCCCAGAACAAAACCTCCTAACCCCACGTGGAGCTTTTGGTCACTATTGTATCAGAAACTGCACAAGGAAATCAGAGCCAAGCAAGTTTGATACCAGCAATCATGACTGGATACTTGAGTTTACACTTGGGCCTTGTTTGTCCTTCCATGACCTTTTCAGAAGCTCTGAGACAACACAAAATTTGTAATTAATCCATGGGTGTATTTTCTTTCAGTTTCAAGGAGTAGTCAAAGCAGCTGTATTTATTTACTTGAAATATCAACAGCATTGAATTTTAAAAAAATAAACACACTGAGAATACTCAAAAACAAAAAAAGGTCCTTTGAAAGTGCTGGTGTGCTTTGTTGTTAATTTTGCACAACAGGTCATGGGAATATTTTATTGGATATTCTCTCATTTTAAGAGAAGATCAGAAGTTGGCAATCCAGCTCAAGAGTTTTGAGTCCATGGGGCTTTTTATTCTCCAATTAGAAATAAAAATCTAGTATTGAATTTACATGCACTAAGGGCATGAGCAAGAGTACCTCAGAAACTAACTGAAATTAAAAGGCATGGGATCTTGAAATGTATATTGAAGCAATTTTTAAGTTACAGGTTAACTCAACTGAAGAGATACTGTGAAAAATTACTACACAGTTCTCAGTGAAGGATCATTGTGAAAATGCAGTAATGAACATTGTACTTACAATTTTCTCCTTTTGTTTATTCACAATCAGCATTTAATATCTTAAGTGAAAGTATGACTGATATTTGTATCAGAGGTCACCAAAGTTTACCTTTGTTTCTAAACCAATTTTAAGTACTCTAGGATTTGCACTTTTTCTGCCTCAAGTGTTGCCAAGCGAATTGGAGAAAATGCCCTTTCAGCTAAGACCTGTTACTGTCTAGAAGATGTATCTCCAGTAAAATCCAAAATACAACCTATACATTATTCTTCTGATGTAATTGGAGAAGATATTGCTTGCATTTCATTCTGAATGACTGACTTGGTGGAATAGAGGTGAGGGTGACACAGGACTGGAGTGAAGCCAATGCCGTAGAATGCATAGTTTGGTAAGGATGGACTACAGGAGGAATAGAGATCTGGCAGTCCATAAATCCTGCAGAGTTGCAGAGAGTTGACATTTACCAAAGAGAAGACCTTGAAAGAAGGTCTGAAAGAAATGTAACAGCTGGGAGTGCAATAAATTGACAAACACTGAATGTTGTGAATATTAAAATGTGTAGAAATAGAATTTTCTTCCAGCTACATAGACAATATTTTTTAATATCTGAGCAGCATTTTGTTTTCAGCATTTTTGTCATATAGTAATGTTTTATTATTTTTGCTTCTTTTTGCTGTTTTTAAACGCTTTTATTTTGGTGTATAATTGAATTCCCTGCGGCTTCATTGTCTGAAGTGATCTTTTACAACAAGGATCCTTTCAGAGAAGACAGTGTCTCAGATTTTTTTCTTTCCCAGAGCAAGTTGAAATTTTGTTACATCCTACCGATATGGATTAAAGATATGAAGGCACTGCTATTAGAATTATTAAAAATTACAACTGCAGCTGGTGTAGCTCCCTCTATTTTGTATTTGTTTTGCTCCCTTTCTCTGACAGTGTAAGAATTTATTTGGTGTAGTCTTCCTTGCTGCCCTCAGCTCTTCCTATAAACAAAACCATATTCCTTCTGTGTTGCTACGCTTAGATCTTGCCAGTGGTTTTTGTTTTTAAGCCTCTAGGTGTTTTGGACCAATTTACAATTTGATGAAAATTTGAAGACAGATACCAAGCTGGTTCACCAAGGATGAAAAAAGTTATATAATTAAACTAGAAATACAAGGAGGTTTGAAGGACAAAGTGAGAAAATGCCAAGTATATAGGTAATGTAAATTTTGTACCATGTAACATTACATGAAGCCTACTGAAACTTTTTCTTTTGTTTTATATTCAATGATTTTATTATCACTTCCATAGATTTACTCCAATATAAACAATTTTATAATTTGGCTTAGAGAAAGATAGCAAAGAATGAATTACCTTCAAACTACCTTTCATTTCCCCTGTTACCCTAGCCCAGACTGGATACATAATCAGGATTAGGAGGGAGGGAGCACTTAACCTTGAACATTTACAGAAGAAGTAGAATGGTAACAAAAGTATAAATTATTATTAAATGCCCTCTGGGGATATCAGGTAGAACTCATTACAGATAGTTTCTGCATCTGTAGCAGATACATGCAACAAATGCAAAACAGTTTCCATGCCAACTCATTCCTAGTCAAACCAAGAGTTCACAAGATTCATAAATCATAGGTTATGGATCTCTGCCACTTGTTAGAAATGCAAAAATTATGCAAAAAAGAAGCACAGAAAGGATGATACAGAAAGTTTATTTCAAAGAGGTGCTATATTTACTTATTATCACAAATTCATGTTATCATGATATTTAAGTTAGCACTGTTACTTAGCCAGTACTTAGTATTGAAATTAATTTGTGAAATGAAAAGCTTTTTCCATAAAGAAAAATAACACCTGCCTGAAACACCTGAATACCAAAATCTGGATCAAATCAAGTTTATTCTGTGACCTTTCAGAATTGTTAATTAGGAAAGGAAATATTTTCAAAATGCAGGGACGTTTTCTAAAGGTATCTTGAAAAGTCAACACATATCATACACTAAATTCTCAATTTTACACAATGAAAACTTTTGTATAAATGTTTAGAATTTTCTTTAAAAAACAAAAACCAGGATCACATCATAATCTAGAGGCAGAACTGAATGATAATACATGCTACACAATCAAAGATCCTGCACGTAAGAGCTTTCACCATTTTATGAAAATAGTGATGCCAAAAGGCAATTAGAGTGATCAAGAAGGTGAAATCATGATAGATTTCCAGCAACTGTCTTAACTGCAAGCTTTAAACATATCTTTGAATTAATCAAAACAGCATGTATTTAAAATGATAAATATTCCACATTGGCACTCTCATGGCCACTGGTTTACAAAAAAGCTCATTTTCCTCTTCTTGTAGGGCTTTCTGGTTGAAATCTTCTCTATACACAGGTAATAGAGAAGCATTTCTTTCCTAAATCCTTAAAGTAGTCATAAATAAAATAATGCTTTATTAAATACATCAGATTCAGTAAGAAATCAAGACTCTAAAGGCATTTGTGGTTCCTAATGATTGTCTCATGCTGGGGCCTTTATAAGTCTACAATAATAAACCTTTCCTTATACATGCTCGATCACGTATTTGTCCATACATATGGAATTTACAAACACATACACATAATTGACTAACAGTAGAGATAGTTACAGGCCAAACGATTTGTTAAATAACCAGAAATATAACCAAATAACCAGAACCAAATTCTGCACAGAAAAGAAGATTAATCTTAAGCTACTAACTTGTGAATGAAGTGATTTCTGTTCAGTTCAAAAACTGCTCTGCCATGGGCTTGAATCAACTAATAAACTGGAAGCAATAGCTTTAATTCTCTTGGCCTCAGTGATCTGCAGTAACTTCCGTAGACACATGAGGATTCTGAATATATAGCTGTTAATATGAATGTTTAAAATTTTAAAGCTTTTAAAATTTTAAAAATTTTAAAGAACTGCAGCAACAACAGCCATGAAAGCACCTAGGACTGGCATAATTGTTACCCTGAAAGTTTTCAGGGCTGTGTTTGCTTATTCCAACACATAAATTACAGTCATCACTGCAGAGCAGGCAGGAGACAGACAGTACCATACACACACACCATAAACTACTATGCAGTGGATGAAACAGCAACATGTCCTTGCGCAGAGTCACCCACCCACACCTTGGACACTATTAGTAACAGTGTAGCCAGAACCTACAAGAGCGAAGTGACCCTTCCCCTTTGTCTGGCACTTGTAGGACCATATCTGGGTTACCATGTCCAGTTTTGGTCTTCTCATTACAGAAGCTCACTGTCATTCTGAAGTGAGTCTATGGAAGAGTGACCAAGATGGCCAGGGGGCTGGAGAACATTATGTATAAGGAGAGGTTGAGAGCTCAGCCTGCACAGCTTGGAGTAGAAAAAGAAGAAACTTTGTGGCTGAATTAAACTACTTAATGGCATGATACCAAAAAGATGGAGTCCAGACTTTTCTCAGAGATGGACGGTTACAGCTGATCCTGTGTTTACTATGCTGGAACACGGCAAGTTTTGAGTACTTATTAGCAATTTGTTTATCACAAGATAAACACTGCAACAGGTAGCCCAGAAAAGTTATGGAAACACTGTGCTGTCCTTGGAGGTGTTCAATACTGTACATGGCCCTGAAACAACCTGATATTAAATGTAATGTCTTGGAGCAGGGGCTTGGTCTAGATGATGGCTAGACATCTCTTTCAAAATAAATTACAATTCTGTGATTCTACTGGTGAACTGATTCTGATTCTAATACCATGAACATTATAAGAATTAACAGAGTTTAAAAGCTAATAAATATATTTCCCTTTTTTGGCATTTCCAAGTGTGACCCTTTGAATACCCAGCAAAGTCCTGTCCCCTGTCCAGCAGAGATATTTTTCCCTTCTATTCCTATACAAGCCTTGTGCCTTCTGTGTAACTGTTGGTCCCATCTCCTGGTTCAACTTTGAGAGTTCTGTATGTGTCAGCGAGTTCAGTATCCAGATAATATGCTTAAAGTCAAAATTCTGCTCAGAAATTTGCACTTGGAAAGCATTGCCAGCGCTCCATAACCTTCACTCCAGCAGACAGGAGCATCCTTCATTGTATGCTGTGCATTGTGGTGCCTCCACAATGACCGCCCTCCCTTGGTTGAAGGTAGAAGGTACACCTTAAGGCACAGCAACACTTTGGTCCGAACTGTCTGGGTCATAAGAGCAACTTCATTTAGCAACAGGCATTGAGAAAAAAAGAAAATAATATTTTTTCTCCTATTGTGCAAAGTCTTCTGTATTTGTAATTGTGCTAGGCCTTTTGCTCCCTCACAGCATCTGATATCAGGGGAATACTGACAACATTGATAACATCCTACAGTAGGTCTATGAGCACATTTATCTTCCAAACCAGCTTTTGCTATTGGTGACTTGTGGTGACACAGTGAAGTCCCAGAGACTGGTTCATCATACCTGACATACAGAATGTCCACTTCCATGTGGCAATACCTGTCTCTGTTTAATGGCCGGAAACCACCACTGGCAGGCGTGGTAACTCACAAGCTGAATAGTTACAGAATCACAGAAAGGGTCACGTTGCAAGGGACCACAGCGGGTCCAACCTCCCCGTTCAAGCAGGGTCACCCTGGAGCCCCTGGCCCAGTACGGCGTCTAGACGGCTCTTGAGCATCTCCATCAATGAGACTCCACAGCCCCTCTGGGCAATCGCAGAGTAAAGAAGCTCTTCCTCATGTTCAGGTGGAACTTCCTGTGCATCAGCCTCTGCCCGTTGCCTCCTGTCCTACAGCTTGGCAGCGGGGAGCAGAGCCCGGTGCCCGTTCCGCACTGCGGCTCCCCGCACACGGCGCTGCCCGAGCCCCGCCGGCCCCGCTGAGGGGAGCGCGCGCCCTCCCGCTCCGTGTTTACCCCGAGCCCCCGCCCCCTCCTGACGTCACCGGCGTGGCCGTGACGTCAGGAGGGCCCGGGCGGCGCCCGGCGGGCGGTGGGGGGGTGCCCCCAAGATGGCGGACCAGATCCCGCTGCGCCCAGTGCCGCGCAGCGCCCAGCGCAGGGCGGCCTATTACAGCAGCGCGGCCGCGGCGCAGCGGCACAGCAGGTACGGGCGGGGCCGGNCCTTCTCCCGCCCGGCCCCGCCGCCCGCAACTCCGCGCAACTCGCGTCCCTTGCCAGGAGTTCACTTAGGCGCGGGATGCCCGCGGCGGGGGGCTTGTTTGGGTGTCCTTAGTAAATATGTTGCGAGCTAGTTGTTGGGTGCTAGCACGGACACCATTCCTGAGTGTGGGAATTAAAATAATTTCGAATTTCCTGAAAGATACACTATTGGGCTTAAGCGATTTGGAGAAGACGGTTTAAAGGTCTGCCATCAAATTGTTTCCAGGCAAAAACTGAACGTTTCTTTGCTTCCCATTATTCTGAATAATTTCTAGATATACTGTTGGTGTGAGCAAGGAAAAACTTTGCTCCATGAGTTTGGTGTCTCCATTGGATAGCATTCTTACAATGGATAATGTGATTATACTTATTGTTTAAGCTTTCTTTCCTCTTTTTTGGTTCTTGTAGACCATTAACTGTGGATACAAGGACTGGAGGGAGCAGTTGTAGGATCTGAAGTAAATGGACTTGCTAAGAACAGAATAGTTGGTGCAGTTGTTCTAGTTCAAATACAGTGATAAATCTGTTTCATCATGAATAAAATGTATTTACTTCTTTGTCTGGATGGGATAAGTAAGAAAGCTAACAAAAAGTCATTTAAAGCTGTGCAAAATAGGTTAAGCTTACATTATGTTGTCTTGATTCTTAAACTAGACAAAGGGTTTTTTATGAACATTCGCAAGTGTGTAGGACAGTCTACCATAGTAGTAGCTTTCCTCATCTCACTAATGCTAGAATGTCTGACAACTTCTAGTAGGTTTGTCCTCTGTCTTGAGGTAGGGCAGTGTTATCATCATTTTCCCTATTCCTTAGAGAATTGAAGCAGAGAACGCTCTCGCTGAAGTTTGTTTCTCAGTGGATGTTGTGCTTGGGAATAAAGAGGAGGATTAGGTAGGCAAAAACTTAGCCCAGACTATGAAAGGTAGTGGGAGTTCTGTTGTAGGTTAACCAGGAGTGTTTCGGTGATTTGAAAAGTGCTGTAGATGTGAGGGGTTGGGTCCATAAGTCAGATGGTTACACAGGTTTATTGAAAGTGTGTGTGCAGGTATCATTGTGGTTCTTTAGACAAACTGTTTAATCATGGCTTTATAAGTGGATTTGGCCAGCTGTAGGAACTAGCAAGGAACTACCAACTCATCACAGATTTGCTTCTTGCCCTCTGTCTTTGATCAACATTGCCCTCCAAAGCTTGTGGATTACATTCCTTCCAGTTTAGGTGACATCTTTCAGAGTTCTGGTCTTTCATAATCTGTGTATTTAACTTACAGATCCTCCACAAAAGTGATTATTTATGTTTTTCATTACTTTTGTGCAACTTCTTGTAGGTATATGAAAGCTTTAAAAATTGACAGGCTCATTTATTGTGTTTCTTCATTTTTGATCACTTGCTTGTTTGAGTTCTGAGAATTAGAATACTTACACCAGCCTCTTCACTCACTTTATTGTTTTTTTTTCTTAATGTGAGTTGAGTAAGTTGGTTATTCTCCTTCAAGAATACCTTATCTTGGATTTGTAAGAGCACCTCTGGAGTGTGTCCTATGGACCTATAATAAAAACATGGAAATGCTTGTGTAGAGTCTACCACAGCTGTCTTGTGTAGAGTCAGAGGGGAAATGCGGCAGTGCAGATAGTCAAATTACAACTTGTAATCTTATGGCTCTAAGTTTGTAATTGAACTACAGCTTCTATGTCTTTATGAATGATTCATCCTGCTTTTCTAATCTTTATCTTCAGCACAGACTCTGAAGAAGCCTTGCATTCCTGTGGAAACTGCAGCAAAGGTCCTGATGTCAGATACTCATGAGAGTGTTGAAGTGAAGTCACTGAGGTCTCTGATATGCAGAAACCTATCACGTGCATGTATGCTTGAGGATTTTGCCTAAAAGGGTATAATGCATATCTCTGAAGATGTCTAGAAACAAACACCTATTAAAATACACTGGAGTTGGTATGTCAGGTTTAATCCAGTGCTGTTGTTTCTGGACCTTCAGGAGTCTTTGACTTGCTCTGATTTATTTCTTCAGTGAAGAATTTACAGTCTTTTGGAAGTTTTATACACACATCCTTAACTTAAGTGTGCTAGTGTTTTTAACTCCAATTAGTTGTCCTGCTGCTGTGCAACATCAGTTAATACAACTCATCAGTTGCTAACCTTTATTGGCCTTGCACCTAATTTGTAGGATGACTTCTTTTGCTTGAGCTAAGCAGTCTGTAGGAGTCTTTGCCAGTGTTGCTATAGTTCACTTTGCAGTGAGGACAAAGACTTTCATACTCAGTGTTTGTCCATGGTGTGCTTTGTACTTTTGAGATTTTTTTAGACAGCCTGATATTTTAAAGCTGGAGTATGTTTTCCCACACACACCTAAAGAAACTTCCATAATACGCACACTTCTGTATAAAATTGTAGCCAGCTAAGAATCATGAAATGTCCTGGGATGTACTTTATATATAAATAAACATGACAAGATCAATGTATTTTATAAATTCATAATGTACATTTTAAGGCCTGTTAAAAAAAATTTAAAAAGCACATTAAATGTTACCTATGGTTCAATGAACACATGCATCCTGTTCTACTTTTATTTCTGATGTTTAAGGGCAACTTACTGCTTTTGCAGTAGAAATTCAGTTTTTTTGTTTTCTGTCATCTTTCCCTACCTTGGATTGGACAGAGAACTGTTCATGTGCTGCCGTTAACAACTAGGGAAATCTGTTTTGGAGGTAAAAGTTGTTCACCTTAAAATTAATTTGAAAAATCCTTGCAGTTGTTTAGTATGTTCAACTTGCATAGCTGTAAGAAGGCTTGGGGGAAAAAGCTGACTGGTTCAGCACTTGCTTCAGCATCTTGTCCTTCAGCTTAAAGGTTGTTATCTACAGGAAACATAATTGCTGCTTTTTGTTTACATGATGAGGGAGAAAGAGGCCCAGAGAACATTCAGGTTCACCTTAAATGTGCAGTGAGGCTTGTTCTCATGTGTAAGGCTTGTATTTGTTGTCATCAACCCCAGAGTAACCAATTGCTGCACACAGGAAGGAAGTTGACTGTGCTGTGCCTGTGTTGTCATGTGAAGTTGATGGCAGGAAAACAAGAAGCCTGCTGAAATTTTGAAGCTGTTAAGGAACTAAACAGTAGTCAACCATCATTTATCCATAGACAAAATACCTGGTTTATTCAGGTGTTCTACGCTTGCTGCTGTCAGTGTATGCTTGTATTTGGCCTAATAGGGCTGAGGTGAGAGGTGTTGGGACTGCTGAGCTGGTGCCACAAAATCACATCTTACCAGCTCTCCCTTATGGGACATAAAATCATTTGCACTCCAGATATTCACCAAGGTGGTGTCATGAAAGATACCCAGTCACTGGAAGGAAGTCTTACATGATTATTTATGGAATGGGCCACAGTAGTGTATTTATGAATGGCACAACCAGATATATTAGGTGGTTGTGGCAGGGCAAGTTGTGGAACAGATCAACTGTTGCTTGTCTCTGCAGTTTGCTGCTGATGGAGCAACTCTGCTTTAAGGCAACTGACTATACTGTTATTTTTGAAATCTTTTATGTCATTAGTGAATAAGAAAATTGCACAAGAAGGAAAAAAGAACCAAATAGTGGGATAATGTGTCTTTTGTAGAGGTAAATGGAAGATACCTGTTGCTTAACAACTGGTGAACTGTAGCTTATTTAATGTGAAGTATATATAATAGAAAAAATGAAATCTATTCCAGAGAAAAGGGAATGGAAGTCTGCAGAACTTGAAGTTCAACGAAAATTGACATAGTTCCGTGATACTTACAAATCTCAAACGAATTTTTGTAATACATGGAAAATAAGATGATTTAGTGTAGTAATACTGTTCTAATGCTTTCTGTTTGCATGAAAGGTGTTCCCAGCAATCTTGTAGTCCTTATGGTTATGATTTCTCAGGGTATTAGGCTAGGTTCCACAGGGAACCACCAAAAAACAGATTAAAATGTGAATAGATAGTACTCAAGGCATGTACTGTAATTCTGTGAGTTTTTTTCATTTCTGACATGGTCTGATGTGGGCTTTGTTAAAATACCTTGCTTCCTGCTGCCTTTCAGTTTTTTGTTAGATGTGTATCCTAATTCTAAACTACAATCTCATTTTCACAGTCTAGACATTATTCTTCATATTCCAGTGGTTTTTGATATTTCGTGTGTAATAACCAAGAATGTCTCCAAATAACTAAAAATACTAGTTGGTGAGGCCATGTAACAATTGGAGCTTTTAGGACCTAACATTTCTTGTAGAAGGGCATTCACAGAAAGTTCATGACTTACATTGCTATAACTGTCAGTCTGGAAAGCCTTACAAAATGTCCGTAATTGTTCAAAAACCCCAAATACTGATACGTATCAGTGGAGTTTGCCCATCAAATGGGCTATATGCAGTGATATTTGATATTTTGTATAGTTTTCTGAAATGCTGCTAGTTCCTATGACTCTCCTTCCCTGGGTATTCCTGAATGTTTAGAACAAAAGTTCTTACAATATTGGGCAGAGTTTTACAGGTTTCAGTTTCATCTTCTCCCTCACACACCTGTTAATTGAATGGCTTTACATATTTCATCCTGAAAATGAGCTTGAAAATGATGGATGAAGCTGAATGACTGACTATATTGGCATTAATTTGAATTTTAATGTAACTTCTGTGGTAAAACATTCCAAAGATGTAACTGAATTTACTTCTTAACATCTGTGCTTTAAAACTGCTGTTGCAAAGTGACGGTAAGTTCTTCAAACATCTGTTGTTTGACCAGAAGCAATAACTTGTTATGTCTAGGAGCATAAACTATAAATATCTATGTTACTTTTTTTTTGTAGAAATGGCATTGTTAATGCTATTCATTCTGCTGCTCTGGACATGATCACAGGAACTCCTGGAAGTTAAGCAGCCATGAGAGTGTGTGGGAGTGGGTACTGCTTATTAATTCCCTGTACGTGTATTGGCACACCTGCACTTCCTTGTGGACAAAACTCCTAATATCATCCTCATTCCTGTGATTCTTTCTTTAAATCAGAGCTCCTGTCTTGTGTTGTTTTTCCTTTGTGACAAGAAAACAGGAACGGCAGCAAAATGGATGCGCCATTACAGATGAGTCTCACCTGCTCTCTGTAGGACAGAAATCTTTGCTGGAGGTAGCAACTCAAAGCTAGATGTATCAGTAGCTACTGTGATACCAAAAGTTGCAGATGTTACAGGTTCAGCTGATACTTGCCAGAAATGCCATGAACTCTGAACAACTAAATGTGTTATTCCTGGTAAGTGTTCCAGGCTACAGGTGCTGATAAGTAGATGTTGTAGTGTATTGGGAATGAGAACACATTAAATTACATAGCTGTATGTTATGCTGATATATTCAAATATACATATTCATTCCAATACACCTCTGTCTTTTGTTTCAGCATAAGGAGGAAAGAATCAAATGCAGTGTAAAGAAATCTCACTAGAGTAGTTCTTAGGAGAGTTCTCTGTACTGTTGTGCCATTCTTACAAAGTAGATCAATCATGTATGTCCTTTGTTCTTTTCCAGATGTCTTGCCCCTCCCTTTTTTATAGATTTCACCTGAAATTCAAAGTGTTTGTCTCCTTTTCATTAAAAAAAAAAGTCAACATTGACGTCACTGTCTTGCAGGACATACTGCCCTATGTTATTAGCCTTTCCTGGATCATGGTTTTGGACAGAGGTTTGCCCCAGCAACTATGTCACTGAGTGACTGTCAGGCTTAGTCTTAGATCACATCTCTGAATTCTGATTCTTCCAACAAGGTTGTTTGTGTGGCAGCTTTGTACTTGGGATGCTGTATTTGTGTAACGGTGGTTGAGTTGGGTCTGTTTTCAAGATCTCAAGTTATGGAGTACCTCTAGCTTTTAGGAAAAGGAGTAGTTCATATATTCACATTCCTGGACTGTGTTTTGCTTTCTTTGCTGAAGACTTTATTTATAGGTTAATACTGCTGGTTGGGACTGACACCTGATTTAGGATAGGTGAAGATTCTGAGACTCCTGCCTGGGACAAAGGTCCAAGGAGTTTGATGTGTAAGTTTTGAAAAATAGTCTTGTCATATGTTAATATTTTCAGACAGTGTGTGTTATCATTGTTAGGTTCTGGGGCTTTTACTTTTCAGAGGAAAGTTTAATGATTTAATGATGCAGGTAACCATATGACATGCCTATAAAGTTGCTCACATTAGCAACTGTAAAATAATTTTACAAACAATGAGGCTTTCATTGGCATCATTCCTGAGAAGCAGTTTGCCATATTTTATCTGCAGACTCAAATTTAGATAACATAGGAACTTCAGGTGATTTTAATAAAAAGGGGATTTTAATTGCAGTTCTTTAACTTGACATTATGTAGAACTGTGCATTTGGAAAAAGTCGGTTTTATGTTTTTCTCCTCACTGGTAATGTTCTTTCACACCAATAGGTTTACAGGCAGTCATAATTTTTAGCACAGTTATTCTTACAGCATAAAACACAGAAGTGTTTTAATCATTAGGCGAAAAAAAGTTTGAGAACTTCAAAGTACTATTGCAGATGTTGCTGTTGTTTGCATAAGCACAAGTGACTGCATGTTTAACCTATTATTTTTGCATGCCTTCCTGGTTTGTATCTATAGTATCTAAATACAGTGATTTGTATTGCTTGGGCAGGCATTTGGATTGCTAAGAACAGGGAGAGAAAACAATTGATTGGGCTACAATGTCAATAACAATACCCAGTGACAGTGATAAAATGGCCCCGTTGTTCTGATCAATGACATACCCTACTAATTAAAAATAGGGTTCTGCTGAATGTAGATGATGTTTCCTGAGGTCCTGCTGTGTATTTAGGTATTTCTGGTATCTATTTGTTAAATACAGAGACTCACTCATCTTGTCATGGGTTGAAAAAGATCTTGTGTTAAGGTATGCACAGTGCTTTGTAAGGTGAGCAAGGGGTAATAAGGACGGGTGCCTTTTATCATGGAGGCTTCATTACACATCTTCTCAATTTGCTTCTTTGTATATTGTTCTAGTAAGAAAGCATGATGTAGGGGAGAGACAAAAGGCAAATAGCATTCAGAATATTTGATTTCTGTAGGTGTCTGGTGGAACCTGTAGTTTTAGTATCTGTTTTAAGCAATTTTTTAGAAAGCTACTGATGAAAGGGAGCTGCTGTGGAAATAACTTTGTATTATGTTTGTAGACCTTTATCTCAACAGACTTAAGGGTTTTTCCCTTAGTTCTGCAAGGCTGAAGATACTAGCTTTTTATGTGTTTGGGTTTTTTTGTTTGGTTTGTTTGGTTTTTGGGGTTTTTTTGTTTGGTTGGTTGTGGGGTGGGGTTTTTGTTGTTGTTTCTGGATTGTTTGTTGTTTTATTTATTTGTAGTAGTAGTAGTTCAACAATGCTGCCTTGTGGTTTTCCAGATTATCTCTATCATTTGGGGCCAGGGGGGCAATGATTTATTTGAGCTTATTGCCGAGTTTGGTCTTGCTCATCTCAGTGATGCAGTCAGTAATAAACTTGTTTGCATACAGTAGAAGTACTTTCTCTTTCTGTCTATTTTCTTGTCCAGTAGATAAGCATGCACTATGACAAGAATGTTGTACTAAGTTTTTAAAGATCCTGGATATAAATGTTCAGCTCTACAAATATCCAGCATCCTTAAAAGATGTCCAAATGTATTTTCCTTTTTTTTTTTTTTTTTTTTTTGTATTAACTGTGGTTGCTCCATAAAAATTTGTAATAGCATTATTTTTTGTGAGTGTCTGATTTTTTTTTTTAGGACAGGACATGCATTCAGAGGCGTCCCAAGTAACACTGATTAGGGATGTATTTGCATTAAAGGCACAACTAAAGCTGAATAAGGACATAGAGCAGCAAGTTCCAATCAATTTTAAAAACTTCTGAAATACCTTTTCTGTGTTTTTTAGGAAGAGGGTGAAGGAAATTCTTTAATTTTCATGGATTTAGCTGTAGAAGATTTTTCCATTTTCAACTTCTGTTGTAATCTAGGAACAGCATGATTGCTTTGTAGTTTAACAGAATTTACTGCTGTGTGAAGCATAGAGGTGTTTGAAAGTAGAGGAAAAGCCTAACTTCTAATTCTTAGAAATGCAGGGTAATATTTGAGGAAAATAAGTATTTACAATTTTATTTGTCTTGCATAACTTTTTAGCAAAGCAATTTGTTTTATGGATACTCTGGTTATTTGATTAAGAGGAAGGGTTACGTGAAAATACATTGTATAGTTGTAAACATGGTTAAGGATGAATGTGCCTTTCTTAATAGAATTTATGCAGCTGCAGTTTCCTCGGAAAAATTGGGCAGATTCCTCCTTTATCCTCAGACTTGGAAATTGTTCGCATAGGTTGGAGGTAGAGGGGAATAAGATATGAGACAGACTGTGCATCCTCTGCCTGTGATGGGAAGCTGCTGTGGCTGCTGTAGCCACTCAGCCAAATCGCCAGCTCTCAGCGGTGTGGGACATGGTCGCAGCATTGGGTGGCAGTAGCTCAACTGGTCCATCTTAGCTTTTTTGCTCAAGACTTTTTCCAATGCAGCCTCTCTTCCATGCTACTATGCATCACTCAGCCATCTCCTGGGTCCAATTCATGCGTAGACTCATGACCATGCATTCCTTTCCCCCCCCCACTAGATATGAGAAATACTGCTTTAAGACATCAGCTTTCTTTTTCCTTCTTTTGAATGATGCTCTGTAGCAAAAGTGATAGGCGATGAGGAATGAATATTTATGCAGAATCTGACACAGTGCTTATATTCCTACCTGGTGCTTTTAATCAAGCAGATAAAAAAACCTCTTCATAAATACTGGTTCTGCATTTGTTGAGTGAGTAAAACCAGAAAATCATGCAGACACAATTGTCCTGTGTCTTGCATCTTCCTACTGCGCCCTTGAATGTTGCTCTTTTAGAGTAATGGAAAGCTGGCAGAAAACACAGAAATTATTATGGACCTGAATAAGTAGCCAAGTTAGATTTAAATAACTTAGAGTGGCTTCTGTTACCTGTTATGGTACCTATGAAACTCTGCAGCCGCATCTACTCTGGCAAACAGCCATCAAAGTGGAATGATGTAGGTACATGTGACTTGAGGCATCATTTTCACAGCAGATATTTATATCAAAATTTCACTTAGAAGTGTTTATTGTATGTGGCTTTCTTTCAGTTAAATCTGTTAAATGATATTCCTAATAGTAGTCAGATTTTGTGGAAAGTTGTTTAATATTAATGTTCCTTCTTTCTTAGGAAACCATATTTTGTCAAGATAGTTTTCTTCATACCTGATTTAGTAGCAGTCGTGCTGAGAGTTTTGATGTCTCCACTCTGGCTTCTTTATTCATGTTGCTTTCAGTGCTTCCCTATTTTAATACAAGTTTCTAGGATTATACTTAATTGATTTGTCACTCAAGGAAAATCAGCACTTCAAGCAATTAAGTGCAGCAAAATACTAGGTAACAAAGATTTTTGTCCTCATCCTAGTTATGAAAAATCCATTATTCATTATCTTACTGTTTTTAAATACTGAAGTACAATTTTCTAACACAATAGCGAAATCGCTTTTGAAACAGAATAAATTGCTTGCCAGTTCAGAGGCTGTATTTTGAAGTCAGGCTTACCAAACATGATGGTGCTTATGCTCATTATCTTCACTACTCGGTGAAGCTCCATATTTGAAAGTGCAAACTTAGATACCAATTGTAGGGAAAAAAAACCTTATCTTTAGTATAGTGATAAATAAATCTTAAAGAAATTATGATTAGAAGATCAATGTATTCTGCAAATATTACCACATATACAAAATAGATTTAAATATTAAGCATATCTGTGAATGTTTCTCTGTCAAATATCTACCATGATTTTCCGGCACTGGTGTGTTCCTCCAAGAAAGATTTTGCCCTCTTTACTGTGTTACTGTTGTTTATAAGAGATACTCTTTTTCAAATCAGACACTTGTTAACTTTGTATGGAAGTAAAAGGGGTGTATTACGTAGTGATATCTTGTCCCCACCATTACAGCTGTCAGACTGTGATCTCACTGGGTGGTGTTAAAATGCATCATTAATTGGATATCCAAGCGCAAAACGCAATGCAACATAAAGCTCTCTTTAAAACCATGATAATGTAATTTACAAATTTAATTAGAAAAGATTATAAAAGCATTGAACAGGAGTATGTTTAAACACAGATCTGTCTTATTGGAAGTGTAAGAAAAAAGTAGTATCTTGAGTTTTTTCTAAACAGTGGTTTTATTACCTAGTGTTGATCTAGTCTGAGAGCAATCAATGTAATTTCCTATAATATGGATGTTAACCTGTAATAACTCCTGTGGTTTGTGACGAGAACTTTTTGTATCATGGTTTTTTTTTAATGTCCATTAATAATAATAGTAAGAGAAAATATATTTCTAGATTCTCATACTAAACTAAACATCAGATACAGCTTTTTGCAAACAACATCGTGAAGATCAAGTTTTTCATATTTGTTTTAAACTTTTTTTTTAAAGTGGGTGCTGTTAGCAATAATTTGGAAAGCATTTTCCATGCCATATAACTTTCTGGGAACTCATAACTTTTAACATTAGCACAGTTTATTTTAGTTTGAAACTTTGATTGTGTTTCCTGCAGTGTAGTAGTGCTTTTGTACCATTTTAAACTGATGAAGATTTCTTATCTAAGAAAGGCCTAATGTACCTAATGTTCCAATACTCAGTTGACTTGCAACTGGGTGTGGGAGATGTTTGTTTATTATTATTCCTAGTTATGCAATATTTTCTAATCTGATCTGAACACATTGTTAACATCCCTTAATGGTGTTCCATGGCAATTGATTCCAAGGAGGTGCAGATATCAGGGCATCACCTGCCAAGGAAAAGAGGGAGTGTCTAGCTCAAGACTTATTAAACAGTAGTGGGTTTGGGGCTTTTTGTTCCCCTTCCTTATTAGAGTTTACTTCTTAACTGTGTTGATATAAATTTATTATATAGCCAGTGTAAAGTGTGTGCTGTACCTTTTCAATAGAAATCTAATTCAGTCTCTCACTTCCCTCTCTTTCCTGGCATCCTAAAAGGTTAATAACTGCTTTTATATATATTCTTGCATACACTAAGGCCCAACACAGAAAATCTAGGGGGAAAGGAAATGGTTTCAGGTTTTTGTATTAAATATGAAGTGAGTTGAAAAGATGCAAACCCAGTGATGGTGCCTTTTCATGCTTACCCCTCATGTTTGTAATATTGCTTTTTAAAAAAAATACTGGGTTTGTCTATCAAGACTTTGGGCTGAGTACTGTTCAGGGTGCTGCTCTTTGTCAGCAGAACTTCTCCTGCTCAAGCAAGGCCACTTACAGCTGCTTGCCCAGGATCGTGTCCAGGCAGGTTTTAAATGTCTCAAAGGATGGAGATGCCACAATCTCACTGGACAGCTCATGCCCATGCTTAGTCATCCTCATGTTAAAACTGTTTCCTGATGTTGAGATGGCACCTTTTGTGTTTCAGTTTGTGCCCATTGCCTCTAGTCCTGTGACTGGGCACTGCTGAAGACAGCCTAGCTCAGTCATCTTTGTAACCTCGCTTCAGGTTCACAGACATTAGTAAGATCCTGCCTATGCCTTGTCTTCTCCAGGCTGAGCATCCTCTCCGTGCTCTCTCATCCTTTCCTTGTAGGAGAGATGATCCAGTCCTTTCATCATCATCATGGCCCTTCATTGGACTCTATTCAGCGTGGCCATGGCTCTCTTATATTGCTCCAGGTGTGGCCTCCCCAGTGCTGAGCAGAGGGGAAGGATCTGCTCCCTTGATGTGCTGGCAGCACTTTGCCTGATGCAGCCCAGGATACTGGTAGCTTTCTCTGCAGCAAGGGCACTGTGCTGGCCTACGGTCAACTTGGTGTCCACCAGGATCCCTAAATTCTTTGCTGCCAGGCTCCTTCCCTGGAGTAGCCCCCAGCATATAGTGGTGAGTGAGGCTGTCGTGGTGTAGAACTTGGCAATTCTTCTTGCTCAGTTTCCTGAGGTTCCTGTCAACCTGTTTCCCCAGCCTGTCAGGTTTGCACTGGATAGTGGCATGTTCATCTGGCCTGTCATCACTCCTTCCAGTTTTGTGACATCTGCANATTCAGTTTCCTTGAATGTTCCCTGACTCATCTTCCTTGCTTTAGACTTTCTTCCTGTTCTCTGAGACCTGAGACTCCTGAAAGTCAGTCTTACTAATCAAGACTGAAGCAAAGAAGGCATCCAGTACCTCAGCCTTTTCCATGTCCNGTTTTGCCCCATCTTCCACATCATCAATGAAGACCTTAAACAGCCAGTACGGATCTCTGGGATACATTGATCTAGTGTACTGACCTCCAGCTAGATTTTGTGCCACTGACCACCCTCTAGACCTGGCCATTATGACAGAATTCAACTCATCTCACTGTCTGCTCATCCAGATTTCTGCAGCAGCAGCTTGTCTACAAGAATTTTATAGGAGACATTGTCTAAGACCTTACTGAAGTCCAAGCAGACACTTATCCACTGCTCTTCCCTCATCTACCAGGTCAGTTGTTTAATGTTACAAGTTTATGAGGTTGGTCAAGTAGGACTTCCCTTTGGTGAAACCATGCTGACTACTCCCGTTTGTGACTTTCTTGTCCTTTTATGGAAAAGTTTCCGAAGATGAACTGCTCTATCACCTTTCCAGGGATTGTGGTGAGACTGGAAGGTCTGGGCAGGTTCCCTGGGTCCTCCTTCTTGCTCTTCTTGAAAGCAGGAGTGGCATTTGCTTTCCTCCAATTTTTAGTCACTTCTCCCAATTGCCATGATTGATCAAAGATTATTGAAAGTGACCTTGTGATGACATCTGACATGTTTCTCAGCACTTGTGGGTGCATCCCATCGGAGTCCATAGGCTTTTAAATATTTTTATATATAAGTATATATAATAGAATACTAATAATATATGTATTTTATTGCCTATTATATATATTTCATTATATATGTTCATATTATACCATATAAAATTGTGTATATATATATATATATGTTCATATTCAGTTTCCTTGAATGTTCCCTGACTCATCTTCCTTGCTTTAGACTTTCTTCCTGTTCTCTGAGACCTGAGACTCCTGAAAGTCAGTCTTACTAATCAAGACTGAAGCAAAGAAGGCATCCAGTACCTCAGCCTTTTCCATGTCCTGTGTAACTATATCCCGTCTTACTCAGCAATGAGCCCCCATTTTCCTTAGTCTTCCTTACCTCACCTATGTACTTAAAAACTTCTTGTCTTTGACATCCCTGTCTGGATTCAATTCCATTTGGCTATAGCCTTCCTGGCTTTGTCCTGAACGCATGGACAATGTTTTTCTGTTTCCCCAGGTTACCTGTCCTTATTTCTACCCACTTCATTTTTGTGTCCAGGTTTGGACAGCTCCTTGTTTGTCCAGTCTGGGCAATCCCATTGGATGGGAATTTCTTGAACTTGGAGTAGCTGATCCTTGAATACTAACCAGCTTTTATGGGTCCCTCTTCTCCCCAACACCTTATTCCATGGGACTCTTTCAAGGACTCCTTGGTAAGGCTGAATCCATTCTGAATTCCGGGGTTGTGAGCTTGCTTGCCACCTGCCTCCCTGCTCTCAGGGTCTTGAACTTCACCGTCTTATGGTCACTGCAGTCAAGGCTGTGTTGCCCTTCACATCCCCAGTGAGCTCCTCCTTGCTTGGTGAGTATGAGGTTCAGCAGAGCATCTTGTCTCATGGGCTCCTCCTGAGTAATTAGAGGAGGAAGTTGTTGTCAAAGTGCTGCAGGACCCTCCAATGTTGCCTATGTCCTTTTGTATTATTCCTCTAGCAGACACCAGGGTGCTGGAGGTTCCCCATGAAGACCAGGGCTTGAGAATGTGAAGCTACTTCTCTCTGTCTGTAATGTCACCTGCATGCATTTCCTGTTCAGATGGTCTCTAGCAGACACCTACTAAAATGTTGCCTTTGCCTGTTCTCTCTGCTCTTAACCCAGAAGCTCTCAGTTGCCTCCTCACCCATCCCTAGGCGCAGAACTCCATTCACTCCTACTGCTCACTCACATAAAAGGAATGAATTTCCAGTTTTGTTAACTGCTATTTTCATATGATTTGGGTTTAGGTTGCTGTGGAGATAATGGGATGGTCCCAGGATTCATCTTATAAGAGATGACTTTAAATACAGCTTCATAAAAATTGAGCTTACTAATTCTGAGTAACAGTGCATCTTCTTTCAGTCATCTTCCCAAAGCTATAAAAATATGACATGAGTGAATTAGTCAATTTGCATGCAGTTGGGGGAATTTTCTTACTGAATATTCCAGTGTTTTGTCTTAGCTTAAAAAGCACCCAGAAGTGTAAAATTAGAGTGGATAATAGTTACTGGGGAGGAAAGGACCATTGTTAGCTTAATGTTGTTTCCATAGGTCCCACAGGCAAATCTTCTTGACTCACTGAATGTTTTTGTGTAGAATTATAAGAGTAACTATAATGTTTTTGTAATTAAAGCCAAGTTACTGATGATGGTGTAGCAAGTGAGGCTCAAAGGCCCGCACAGACAAGAAAAGACAACAGAAAAACAGGTTGAAGAAGCACAGTGGAAATATAGTCTGTACTTCCATGAAAACTCAGTCACTTGTATCTGCTATAAGCTTTGCAAAGTAACTTTTGTTTAACAGAATCTTAAGAATTGATAAGTAGGAAGTTGCAACTTTGTATGCACAGATTATATAAAAATCAAGAATTTCCCTGGAATTATTTCTACTGTGATTGACAATGATTGCCGGCCTTTTTGCTGTATTACACAATTTTAACTAAAATCAGAATATTTTGCTAATGTGTTAACAAAAATGCATGAGATGCTAGGATGATAATATCTCCCTAATAAAATCCATATGGCAAAAATTAACTTGTTAATTTAGGAAATTCCCAATAATAAAAAGTGATGTATTGGCTATTTATTTAGTGCTTTTATTTCATTTTTCCAGGTACCAGGTGGAAGATGAGTCCTCTCATTTGGATGAAATGCCACTAATGATGTCAGAAGAAGGCTTTGAAAATGATGAGAGTGACTACCATACTCTGCCAAGAGCCAGAATTTCTCAGAGAAGAAGAGGCTTAGAATGGTTTATCTGCGGTGGCTGGAAGTTCCTTTGCACTAGGTTTGTCAAACACTAGTACATTTAATTAAAATTTTTAACAAATTAAGTAAATAGTAACTTTTTGTTTTGTGATGTGTGCAGAGTACAGAACACAGAATAATTTGCTTTGTCGTGAATCTTTTGAATTATTTGCTGAATTTTCCCTACTAGGACATTGCCAGCTATTAAAAACAGTTCTGAAGAGCTGATGCTGTTGTGCTTCTCCTGTCTGCCTTGCTGACTTGCAAGAGAGATCATGAGCTAAATTTGTATTAATCTGAGGTCCATAATTTGGCATGTAATCCTGGTTCTCACTTCTACTCAAAACTACATTAGGTTAGAGGGGTTAATTTTTTTACTTTTGTAGATTATTAGTGTGTTAAGTTGACAGTATGTATAAATTTATTGATGTTGCTGTAAGGAAAAAGCGAATTCATCAACTAATGATTAGTTAACCCTTCAAATTTAAAGGTTAAAGTATTAATCTAACCAGTAGTCTCGGAGTGAATTACAACTGGAATTAGCTCTTGTGTTTGATTCTTATTTAGAAACTTTCAGTGCCAAACTCTGTTCTATGCAAATACCTTGGAATAGTAATTTTCTAAAGAATTTTTAGCAAAACTTCTAAATAGAGAAATTGCTGTTAGGATTATTAAGGATTTTCCTTTTTCTGTAATTTGGAATGATAAAATCTGAGAATCAGTCAGGTGAAGTGAGTAAAGCATTTTCAGTGAATTTAAATGATGAATGCTTTATTTGGCAGATGTTTTTAGAATGCATTTAGATAGAAGTCTTCACAGCTGGTTTTCATGGCACTTTAAGAGGCCTGTTTTATCTAAGCAACGCTGTGTTTGTACACCTTCGGTTTTTTGAAATAATTGTTACAAAGCTTTAAAAAACAATTTGTGTTGATTTCTGTTTTACATAATAATTTAACAAAAGGTCATGGTTTATTAATTTTATTATAGGGATTAAGTGTTTGGAAGAAAGGAAGGTAGAAAAGTTTACAGAAGTAGTGTTTGCATATGTAAATGTGTTACGTCGCCGCTGTCTTGGGCCGGACAGCTGCCCACCAGGGTTTGGGCAGCAACCTAGCGGCTTGTAACACATGAGTGTGCCTGACCAATCCAGGCCAAGCAGATCCTAGGATCCGGTGCGGCACCTGGCCTCTGGCAGTTGGCGGGATGCCGCACGAAGTGTCCCGGTGGATCTTCCAGTTCAGGTCAGTCGGTGTCGGACCCTTCCGTCCCTTACCACCGGCAGCGCCTCCCTATACAATAGACACTGTTTTCGAGTGTGAGCTGGAGTTGGCAGGGAGGGATCCTTAGCCCCGGAATAATAGAGACACCACGCAGTTGTTAGCACTCTGGGCATCCGGGCACTAAGGACCCGGAGCTCCGCTAGCACCAGACTTTTATTTCGAGGGTATGAACCAATCACGTACAAGCCAGGGGCGGAACAAGGGAGGGACAAGGGGATAAGGACCAACCGGGAAGGGAAAGGGGAGGAGAAGGGAATACAGGCAGGGGCACAAACCAATCACCAACCGAGTAATACAGAACAATCTAGAAACTAAGGATGACAGACAGGAGATGGGCAGGTGGCAGGACAAATGGGGAAAGGGCAACCAACCTTTGGGAGACCCAGACCCCTTCTGGGGCATACTACTACAAACTCCACCCCAGGGGTGGTCTCCCAATGCTTCAGAGGGGTAGGGGGGGAAAAAGGGCTTCTAGGGGCCTGAACCACCGCCACATAAATGGGTTTTGGAAGCAATGTTTCTGGTACAGACCTGCATTGTAGTTGTTAAAAAAAGTTTTTAAGAATTTAAAGAAGTTGATAATCTTTTGGACATGTCCTAAAATTGAGATACCTTTCAAACAACATACTTTTATGTGAGTTCAGTTCTGTAAGTATTAGTGGTTATTAGTTGCTGTGGTTATATTCCTGTAAGTTAAGTTTCATGAAGACAGGTCAGTAAAGACTGCACCCTGACATGGAATTACTAGTGTTTGGATAGAGACAGACAATTGCAAGGTGAATTTGTGTTGGAACTAATTAAAAATTGTAAGAGAACATCACAAGAAATGGTCATTAGTGCTGAAGATTGTAAAATTTCATGTTCCTGCTTGCTTTTTAAAATTGAGAGGTACATCTCAGCTTTCAAGCCTAGAAACTTTCAAACCTGTTCTTTAAATTACTTGAGTCATATTTGAGATGGATTTTTGAGAAGGAAAAGAGAAAGGAAATTGTGCTATGGATTATTTTCTTCTTTTTTTTTTTTTCCTATGCTCTAGACATATTTTACTGCTAATATAGGTGTGTAAAAAGAAAAGTGTTCACTCAGAAAGAGGCTTGACATGAGTATGACTACTGCTTTGCTGATTTCCTCAACTGAATTTGGGCACAATAAAGAGTCCATTTGGTCTTGCATTTATACCTACAGGCATTTTAATCACATTAGTGTTCTCTATAACAGAACATCATAGCAGATAATTTTCATTTTTCATGGAAAAAATGATGAAAAAAGGACCATCTGATTCTAGCAGAAGCTTGAAATTTCAGTTGGATCTTAGGAGACAGAGGATACTCTCACAAGAAAGCTGCAGATGCCTACTTAGATGAGGAAGGGAAAAAGATGTGGAAGAAAGGTGAATCCCATGCTGTCTTATATACAGGTCCAGTTAGGCTGGATAGAAACCTCCTCTTGGGTGAGCATTTCTGAGTGACTGTGTAAATACCTGTCATTGTAGCAGGGAGATTTCATCTGGGCTGAGAGCACTATTGAGGCTTTGTAATTGATAAAAGTCAGGGATGTGCAGTCAGTGTAAGTTATTATTTTTGATGGTTTCTCATTATAAAAGCACTTGACAAATTTTTGCTGGGGCCTACAATATAGTTGAGTTTTTGAAATGCCTATTGCAGTTGATAAAGTTACCTAGGATCATGCAGAAAATCATGCAGGAAACTTTACTGTATTGTCACACCTGCAGTATTTACTTGCATTGTGTAGTAGAATTAGTTACAGTGTTTTAGCGGGGTGTAAAGTATTGGTTTGGGATGCAATTATGTGTTGATGCCTTCACACTTGAAATGGAGAGGAGCATGTGAGAAAACAATTTTCGTGTATGTTGATGTATACATATTATATGAACAACAGAAACTTATTTCAGAAGACAAACAGGATTCTTTTAAGTGTAATGTAAGATAAAAGCAGTCTGAGACCTGTTTAGTTTAACAGAATTTAAAATTTCACTCTATTTTTATGGAAATCAGTACCTCATACCTGCATCTGGGTGAGGTTGAAATCTCAACTTTAACATCTAGAATTTCTTTTTGTGCCTTAAATGAAATTGTAAATTTTTCAAAGCTGTGACAGAAAGATGAACACAATAAAGACTAGGCATTAGTCTGGAGCTGAGCTCAGGGGGCCCCTGATTTCTTTTGGGTTCTCAGTGAAAGTCTTGTGTTTGTGTTGAAAATCACTTTACTTGTTGCAAACAAACAAAAAACCCCATACCCAGTAAGGGTTTTTGTCTGTCTTGCATTGTTAAGATTAATCTCATTTTTGTGAGAGGAAGTTTTCCTTCTCTTACTTTGCAGCTTTAGAATTTTATATTCTATAGAGTTTTGTTGCTATGTCACAAACTGTTACTTTTTGGTCTAAAAGTTTTCACCTGTTTTGCAGAAGCAAATATGGAAGGTTTGACAAAGTTCTGTGTACTTGAAAAATGATTTTGTAAAAATATTTTATTCAGCTTTTAACTTCAGTTAAGACAATAGACTTGTTGATCAGAACTAAATGGTGTGAACTTTATTTACAAATGTGCAGCTCTTTAAACAATTTTTACATTTGGAAGAAAAAATCATAATCAAATGTTGTCTTTGATTTTGAACAAACTGAAGACCTAATTCAACCAATGTAACTTTTAACTTCAGAAACTGCTTATTTCTTGCTTTCATAGCACAGTTAAAAGAAAACTTTGTGATATAGCAGCTGTTTTGTGGTTGTAATAATTTCCCCTTTAACTTACAAATTCTCTTCAAGCTTGTGAAATTATAATGCACATAGATCAATACTCTGGAGTTCTTTGGGCTGGATTGATTTCTTTCTCATGAGATTTACATTCCACTTGTTATCAAAAAACACTTTGTCCCTATGAAAATGGTGCCATTGAATGGCATTTCCATATGAAGTGAAGGGGATATCAAATGCTCGGATTAATTTGAGCTCTAAGATGGCCTGTACTCTTTCAGTTAATCTGCTACGCATTTGTTATGCAGAAGCATGGGAAAATGCAGATCTTTCAAGAATGACATGACCACTGTGTTGCTTTTGGCCTGATTACTGAAGCTACCTGTTGAGTACAATAATTACAGTATGTTTTCTTTGCAGAACTAGTTTCTGCTACTTAAAACCTAATAAGGAAAAGCTGACCCTTGCAGACAATATAGAGGTTTTATATTATCTTTCCATTCTGATGAAAATGCTGTTTTGTGAAAGATACTGGCAGTTAAGCTTGTAGGGTAAAAGTAATGAAAAGAGAAAATAAAAAAACTCTTTGTTATTAGAGCTGCAGAGTCAGTTGAGACTTTTACTTTAGCTTTTGACTTGTAGAGATACCTTCTATTTATGAAAAAGTTAAGAGTTCTTATTTAACAATTACTTCAGGTTTTGGTTTGTTGGTGGGGAGTTTTTTTGGTTGGTGGGCTTTTGTTGTTGTTGTTTTGAATTTAAATATGGTATTGCTTACTAATATGAAGACTGTGATTATTGCTCCTTCACATTAAAATAATACATTAGGAAGCAGGTTAGTAAAATACTATTTAATAGATATGCCTTGAAGTTCTTTTATAAATTAGGTTAGTTTTTATATATACAGTCTGTTATATTGATACAGACAACATGGCTTACAACTAGCTTAAGGAAAAGGATTTCTGTGCAAGTGTTGAATTTTCTAGGCAAGGACATTTGAAATGCAAACTTAAATCAATAAACAAGGATGTGCTTTATGTTTTTTTCATTGCTGAATCCCTAGCATAATATGTGGTTTTACATAAGAGTTCAGAAAAATCTGAAGTGTGCCTCGATCATGCTACATCTTACATTATGCTTCTAGGCTATTTGAAGCTCAGAGAATGCTGCTCTCATTTATCATACAAATTTACTGGGTACAGAAAGTCCATGAAAGGGTCTATACCCTTGCTCAAGAATATTTTCTGTATTGGGGAATGTTAATTCAAGAACAGATTAGAAATGTGTTGGATGTTGATAATCTGAGTTACAAAAATTTTGGGTAGACTCATTGGTGTTAAATTTTTAAATTAATTTAAATTGATTTGGATTTCTGAGGCTAGCATGTCCACCTTGTATTCTTTCTGTGATAAAGCAGTAATTGCTGCTGAGACTGTAAATAGCAGAATCTAACTGATTTCTATTTTTATGGTAGTAAAGCTTGACTGAACCATGACAATATTGATTTGGGCATAACCTGTAATATTTTCATCATCTGTGACTTCTCACATCTGAAACTTGACTGTTGTTAGCTCCGTGTCAGTCAAATCCCTTTTATCTAAGGTATTGCAGTTGTTTCCCAGTCAGATGTGACTCTTGAGTTTGTACTTTTTGGCATTTGCTAAACTAATGGTCATGGTGGTGTCTGTTGATCTGTAGGAAAAAAAGTAGTTTCGAGGAGGAGAGAAAATGTGGCAAGGAAGGCAGCGTAAATATGTTGCCTTAGGTGAATGTTTCATTTTGGTGATAGAGAGGGCCTTAGTGTCTGAGGAAATGATTCTACGAAGGAGACTGTGCCTAATCAAATATTTAGTCTGTTTACAGTTCAAAAACGGAACCATACAGGATTTCAAAAATTGTCAGATAATTTCTGTCTATGGGATAGTAGGCAGAGCTGTCATGCTAGCTCCCTTTCTCCAGGAAAAAATTATTTTCCTTGGAACTTTTTTCATACAGATCTGTCCTTACACTTGTCAGTATCTAACTAAACTGTCTCTAATGTCTCTGCACCCCTGCCCTGGAGACTAACAAGTTTAAAACTTTGATGCCATGATCAGTTTTCTCAAGTAAAAATCCAAGTTGGCACTGAGTGGAATCATCTTGCCTTCTGCTGCAAGCATATAACCTGAATTGGTTCAAGTATTTTTACAGTCTTTTAGATTTTTAAAGGTTGGGGATGGATATAGCTGAAAATAATACACTTTTATTCTGCATTAGTTTACAGCTGCATTGATTTGAAGGCCTGGTTTTCCCATGCAGTTGCATGAGTATTTGTGCCAGCACAAGGGAAGGAGCAAGAATCCTCACCTTTGTTATGGGGGGAGGGAGGTACTGGACATTTCGGCAGCAGCAGGATCTGTTCACAGCCATTAAACTGATTGTGGAATCATGAAATAGAAAGTCTGCTGTTCATTTTGCTTTAAAGACAAGTTTAAGAAAAGATATTTCTTATTTGTATGTTACTAAGTAACAGGGCTGAATTTTGAAAGTTAACACTGTTACAATTTATGTGATAGAATGAATCTTTGTCACTATTTTAAAGTGACTGGGAAAAGCTGATGAACAGACTCCTATTTGTAACAAAAATAAAATGTTTGTTTACGTCTATTGCATACTGAAGGTTTCGGGGAGAAAATCTTAAGAATCCAGCATTTAACAGTGAAGTATTTTAAAGGTCAGCTTGTGAGTATTGATGTAGTGGTATTTCCATAGCGAAGTTATTGTTGCTTTGAATAATTTTACTATTGCATAACTTTTAATTTTCTTTGAAAAGAACTAATAACTTTGAATTCCATTATTTGGCAAAATTAATTTGTAATAAGCATGGGATAATGTAGACTGCACACAAGAACACTTTAATTGGGATTGTGACAATGTAAGCTAACTATCAGCCTTCCTTCCCTGCATTATTTGTGTTTCATGATTCTGTAATTGTGAATAAACAGACAAGGAGAGGACTTTAAGAGGTTTCTGGTTGATTCCTTGCCTGTACAGAATGAATTATATCTATCACTGATGTCTGATCTAACCCCATCTTAGAGACCTGCAGCAACTCCAGCCTCGTTAAGCGTCTCCTTCACCCCTTTCATTAAAAGAGTTTACTCAATATCTGTCTATGTTGTGCCCACCCTGCTTATTGATTTGCCACAGTTGAAGGTCTGTCCTTAGTTAATAAGGGTGGACCTCGAGAATAATTGTCCCTTTCCTCTTTGCAGCTGGTTCTTACATACTTAAAACCATATTAGGTCCGCACTCAGCATTCTGTGAACAGTTCTGTTTCTTTTGGTGTATCTGGTAGTCAGCCTGCCCTGCTTTCTAGACCTGTAATTGTTTTCTTGCTCTTGTGTGTGGTCTCCGTTTTCCCAATAGGCCTGTTTGTTGAAATTTGGTATTCAGAATGGTCCTGTAAGCCAGCTGAGATCATGCTAGCGCTGACTGAGAGAGGAATACGTTCATGCTTGCTACAAGTATGCTTGTCCACACTGAGCAGATGTCTTTTTTTACCTGTGTATAACATTCTCATGCAGTAACTGAGCTGCCTCCTGGTTTTTGAGCATTTCCTGGTTCTGTATTTGTTTAGTTGATCATGTCTCTGTAAACTGTGTTGCACTTATACCTGTTCAACTGCATTCTATGTCTTCCTGGTAGGTTTCTAGTTTTTCTAATGTGTCAAGACAGCCTTGAACTCTGATCTGCTCTTTGCATGTATCCCTCTCTCTTCTAGTTTTTTTGTGGTCTGAAAAATTAAATACTCAATAGTTAATTACACAGTAAGTTCTAAATAAAGCTTTACAGACCTTCACTGAAATTACTTTGGTTTTATATAAGCTACTCTGCAATTAGGATTTTTCCAACTGCATCAGTTCCAAGATTATGTTCCTTTAGTTTTCTTATGGTAAATGTCTTGAGAGTTAAACTTTATTAGGGATGTAGAATCACAGAATAATTTGGGTTGAAAGGGACCTTTAAAGATCATCTAATCCAGCCTCCCTGGCATAGGCCCAGACATCTTTCACTAAATCAGGGTGCTCAAAGCCCCAGAAATCAATAGAGGACGTATACTCTCAAGCAGTGGTGCAACTGGTTCTTCTCAGAGGGAAATTAGTTCCATTTTAGATATTATTCTTAGCACGTCACTGTTGGTTGTGACTTCTGTTTTCTTACAGGTGTGTACAAATACATATTAATAGGTTGACTGTACAGAATTAATCCAGTAACTGTGCTGAGGTGATTGGTTTATAAATTTCCCTCTTGTTCTCAGTTGAATTTTTCCTGTTGTTTTGAATAAAATTTGTAAAAATCTCCTAATGTTTGTTTTCTGTTTGCTGCATCAAAAATAGTGCCAATATTCAAAAACCTCACAAGAAATTGTTTCTCATTTCAACTTCATCATCTGATGTAGCTGAAATCTGCTATTATCAACTCAGTCAACTGCAGTAGGTGAAGAACACAGAAGGCTTGTCTACTCTAATCAGTTCCTGATTCCCTTGCCTAAAACAGACTGAGGCTGGGCTGGGACAGGCCGATTCATCTGTGATGGCCCCACCAGGCCAGGCTGGCTTCGTGCGCAACCCAGCGCGGGAGAAGGCTCGGACTGAACACCTGCGGCTCAGGCGTGGCTTAGATAGAGAGCGGCAAAGACGAGCTCCTCTCCCTAAGCTCAAACACTGAGAATGCTACACTTGAACAACGTGGGCAGAGGTCATGTGACCATCGCCTGGCCAAGAGGCAAATTAACCTTTTCAATGCCAGGATGGGACTTGCAAACATTCGTTTTCCCCTACACAGAAAGTGAGGATATCTGCAAAAAATACAACATAAAGACTCTAAGTTAATGAAAGAAGCAAAGCCTATACCCAGAGAGGGAGGAGATGAGGAGTGCCCCAACTTTGAGGCTGAAACTTCTCTTGTAAAGACATGTTGATAGACTCAGCTATAATATGCCCTGTAATATATGAGCAATGGTCTAAAAGTGAAAAGAGAGGGATGTAATGTTCCAGCTGCAGCCAGTGGACTAAGGCACCTATGTAAAGATTCCTTGCCCCGGGAATAATAGAAGAAGACTTATGTTGTCAATAATGAGAGAATAGGGGATTTCTTTGTCTCTGTAGTAGAATGACTCATCCTCAAAAGAGTACCTCGTCGACCATCATAACCCACTGTAGTAGCTGTAGGAAAGCTGCTAGAGTGGGAGGGATTTTCCAGAGCAAGCAGATCTTTTCCTTCTGGGCAGCTGCTTGTTGTGAGGCTGGAAACCATAAGAACTGTATTTCTTATGGGGGAATCAACATGGTAAAGCAAGAGAAAACTTCTCTCCCTACATGAACTGAGAAAAGATTATTCCAGAGGTGGTAAACTGACTAAAAGTCGAAGTGTTGTATTTTCATATTGTCAGTGGGAAAGAAATGGAGAGGTAGGGGTGGGAAGAAGGGTATTCTAAAGGTTTTGTTCTGCTTCCTGATTTTTATTATTCTTTTTTTAAAGTCTGTTAATAAATTTTCTTTATATTCCTTAAAGTTTGAGCCTGCTTTGTCTACTCCTAATCCTTATCTCATAGTGAAATTAAGTAATTTTAGTAAGTGTGCTGGTGTTTGACCAAAAACTCAAATTGGTGAACTCAAACCACTACACGATTGGTGTTTCTGCCCAGTTTCCCAAACCTCTAACTGCAACAATTAACAAATAAATACAGATAAATTCTCCTTTAATGTATGGGATTGTAAACCGAGTATATGCAGTGTACAGCAAACCCACTTTTCTTTGCAAATGGTGTCTGGATGGTCTTCCTCTGTAGATAGTACTAGCAAGTCTTAAGCTGATTACATTATGTTAGTTGAGTCACATCCATGTTTGTTCCTTGTTTTATGGCTGTTGGTATAAGTTTGTTGAACCTCAGATGCATCATTCTGTTTGCCAGCTTTTGTTCCTCCTTGTTGTAACCTCTTCCCACCATTCCTGTATCTGTGTCCAAAATGCAGTTGTTTAAAGGTTGCTATGTGCTCTTCTCTGTCTCACTGCTCATGGTTTAAACTTCTTCAGTAGATTTGTAAGCTGGTTAGGCAAGGATGCTGTTCCTTTCTTCTGTGAAGTTCCCCCATTACAGATCATTCTGCAATCTGCAGCTACATAGTGGGCTTGTTCTGAATGGTTTGCTGTTTTTGTTGTTAGGTTTGGTTTGTTTTTTTTTGAAATATTTGACAGTGTGGCATTAGTGGTATGGAGCAACCTGAAGATTTACAAATTATGTGGTAATTGTATCCAAAGCTGCTGAAATCTTTTGAACTGCATCGAACAGAAGCCTTATTTCCTTTTCAATCAGTAATATAATCTAAGTGTTAGTAATCCAAGATAAAGAGTTTAGCCAAAGGACTATAAGGTATGATGCAGAATCTTATTAACTAGAATTTTTTGAACCTGTGTCAGGGTAAGGTGCAGCGAAACTTGTCATTATTGTATTAGGATTTTCTGCAAAGAATGTGCAAGTGTTTATATACATGTATGTCTGGGTGAGTTCAGTACTCTGTTATTCTTAAATATTAGAAGTTAAATCTTGTATAGTACATTTTTAGTTTTAAAGTAAGCAATTGTCTTTCTTTTCAGTTGTTCTGATTGGCTCATAAACATTTGTCGAAGAAAGAAAGACCTGAAGGCTCGCACAGTGTGGCTTGGGTGTCCTGAAAAGTGTGAAGAAAAATACCCCAAAAATGCCATAAAAAATCAAAAGTACAACATCTTTACCTTTATACCTGGGGTAAGGCCACTAAACATTTTCTGGTGTTGGGCTGACTGTATGTTCTGTAGTGGTTTTTTTTGGCTATTCCACAAAAAGATAATTTTATTTGCCCAGATTCTTCTTTATCTTTCTATATTTGTCTCAATGACTTCAGTGAAAATTAACAGTTGAGAACAAGGTTACATTTTTATTAAATTGGTTTGTTTTCAAAGGGATATGTAGTCAATTGCAGTTTGAGTGGTTGGAATTTAGTGAAGCTTTTGAAATTTGACTTGGGTTTCTTTGCATTTTTCTATTCATCATTAGAAATTGGTAATTTTTTTAAAAAAAGAAACACTTTTGCATGCAAAGGACTGGCTTCAGTTGAGAAGTAAATAGTTGAAAATTACAATTTGGTCACATGGATATTTTCTCATGCTCCTTGCCACTGAAAGTATAATAAAAAATGAATTCTGAAATGGACAACTCCTTAAAGGCAAAACCAACTAATGTGTTCAATTTGTATCACAAGTAGGCCTAGTTTAGTACTTTTCAGAGTTGAATTTGTTATTGCAGTTTTTTTGAGAGTATTTTTGACTTTGATTGCAGTTCTTCAGCAAATACTTTTGTTGTGGAGTGGGAAGTTTTTTTGTCGCTTTTTTCCAAAGAAGCTGTATTGCTAATTTCAGTTTTTTGCTTGTAATATGCACCGTGTGTATGAAGACAAAAGAGACATTACAGTTTAGTCTAGTTAGTAGTTTTAAAAAAAAATTCTTGTTATAATAAAATTTAGCAACAGAGAAACAATTTTTTGAAACTTAAGTAGTCAAACCTAAAAACGTATCTTCCTGTGATAAATTTTTAGTATTACACTTTTACTCATATTTTTACAAATACTATCCAAGAGTCCTGTGTCCCATAGCAAAAACTGAATGTCTTGTTCTTTTGAATACAGACATGCTTTGTCTTAAATTTTTTATTGAAGTGATCATGCTGATCTATAAGAGTATTGATTCTATTATTCTTGCTTCTTTAGTCTAATGACTGGCAGGTGTTTTCTAATGCATTTCCTTATTAAAACAACAAAAAAAATTAATGGTCTTGTAATTAAGACTGATCTCCTGTCAGGAAAATAAAATGTCACTTATTGTATGTGGATAAAATATTCTCATCATTATTGGACAAAGTAAATGTTTTCTTCCAAAGTTTAAATTATTAAATACACTGAAATTGGTTAAGCCGCATATGCTTTCCTAAAGGTCACAAAATTCATTAGGCATATAGTAAGCTATTGATTATTCCAACTAGAAATCTTCAGTGTAGATCACAAATCCTGAACCAGATTCATGATCCTTATAGGGATCAGCCATAATTTGCAATTCCCTATGGTGAGAGAGAATGTTTGTTCTTTTTTGATATTTTAAAAATCATGGTTTTACCCAGTAGGTCAAGTCAGAATTTTAATTTTGTTCTATTATTTGAAAACTCTGTAGTAACTTCAAAATGAAGTGAGATCCTAAATGTAAAGCACAATAGTTGGTGAAAATGAAATGTTTTCACATTTTAATTTTAGACATCAATTAAGACTTTTCATTGATTAGAATATGGTGTAGCTGTCTTTTTTTATGCTGCTTTACTAGAAGTAATTTGTAGGGAACATCGTTGTATTGGTTCCAAACCCATCAATATAACAAAGTCATAAATGTTGACTCCAGTGATCTACTCTGGTTGAAATTTTAATCATGTGAAATTTTGTGTTCTCTTTTATGGTTTTTTAAACATTGAGGCTGGCAGTGGGTACTATTCAATGATCTTATATCCAAATACAAACTTAAAATAATACTTAGATTATCAGAATTTTACTTGCTGGCTAAAAGAGCTGTAACATTTCCAGAATATCACCTAATTTCTGAACATCACATAAAATACTTGCTGCTTCTCCCTTTATACCAGTCTGTTCAATTTCCATTTATGATTTCGTATACATCTTGATACAGGTGCTTAGGAATTTTGCATGAGTTTCCATAAAACATATCTTCTGTGATGGGCAGGTTTTGAAGATACTTCTCCTGAACTTCAAAGCAGTAGTTTTATTAGTTTTATGTAGCTGGAGACTTTTCAATTTGCTTAACTGGACTGAAGTGCTTAGCTTTGTATTGAATGAATTGTCACTGGTCTGCCGATTCAAAAGATTTGTAGGAAGGTCCTTTTTAACTTCCACCTTCTCCTACAAGATCTGCACCCCCTAAAGCACTGTGTGGACTTTTTTTTGACCTGGTATACCAAGTTTTTGTAAAGAGTTAAACATACTAGCAGAAATGAGTGTATGAACTTCATCAAGAAGATTCAGCCAGAAATACTTTAAGTTTGGAAGAAGATTCTGACCTTTCTGACAACTTCATATTTCGCTTTTTTACCTTTACAGTTTTATTGGTGAGTCATGAAATAGCATTCCATGCTCTGGAAAAAAAGTCATATTCTTGGAGGCTGTTAGGTAGTCTCTAGCTGAACTGGCAGCTTTGAGGTACTGTTGTGCCTGCCAGAAAGACACTTTGAAATGAACTCTCCTGAACTCTTTTTTTCTAGGACATAGATTTTTACATTATTAAGTAATAATGTTGGACTGGTGAGAACAATAAATATGAATCAATTAACTTTTATTTTTTTATGCAGAAGTCATTGTAATATTAACTGACTTTTAAGATTAAAAGATGGAGAAAATCTTTAAATGTGGCTTTTTGATCTATTTTGAATGTTTTATCTTTGAAATAATTGGATATTCATTTTCTGAAGTCTCAGTGTTCCAAGTTCAGTAACCACTTCTCTTAATGCTACTGGAGGTGCCATGTTGCCCTGGCTTACTGAAGAAGTATGTGAAGTCTTTGAAGATTCAAAATTCTATAAAATGAATAATGTTCTTAGCATTGTAATTATGACCAAAGCAATCTTGAGAACATGTGCTTGCTGAAGTGGTGCTTTTAATTACCAAAGGAATCTCTGCATCTGTCATTGCTTTGGAATATGGGACACTATATTCTGTGATAAGTTTGCTGTGGCTCCATGTCCCTTTGAGGTAGAATAATTAGCTCTGAGTTTAGACCAAATCCTTGATTTATTAATAAATATATCTTAGTACATATATTTAAATCTGCACAGTGATCTAGATACATAATCCAGTTTTCAAAATATCCAACATTGAGTAAATTGCTCTTTCAGAGTGAAAAGTACGACATATAATGCTGTTATATCTCTTACCATGAAAAAGTGTACTTTATGTATATTATGGGTACAAATTTAAAGACATTTATCTGCTTTCTTTTTCATTTTAGGTTTTATATGAACAGTTCAAGTTTTTCTTGAATCTCTATTTTCTCGTTGTATCCTGCTCACAGTTTGTACCAGCACTGAAAATAGGCTACCTGTACACGTACTGGGCTCCTCTGGTAAACAGAAAAATACTATTAACTAGAAGTTTTGGGGTTTTAATGTCAATCAATTAAAGGTTCATGTCTATGTACATTGCATAAACCTGAAACTGTTAAACTACAGTGGTCAAAGAACATAATAGAAGTAAGATGATTATTTGAAAGCTGTTGTTTGGTAGCCCTCCCTTCCAGTTGCCTACTATGCCTCTGTCCCACAGGCTAGAGGTCATTTTTGTTAATCAGCTAGTGTGAGTGTGTAGTGCTCCATTCTGCCTGCTGGTTGCTCGAGAGTTTAAAAAAACCAACAAGCAAAAAAAGCTCCAGGTGCTAGGGGAACTTACTGGGTAACATAGGTAATCGGTGTGTTAAATATCTTTCCATTTATTGTTATTTGGTGACTATTTCGTGTTTTCAGACTAGGTCAGAATTGTGAGCATAAATTTTTTCATTCCTTCTGCATCAGTTTTGATCACAACCTTTTCTCACAAAAATTGAGATAAACTATTTTAAGCCATGGATAAAACAGGAGGAAATTGTGCCTTGAAAATAAGTTATTAATTAAACATGCTTCTCCTAATTGATCACCCTGCCAGTTGCACTGGCTTTCTTTCGATATGTCTTTTTATTATTGAGCTGTCTGCAGTATTTTCTTGGGAAACTGTTCAAATCACTTGCTTCTGACTAAGGTTTCCTATGGTTTGAAAACTGAATTCTCTTCAGAGGAGACCTTTGGGTAGTCTGCCAGCTGTATTGCCATGATTTGGAATTATTTTCTTATTTGTAACCAGATCATTACCTTTTCTTTCATCTTCTTCCCAATCCCTCCACACTAGGTTTAAACAGAACAAATGCCTTATGTTTTAAACTTTTTTTAAAATATTGGTATTTTTCAGTAGCATTTATTCTCAGTAGTATTCAAAAAGAACTGTGACATGCTGACTACTTGAGTAAAGGTCGTTCTTAACAAGTCAATAGAGCAAATATTCTGGATTGATTTCATTGTTTTAATTGTTGTAACGTGTCCTTTTAACTATGGATAAATGGAGAGACCGTCTTGGGTGTTCTTCCCACCTCTCTTCCCAGACAACTTTTTGCTTGTGCTGCAACAAAAAACCACTTTCAAGATATAAAGCTTGTTCAACAGTGGGATTTTGAATGGATTTTTACAAAGTCTTTGTCACTGCCACAGTAAGAAAAGACAGGAGTCAACCTTGTCTGTTGCTCTATTCACCATGATGTGCTGTGTGCAGTGCTATACGTTAGTGGGGTAGTAAGGAAAAGAAACCAGCAACCCTTTGCATCTCAGTCCATTTCTACCCTGCTCTAAGAAGGGAGCAAATACTGTGTTTTGTGAACACCAGTAATGTGTTCTGTATAAATATGTTTGTCTTATTCAAGGGTATTTTGAATTATGCATCCCAGTTTTCACATACAGCTTGAACGTATCTCAATACGTTTTTTTGCTAAACTCACTTGTTTCTACTTTAATAGCTTTTCTACTAATAATCAACCTCCAGGTAAAAGACAGCAATTGAATGTTGAGCAAAGCTAACTGTCTATGAGGAAAATACAAAACATTTAATTCTGATCTGTTGGTCTGCTTTTGCTGCTTAAAAGATAAGTTTAGGTTTTTTTGAAGGGCATGTGACTACTGACACAGATACTCTTAGATCAAGCCCCAAAGTTTTTAAAACAAGACTGTTTTGCTAATTTATTGTCAGTTGCACTAGGGAATGGACTTCTCATTTCCACTCCAGCATATAAAGGTTTTAAAGCACACAGGTTTGATTGTAGGCAATACACTGAAGATACTTACCTGCTTACAGTTAAAGAAAGATGGCAGGTTTCTTTTGTTAAACTGTCTTCACAATTTTAGCTCTCCTTTGGAAGAATATCAATTTCCTTTGAGCAAATGAGTAAAAAGAGAAGTGTCCGTCTTAAACTGTTTCTCACAGTCACAGTCAGCTGTACTCAGCTGCTCAGCAAGGGGCTGCTAGAGGAAATTCTTGCAATTAGCACCTTGCATTCTGTGTTTTGATTACAGTCTGGTAACAAAGTGTGTGCAAATGACAAATATGTTTGAAGGTGCTTCAAGAGTGCCCTTTTTTATGCTCCTTAAATATCTATATTGCCAAAGCATATGAAAATGCTGCAGTCAGAAAGGGAGAAAATCTGATTTTTCATTCAGTTATGCCCTGGGACTAAAAAGAGGATGCTTTTTGCATAGGCTGTTCTTTGTTCTATGTAGTTTCAATATAATTATAGCCAATGTAAACTTGAACAAGCAAATGGTGCTTAACTATAAGGTCACAGCTGAATAAGCCTTGGAACTTTGGTCTGGAACTGCAAAACAGCCCTAAAATCTGTAGGAGGATTTTAGTCAACACTTTTAGGAAAGCTCTACACCTTAACTCCTTTCGTACTGCTGGGACATTAGGGGAAGTTTGACCAACTGTGGACTTCTACAAGAGCAGTCTAATGGCATATATTTTCTTCTGTAAAGTATTGGTGGTTGACTGAAGCTAGATAGATAATGTAGAATCTTATTTGTTGGTGGATTTGTTAATATTTGGATTCTGTATCCATCTTATTTATAATAATGAAAGATCATTTTACTGGTGAAATTTTATTTCTCTTTCACTAATGGAGGAAAACTCAAGTGCTGAGTCTTAGCCAGAAGATCTGATCTGGAGAGGTTTAGAGAGGTAGAGAGGAAATTTATGAGCTTATCCCTGAATTGTTCTCTGTTTTTTAGCTTACCACCCTTTCTAGCCAGAGACCATCGCAGCTGAGCAAAGCACTTTGTGCACTTCCAGTAGAAGCTGCCATGGCATTGTCCTGTGAAAGAGGCAACCAAAGCATTTAGACACAGTTTTTCAGGACAAATCCCCTTTCTCTTTGTCCATATTTGTAATGTGTTGCTAAATAACTGCATTTAAGATGCAAAATTATTAAACTAGCCATCAATTTATCTTTTTGTGTGTTTTAGGAAAAAGGCAATATTTCACCATTAGAATTGGAGGCTTTTTAAGTGTTTTTGGTAAAGCCCTAAAGTTTGTGGATGATAAGGAAATACACTTTTTGAAACTATAAAGGCTGTCTTTAAGTAATCTAAAGCATCTTCTTTTTCTGCATTTCAAAATGCTATCTAAATTATGTGTACTTGGACATGTAGTTACTCTAATTATATTTGTACAATGTGCAAGTATGATCTTGTTTTTGCTGGACTAAACCAAAATACTATTTTAACTTATTGAAGAAAAGACTCAAATCCAAATTAAAAAAGGAAAAGTAAATATTCTAAGCACATGTTCTTACTCTGTGTAGTGTTCCTACTTGTTTATTTCTATTCTAGCACTGAGAATTCTGACCTGCATAATTGTATCTTTAACAGGGATTTGTTTTGACGGTCACAGTGGTACGGGAAGCTGTTGATGAATTTCGACGTTACAAGAGAGACAAAGAAATGAACTCACAGTTATACAGCAAGCTGACAGTACGAGGTTGGCAATTCCATTTGTAGAAATCCTTAAAATATTTCATCTTTTTCTTATCTATGCATTTGCAGGCTTTCAGTTCAAAGAAATAACTAATAGTTTCAAGCTATAGGACTCAGAATGAAACTGCTATTGAACTAAATAAAGCATGTGATTTCCCTTCGAGAAATATGATTGTTAAATTTGGCCTAAGAAGTTTTATAAATATTTGGTTGTTTGTTAAAGAAAGGTGTATGTATGTAATTGTATATATTTTTTAAGAATTCTGCTGGTTAGTACCCGTACTTCAGAGTGCAGTTTACGTCTGAAATTGATGCTAAACAGTAACTCAACAATATTGTCAACTATGTATCAAATCAGCCAGTTTTCTTTAATGAAAGGAGAAACCAGTTATGACTTTTTTTGGACTCAACACCCTTGACAGGTTTTCATGAAGACTTTTAAGGAAGTGAAGCACTTCAGATGTGAAGTCACAATTAAATTTGGTAGGATATTGTATATTTTAAATATGGGCATAAGAGAGAACTATGCATTGCTCTTCATTTTTATGTGCTTAGCACTTTTTACTGTTAGATTCAGAACAGAGTGCCACATAGAATGGTGCCAAAAATAATGAATAACCTGTTATCAAATCTAGTGCATAACCTTACAATATGACCTTACTATTACCATCAAAAGGGTTTTTTTCTCTGTTAAGGATTTTCCTTGGCATAAAAATTCTAAAAGTGGGAAGTTAAAGAATGTGAAGTTGCACCTCAGGCAGTTAGATTATATGGCAGACATTGTACCAAATGTAAACTCTTCTTCCCAACACACATTTCACTGCTCTTTTTAGTATATTTAGGGGAATATTTTCTGAAAGTCAGTGGGAAGAGTAACATCACCAGGTCTTGGAATCTTGATTAAAAACTAAACTCTTGGAGTAGCTCTGGAATATTCTCTCCAGAAAAAAAATGGATTAAAAGCTTGTAATGTAACACAAGTATGTTCTGTATGTTCCCAGTTTTTGGAGTAATTGGAAGGTAAACAAATAGTCAACAGTCTCATTAGTGATGGCATAACCAAGCAGCTGAGAGGTGTTCATGCTGCTTCCTTGCAGTATGGACATTTGCATTGCTTTCTGGAGTTTCCATACTGAAGGAAGCAACTATAGGGAATAGTCTCATGTTCTTCCTTCCCTTGTCTGTCTAAAATAGTGTTATCAGCATTTAGAAGTACAGCTGTTGGAATTTGGCATATGGGACAATTGGCATAGCTATAATTTGTTTAAAACAAAGGTTGCACTACTGACATCCAGATTTTTTTACAGTTATTAATGCAGTCTGTTAGGAAATGGACTCTTAATGCCTTTTGTTTCAAAGCTGTAATTTAAACTACTAGTTGGCTTATTCATTTTTTAGATCTGTTGTGGTAGGCCACTGAACATTCACCTTTGAAACAGATAGTACAATCCTACCCTATTCAGCAATAGTGTTAGTAATCTGAAATTCCTAATTCAGGAAGCACGTGTACAGTTTATAGTTACCTTTGTGATGTAAATGACAAGACTGACATACGCTCTTTTAAGAGCAAAGTTTGGTGCTTTTTGTGCTTCTCTTTTTTAAACTTATGTTTAGAGTTAATAGGCATTTAAGCAGCATTTAAGTAGAAGTTTTGGAATTGCAATTTTCTCTTTCCCCGCTCATGAAATATTTTCTGAGGGTATATGTATTTGAAAAACCCTTTATTTTGTGGCTTCTCCTAGAAATAAGGAAGTTATCAAAGAAAATTGGTCACTTGGAGATGACTGTCTTCCAGACAGAGAATAGAGATTTGAAAGTAGTATACAGTAGTATATAGGTAAAGCCCAGCAATTATATCAGGAACTGACACATAGAGCAGGGACTTATTAAAAAGAAGCTTTAAAAATGCCCCTTTTTAAAAAAATGGTTATCAGTTTTTACCTACAGGAGTGTTTGGCTATATCGACTTTCAGATTTTGGTGTCAGTGCCATCATGAATTCATACCTGATTTTTGTTCTGTTTTGGTTTTTTTTGAAGACTGATCTTTTACAGAAGTAAAAATTCAAGAACTCTGCTTACAACGAACTATGAATCCCACCTTGGCAATTATACGTGATCATTGAACTAACAATGTTTTCAGTAATAACCAATTTGAAGAGTGAAAACATTACTGCGCTTACCACTCAAAATTGTACTACATGTTGCCACAAACCCATATATAAAATAATGAGTAGTGATAAATTACATTTTTTTCCTAATATAGGCTTCTTCCATAATGAGGTATTCTGAAACTGAGAGATATAGATTTGATATGGAAAATGGGATTTCTTCCTGTGATAGTATTAGACCAGAATTTTTCACGTGTTTCAGAAGGATGTAGGTTTATCTTATTTATCAGTATAAATAAAAAAAGTCAACTTCTATGCTTCCATATGCTATTTTTAAAAATAATGTTCAATATAATTACCTAGTTTTTAATACTGACAGTACTCTTCAAGTGGAAAACTTTGGTTAGGCCTACTATACTAAAGTACAGGCTTATGGTTTGGAGAAAGAAGGCTTTGTTACTTGTGAATGAACAAACTTGATACTTGATTTAATTAAAAGACTGAAAATTGATGCCACTCTTAAGAGTCACTTTTCAGAATGGAACTGCACTTTATACTGCTCTAGCATCTTTTTTTTTCCCTAATGATTTCATGACTTGTGCTAGTTTTACAGTCTTATGTAATTTTTTTTCCATCTCAAAGTTAGAGAGGCTGACATAGAGATTTTAAGCAGATTGCCCATGCTCAAACTGGACAGTAGGAAAACTTCAAATGAGCAAGGTCCAGTGTTCAGTTTCGGTTGATAAAAATGAAAATTGAATGAAAATAATTTCTGGTTAGTTGTTTTCCAAATTACCTGTTTACTACAGGAAAATAAACACATTTGTCGCAATAGAAGTTATTGAGATCTAAATTGTGACTAATTACTTCCATAAAGGTAGTGTGGGTAGGCTGATTTGTAAACTAAATATTTTTTTATACAATGCTGCAGTGGATTAAAATTGGGAAGTCTGTGACTACCTGTCAGACTTAACTTTCTGTTGGAGTCTTCCTTAGTCCTTGGAAATCCTGAACATGTAAAACATGTGCATGTTGCTAGTGTAAGAACTACTAGCTTTTAAAGATAAGGGTATTCATGCCAGTAACTCTTGAAGGCTTAGAATGAGCTGTTCAGAGCAGGAAATCAAGGGAGAATGGGACATCTCTTTTAAGTGTTACTTATTTGTAGCTGTACAGCTATTGGCCAGGTTAACATCTATAGGCTAATTCTGGTTCACGAGATACCCAGTGATTTTGCAGTTCCCTACTTGTCATGTAACATGGAAAAGATCAGTCACCCTTTGTTGAATTCACAGTGTGTAACTTTGCACTTTTCGAATTGGTGAACCTGCTAAACATGAAGTTTGAATTCTTTCTGTTTTTTCAACCCTTCATGGCAAGTGTTGAAACATGCAAATCAGTAAATGCATTGAATTTTTTTAGTGAGTAAGTAATTTAAGTCTACCTGTCTCATGTCTGTCATTCTTTTCCCTTGTTAACTTGATTATGGTATCAAATATATTAAGTTGTTCAGTGTATGAGGAAATCTGCTCTCTTAATCTTATTGAGATGTTTGCTGCAAAATCTGCTTTGGTGCATATGGAAATCTGCAGATCCTTAATAGACAGTTTTCAGTCAGCATTCAAGTTTAAGCTGAAGGAGCTGTTTCAGAGCAGTTCACCTGCATATCCTTTTGTAGAGTAGAAAACTGCAATGGGGAAAAATTTAAACCAGGGCATGCAAGTTTGGGAGGCCTTCTGTTTTTCTTACCTAAAGGACCATTATACATTTGACACAGTTTCTTGTCTCGTGCACTTAGGTATGACCAGTTAAGTGCCTATAAAAGACTGCTATTCTGAAGCAGAATCACCTCAAGTTTATAAGCAGGCTATTATCTATTTCATTTGCCTGTGAAAAGCCAATCGGATAATAAAATTGTGAAGCAATTTTAACTCTTTTTACTCCCTTTCCGTTGTTGAAGTTGGCAGTTCTGAACCTTTCCTAGTTAGGTTTATCTGTGCAGTGTTACTGAAGTTTCCAAGAAAAAAAAGATCAAGAAGAAAACAGCTTACTATAATAGTCACAACTACAAGTGGCAGAAGAGGCCTGCATCTGTCCCTTTATCTCATAATGTTTAACATGTTGCAGAACTCTCACTTTGCAACCTGCAAAGCAAAAGAAAAACTGAATGCTAGGAGAGATGAGTTTGATGAAATAATTACATCCAGGATTCAAATGTGAAAGACTTAGGTCTTGGCTGTATCTTTAAAGGCTATTAAGGAATGTAATGAAGTTGAAAACATGTATTTCAAATTGTGTGAAATTAAGAAAATATCAATAAGCAGCAATTGCTGTACAAGAGGAAAAAGTGTGAAAGCTAGTATGTTTCTTTTGGAGACCTACAGTGATTTCAGTTTATTTTTTTTTGTTCTTAGAATTTCAGCTTTTCAAGAACAGGTTGTTCTGCTTTGAGAAGCCAGTGCATTAAGAAACCATACTATATCTGAATCTAGAGATACAATATTAGTTCTTTCTTGCTTGCAACATTTCAGACCTACTGGTGACGTTATTCCTGGTATTCAGACCATTTGGAAGAGACAAGTTTTTAAAAAATCACAAAAATTTTATCTGATTAGGTAATCAGTACTAACAACAGAAACAGAACTTGGAATTTTAATGTAAGAAAGAATTTAAAATAGAGGCCAGAAGAGAGGAAAAATCAAGGGGACTGTTATTCCACATTTTTGCAGCTTTCAGGAGATTGGATAAGGAAAAATTTTACCCAAGAAGAGACAGGACACATAGGAGAGAAGCTAGCAAGGCTTTTTGTGGAGTTTTACAATTGATGGTTAAAGACTAACCTTGCTTCACAATGTAAGATGGAGTTTGAAAAACAACCTACAGACAGCACTAGCGCTGAAAGATCAGCTTCCTCACCTTAGACTCTGTGTAACTAAGTTCTCCCCCACTGTGTGCCTGCTCTCTTCTCCTCCAACTCCCCATTATGCTATGTGTACTCTAATTATGCTGACAGTTTGGGCTAATAGATATCAGGAAGAACTTCACATGGTCTCTACTGCCATCAATCAAGAGTTTTGTATTTATGGGTTAGAGACAAGCACTATTGCTAACTCCACAAGCAGTACTTCCATGGTACCATGGGTAAGGTGCAATAGCAACTTAAAAAGAATTTGAAAATGCTGTTTTCGTAAGTGTCTGTTCTTTCATGAGTGGCAGTCAGGTGATGGAGACACTTTTTAAGGAAAAGAAGGATAGTTTATACCCATATTTTGTTTACTTCATTTTCTAATTTTTGTGTGAAATACTTGTTAGTACATATGAGATATTTATTAGTTTTTCAAATCATTGCAGTTCCTTTAAACTGGCTTTATCTTGGGAGAGTAATGACTTACTACAGACACATTTCAATGTTCCAGTTCTGTGTAATTTTATACATTGCTTTAGGCGAAAGCCTTGTGCCGTGGTGGACTATAAAGTCTGGATGCGCAGCCACTTCTGACAGCTTTGGACTTTTTATTGGTAATTACACAGATGGTGAAGTGTGTTTTGCTATGGAGATGTTTTTAGAGAAAAAATAGTTTGCAAAAATAATTTATGCAGTGAATAACATTCAGTGTCTATTTTTTCTAAATGCATCTTCACTAAGATGTAGTATTGCATTATTTTAATGTTCTCTGAAATGGTATCTAATGAGTCACATTTTTGCTAGCCTAAAAGAAAGTGTTATGTGTTGACTTTCCAGAATTTTAAGTTACTTTTTCAGTTACTGCCACATTTTACTGTTTAGTATTTAATGTAATATATCCTGCCATTCAAATTTATGGTAGATTGTCCTGTGTGTATGCCTTTTCCTTCTGTGTGAGGATGTACAGGATGATCTAACAAGACATGTTAGTCTCTAATAAAAAGAGCGTTCTGTTATACTAAGCGACCTAGAAAATAGTCTGATAAGGAAACTTTTCAATTCATTATGTGAAATTTCTGGAGCTGCTAGATTAAGTACAAACAAAGGTGCAGTGTGGGTTCCTCTTGTATACTTGGCGCCAGAAATCTTTGCTTTATGTCTGCCCTACATCATGTTGCACATGAGCATTCTACCTTCTCTTGTCCTCTCAGGCTTAGTGTCTTTTGGTCTTTACTGTGGGTGTATTTAGGGCCTGACTGTGGAAAATCTGATTGTTTAGGCTGACAAAATTGCCAGTAGTTGCATTTAGTTAGTACCTCTGAATAGTTTTGCTTCATACATGACTGTCTAGGTGGTATAGATCTGAGACTTGATGTAGCTCCTACTAGATTTTTGTGGCTGTTACTGCTGTAATCAGGTGATTGACTGATAAATTGATGAAAATTGTTAGCAGAAGAATGGAAAAAATACAGGAAATGCTGTCCTTTTGGTAAAGCCAACAGACTTAGAAAGCAAAGTAACATTATGATGTTTCTTCTGGTATATACTATTCACTTCTAGTGAAAACTTCGGAATTTTTTAGGAGAATTCACAGACTTGTCCAGGTAAGCAGGTGAAATATGTTGGCTTTATGTCAGACTGTTCTCTTAGTGGTTGAGCTTTATTATTAGTTACTTTAAATTTAAAAAAAAAAAGCTTTTGATACATTGACAGTAATTTAATTTCCATAGGTATCTCGAAATTCTTGTAGAGAACTGCTGATGTTCTTGCTACAGCTTTTTATACCTTCTGCAGTCTTTTGCTACTTCCCCTACCCTCACAAGTTTATCTATTGAGGATAGAATTTGTCTTATATTTGAAAGCAGAGGACAGAAAGTGATTCTGGCAACTGAAAAATGGAGCTAGTGTAAAAGGTAACTATCAGGAGCAACGTCTGGCTCTCAGAAGTAACTTTGCAGACAGGCCAAACAAAAATTGTTGTTTTTCTGACATTGCACATCAGGCCAAACAAAAATTGTTGTTTTTCTGACATTGCACATCTTAGAAGTGCTATTTTAATGGAAAATGTATTAAATATTAGCTGTATATCACAGGAATACATCTATTATTGACTGAATTAGATATAAAGCAACTGCTGCTTTTGCATGGAATTTTAAAGAGCAAGTACTCAAAATAATTACTCATAATGTGAATCTTACTGCCTTTTACTAAATGTAAATAAAAGTATAAGTAATTTTGGTCTCTCTTTATTGAGAGTTGTAATGAGAGGGTCTCATGGATTTCCATCCTATCCTAGTTTTTTTTGCTATATTTTGTATAACTGCGATGTGACTGTGCACTGACAAATCTGCTACTTATTTAATATCAGTTCATCGGTGTCNCTACTCATAGTATTTTTGATTAAACTTCAAACTTTGCTGCTCATTCTGTGCTTTTGTGTGTCTTCTGTTCTAATTCATTCCACCTGTCATTTAGAACTCTACCACCTTACCATGTTTTGACATACTTGCCATCTTACACCTGCTGACCTGAAACCTGCTGCTTAAAATCATGGTAGTATTTCTGTAGAGCAAAGATCATACTTACAGGGGTGTGTTTCAGCTCAGCAGGCTATTTAAATATGTGTGTGTGTTTATATCCTCAGGGGTTTTTGTTGTTTTTAACTCAGGCAAACAAATTTATTTTGGAGTTGTAGACCTGGGACTAGAACAACTGAATTCTAGTCGGATCAACAATAACATATTTTGGGCATTAGCTTAACTTCTCTGTCTCAGTTTTTCAGTCCATCAAATAAAAATGTTAAAGCTTAACAGTCTTACAAATATTAATACCCTACAGAACGTATGGAAATTAAATTGGAAAATGTACTGTGTTTATTTTTGAGTGAGTTGTTCACAGCAGTTACTGAATGGGCAGCTTTAGAGGATGAAAAACTTCTTTTTTAGCTTTTGATATTTTGCTTTTCTAGAATTAAATCTTTAGGCATTTCTATGACTTCAGAGGGATTTACTTCTTTTCTACCATAATTGCCAACATTATCAGACTGCCAATTACATCAGGAACATTAGTGGTCAAAGTTACCTGTTGGTAGCTGGGCTGTGAATAACAACTCGTGTGTGAGAATGCTCCATGGCTACAAACCTAACAATTCTTGTCAGACATAGAAGTGCTGTCTAGTAGATGTGAAAGATTCCTTTTTACAATTTTACAACTCTATTACAGATACTATAGATCAGACTTGAGCATCTCCCATATGTATTTTTTCCTCTAATACTTCTACAATAGCTAACTGGTTACCAGACTGGAATTTTTTAAACCACTTTAAACCATTTATTCAAACAGATGAAATGCATTTATCAATGTGTTCAGCAGAGATATGTTTTTATAAATTGTAATGTTTTCACTAAACAGTATCATCTATAAATAACACTTGCATTCTGGGATTTATATTCTTGTTATTCTCTATTAATGTTAATTACATTTCTTTTTTTTTTTAAGGTAAAGTGCAAGTTAAGAGTTCAGACATACAAGTTGGAGACCTCATCATAGTGGAAAAGGTTGATACTTTTAAAATATATTTTAGAGACTAAAGATTATTAACATGCTAATTATCTTCTGAAGAAAAGTGTATCAAGGTACTTATCTGTGAAGTCCTAATTAGCTAGTATTTTAGTTCAAGTCCTATTTGAGAATCTTCAAGGAAGTCTATTATGAAATTAATTATTTTTTAACTGAGTGTATATATTTATATTTTATGAATAGGTACATGCTTAAATTAATCTTGTGAAGCGAATACAATTACAGAATTAAATGTGCTGTGCTGAATGTTTTACGATGTCTCCTTACTGCTACCTTCCTTCTGATGGTTGAATCAGTGTTTCTCTGTTTGGAACTTTCAGGGATAATCTTTATTTATGTGTGTGTGTGTATATATATTTATAGATTTGTATTATTTTAATGTAATATGTATAGAACTATATATAATTAAATAATAAGAAAGTTTATATGTTTTTTAAATGGAAAGAAAGCTTTCCAGTTTGTTTGCAGAATGGTGAGTGAGAGCTGTGAATTCTTCTTTGCTCTATATTAACATTATAATAAAGATTGTTGCTCATTTCAGTTGCCGTTCTGGGCTACTAAGAAATTATTGTGATCTTAGAAATCAGCTTAAATTTGTTATCCAAGGTACCTATTTTTGCTTAAATTAATTCTGGAAAGATGTCTCACTTTCTGGGTGCCTGCAACTAATTCCCATCACACTTTGTATTAGAGAGCTGATCCATTGAGGAAGGAGACACCTCAAATTGAAGCTTGTATCTGCTTCTGCTTGTTTTGGGAAACTTCTCTTTCCTTCCTTTCTATTTATTCTGTAGTTCAAAATAAAAAACAATGCACTCAAGTTTCATTTGGCTTACTACTCTCAGCTTAAAGCATACATATATTTTCATGTAGTTTGCACAATTTCTTGCTTTTTTTCCTGTTCTTTTTTGTCCACTCTGTGTACCTTATAATTTTTTGGGCCTGTCTGAGCAGCAAGTACTAGTCTGCACAAGATAGGCACTTTTTGTTATGTCTGGCCTTTACGTCTGTTTTGCTTTATACCTTGTTACCTTAGAGTGCAGGTGGAATTGGCTTGCCCATGCTTGCTTCTGCCTATTCCGGAAGTTCTAGGAGACTAAGATATTTGCTTTGATTTTTATTAGGGAATTTTTTGGCCCCTCTTCAACTCTAAACCTGGAATTAAGTATTATAGAGTGTAGAGAAGACTCTAGTGACTACTTAGGTAATCTGCCTTCCCTGAAATTCACTGTGATCTGTCTGTTGGATTTTACTAGAATTTGGAGAACTGGAGTTACTTTGGGGATGAGTCTGTCATGCATGAAGTTGGTCTGCATCTATTTTAGCAGTATTTACAGTAGCTTAGACCTCATATGTTGTGAGTACCTGAAGTTTCTAACGAAAACTGATGTTTAAGGATTTAGAGAAATAATAAGTAGTGTGCTTTTTGATGAAGATTTTAGTAAAGTATCTCAGTAAGATGCATATAATGGTTTGAATGTTGTATTTCAGCTTCAAGCTCCCTATGGCCCCAGCAGAGCTGCCTTTTTTCCTTTTGACCTAGCTGGGGGTGCTTTCAGACTAATGAAATTAAATGTTTTCTGGTTCTGTTGAAGAGTGTATTTTGTTGGAGCAAGCAGTTTTCAATTTCAGAGTATGACTCTTAAGCCAAAGAATCAGTCAGGAGTGAAATGTTCAATTGCTCACTCTAATGGCAGAGGAACAAGTTAACATTGTATTTGACTGGTAGATGCATCAACAGCATTTCTGCAGTGGAATTAATGACTCACTTGAGCTGAAGATCCATATGTTAACTAGTGACTGCATCACAAATACTAACAACTTAAGTGAAAGGCTTTTCGAGATTTAAACTTTGAATATCCTGCGATTATTTTTTTAATAGTCCTAATTAATTTCGAAGTATTTCTTAAGTGACTGCAATGTGCTTAAAATAGTTTAGTTTCAAGAAATTCATTATTTCAACTGAAAATTTCATATTGCACTATTACTAGGCAGGATGAAGCCTGAACAGATGAAAATATTGCCTAATTTTAAAAGCTGAATGACACTCATACCTGTTAGCTTAAAAATGGTCCCCTGCCTTGAACAGCCATGCTACTTCTGGATGATCTCCTTGGCTTCTGTTAAGATACATTTTTAGTTTCCAGTGGAAGCACAGTGTATAATGTTCCTAAATAAGACAACTGAAGGGATGAGTTGGTGAGTTCAGATATTGTTATTTAGACACTATACCTTATTGACTGGAGTACATTTTGGAGATGTGAGGAGGGCATAAAACTTAAAAGACATTTAGTTAATAATAATAACTACACATTTATGGGACAACATTAAACAATAGCAACACAATAGTGATGAGCATAAGAACAGTAATGCTTTTTCTTAAAAACTTGAGAGCTCTGTTTGGAGCTGTAAAGGTACAAAATTTTTTTCTTATTCTTGGGAGTAAAGTGAAATTAATCCAGTATTTGCAGGTATTGAGTTAATGCTAACATGCAGTATTGCACGGCGTGCAGATCCAAGAAGACAACTGGGAAGTGCCTCTTCTGTTTATAACTCATAAGTGAGCAGAAGTGTTTTAGATAATGATAAAAGTACATAGTTCATTACATGAATGGAGAAGGAAGGACAGTAAATGCAAAATTACAAGGGTCTGTAGCTATGCGCAGTTGAGGGGAATTGGAAGACTGACTAGGGAGCAAGAAAAGTTTATGTAAATAACAATTTCATTATAGTAACATGAGAAAAATATAAAAGTAATGGGAAAGCTATGAGAAGTAGTATTTTTAAATTGAATATTGTTGCCCATGTTGCAGGAAAGTATAGATGTCTTTATGGGTTTTCTTGTTAACCAGTCTGGCTGGTGTTCCTGGGTGGCATAGAGTTACTCACAGGAACCCTGGAGCTGTGGAAGCACTTGCCTTGTATTGACCATTGGCTGGCTGTAGTTAGATCTCTAGGACTGAATCTGGAAGTCTGCAAACAGTGAGATAAATGGAAGCCCTCCTTTTCTGGAGCTCTAATTCTGCCCAGATTTAAGAAAAATAATGCATTCAAGTAATTTTCATGACTTATGAATTCAAATTTCAGTATATGTCAATAAACATTTCTGGCATCATCTCCATGGTAATTGAGATTATGTAGTTTTTTCATGGGTTTCTGAATGCTTGAAGTTGTATGTGTTGTCATTTTAACTTGTTCTACTTTGATAAATATGACATGAGAGGGCTAACATGATTGACATACTGCTGCTGTTTGACTGTGACAATGTACAACAGAATTTAATTTTCTTTATAATGAGATGTTAAAGATTTTTGTAGCATACTTGCCATCTGTTTCTGTGTAGTCACTCTTTTCTAGTGACTAGATATATATCTGCAGGGCTATCTTTGCTCTCCAGAGTCAGCAGTAATAGTGACAATGTTTTTGGTACCTAGTACTCTTGCAGTATCTTTCTGCCCACTTCCAAAATATGAAAAACCTGATAATAAAACAGGATGTCACTTTTAAATACTTTAAAGGCAAGTCAGTCCTACTACATGGTAGGATACATTCAGATACATTCATGCAGAAAAGGTTGCATTATTTTACAGGAAAGAAAAATGAGCAAGAGAGAACACAAAAGAAGGTAAAATCAATTTGTATTTTTGTATGAAAATGAGAAAATATTCACATTACTAATTTGATCACAGTCTATAACTTTCTTTTTGGGAGATAGAGAGGAAGGAGTTGCTGATCACCCTCTGGTGATCAGCGACAGGACCCAAGGAAATGGGAATCACAAGGGCATGCAGTGACAGTACAAGGAGTAACAGCTTTAAATTTAAAAAGGGTAGATATAGATTAGATAGTAGCCAGAAATTCTTCACTGTGAGGGTGATGATTTCCTGTGAACTGCGGATTCCCTGTCCCTAGAAGTGTTGAAGGTCAGGCTGGACGGGGCTTTGAGCAACCTGGTCTAGTGAAAGGTGTCCCTTCCCATAGCAGAGGGTTGGAACAAGAAGATAATTAAGGTCCCTTCCAACCCAAACCATTCTATAACTCTATGAATGAAGCTGTGTCAGGGGAAGTTCTGGGAAAAGGTTCATCTCTGAGAGGCTGGACAGTCACTGGAACAGGATTCCCAGGGAAGTGATCGTGACACCAAATCTGTTTGAGTTCAAGGACTGTCTGGATGTTGCTCTTAGTCAAGTGGTTTAGTCTTAGGTAGTCCTTAAAGCAGCAGGGAGTTGGACTCTGTGATCCCTATGAGTCCTTTCCAACTTCAGATACTCTATGATTCTGCCCAGTTTTGTCAGGCATAAAGTATCTGAATCTTGGATACTCTGTGCCGGGTGAATGTTTCATTTACTCAATGTGAAATGTGTCCTCTGTGGAAGCTGATAGTGACTTGTAGATACCTTCTTTGTATTACTAGAACTTCTATTTAATTCAGTATTAGATCATTTTACTATTATTTTTGCAAAATTTTTGCATGTTGGTGAAGTGTTTTAGCTTGTTTACAAGTAACTGGAAGTTCGTAGTTAAGAAGTCAGTAACCTGAAACTTGTGTAATGGATTTATGTCAGAGCTGACAGGAGAGCTGCAAAAATGTATAGCTAATCTATATTAAGACTGGATATCTGTTTAATTGTTATTGTCATTTAAGGACAGAATTATTTAATTTTGAAGTTGCCTTTTCCTTTTTCTCTTTTTTCCTTCTAATAGGCGCAAAATAATATAATTTATGGTCAGTCTTTTTTCTGTATTTTTTTCAAAATTTGAACGATATATTCCTAGTTGAATCTGGGCTCATGGTGAATAATACATTTCACTACATTCTTAATTTTTAGCTCTTACAAGGCCAGATTCAAAAAATTCCTGTACTAGTTACACATGAGCAGCCTCTTCAAGGTGAATACTGTTGGCATACCAGCAAGTGAATTTTACCTGTAAAAGCATAGAGTTAAAATAGAAAATGCTGCAAATCAGGAAATATTAATGGATGAAAATTCACCATTTTAAGTTATGCATAGGGTTTTTTGCTACCTATGTAGAATTTTTAGGGAAACAAAAACATGTATCTATTTTCTAGTGTTTCCCAACTTGCTCATTTTTCAAACTTCGTCTTTGCTTATGATAGTAGCCCTCTCTATGGCCCTTTATGGCCCCTCTTTACTGAACTTCCCATAGAAATTACAGTTGCAATTACTTCCAGTCCCATTTATGAACTGGTGTCACTGAGAGTGTGTTACAGGGAGTGGTAAGAAGTATCAGTCTCCCAGAGATTTAGAGAGTTTACATCATCTTATTTTGAAAGCTGAGCCCATATAACATGTAGCCTGGCAGTTGACTCTGGCAGATCTCTTCAGATCACACTATTTCAAATGGCACTCTTGTGATCACATGCTGATCTTGGGAAGGTTTCTTTGGATTAATGGAAAAATTTGGTTTTTTCCTTTCCAGTCCTGTGTTTTGCAGATTTTGATACATTGGTTATTTTTACTTTCTCCCGTTTCATTCTTAAACACTATGTTGGCCATGTGTAACTGGTGCTGGTAGATGCCTTGGGAATAAGTGGAGAGAGAGCTGAGGATTTGGGTAGTCATGTAGCAGATAGCATGTGTGTGGGAGCTGGTATTGTTCATTATGTCTATCCTGTGAAAGTTTAGAGTGGCCTTTCTGTGATCAACTAATAATTGAAAACTTGATACAGACAGTTCTGTGCTGGAAAGGGAAATGGCAGAGCAGGTGCATCTGACTGTGCATATGATTCTATGTCCTAGATAGTGAGGAAGAAATTCCATTCATTTTACATTACATAATATTTGCAACTTGAGTGCGAAGACAGATATTTTAAATTTGCCTTTCTCTTTTTTTATTATGTGTGTGAACTGAATGTCAGAGTTTTGCTCAGTGAAACTATGTTTTAAGATATTTCAGTTAGGTATTTATATACTTGAAGTACTATTTTCAGTCAAGAAAATGTTAATCTGTTCTTCAGGTATTTATGATTCACTTACAAAGAACAGCTGAAAGGATTAGCTGTTGTTTGCTTATGGTATAATTTTTCGAAAATATTGATTTCTGAATTGCAAATGCTGAATGTAAAGTACTGTGAGAAATCCTATTTTAATTGAGTTTCAATCCAAGTGTGACCTTTTGATGATAGATCTTACTGGACTTTTGATTGGAATTCACTTTTTTTCCTACTTAAAAAAATACACCTTTTTTTTTCTTCTCCTCTCAGAATCAACGAATCCCATCTGACATGGTGTTTCTTAGAACCTCAGAAAAAACGGGTATGTTTTGACAATTCACATTGGTTACATGATAGATTGGTGGTTGTGGTAAAATTTTAGATTGTACATTGTGGTCAATTTGAAATGGTTAAATAGATGGATGGAGCTCTACCTTCGCCAGATTAATGGGAGAGAGTCCCAACACATTATGGTTGGACTGTAAACCAGGAGTAATCTTACTGTGAACATGAGACTTCTATAGATATGTTTCTCTACATGGATGATTTTTATGAGTGGTTTTAACAAAAGGTTTAAATATTAACAATGATAAAAATATTTAGCAAATATATTTATAAGGCTGTCCTTGTTTAGTATGATTTGACATTATTTTAAATTATTCACAACCAATCATTGTCTTGCAACATACATTTCAATGTCATCTGATTGTGTTTCAGTTATTAAATTGAAAAGAACTCAAATCTGAACTTACTAATATGTGTTTAAAATAACTATTTTTGGAAAAATTTATCACAATGATCTGAACTCCTGAAATAACTTTTTTGGGTTTTTTTTTTACTTCAAAATAATACTGCCTTTTTGATCAGTCAGAAAAAAAAGCCAAAAATCCAGGAATTTTCTTGAGTGAGAGAAGGAAAAGTGCTGCTTGTTAGCTCTATTTCTCTTCACCTGGTGATAGAGGAGTACTCTTAATCTTTAAGAAACAAATATGTCCTTTATAGGAACTCTATAAATTATAGCTATTTTGTAAAGTTTGGAAATTACTCCTGGATGCCCCCGTGTATAACTCAAATGAGTTTTCCTCCTTTATATTACCATTTCTCTTCAGATCCTGAAGAACTGTCTGGTATTTGTCAGACAGCACTAAATTTCACAAAGCTAATAGCTGTGATATTGGTAAGCCCTGTATTAGTGGCACATAGTATTTCACTGTGGCACTGGAGTTCTATCATATATTTCAGATAAAAGCCTAAATTTGCAGAGATCATTTGAAAGAAAAGACAAAAATATTTCTGATAGCCTACGGAACTCTAGTAGAGCTATATATTTGCTAAAAGAAGAAATTACTGTGTAGTTACTGTGTCTTGTTAATGCTGATTAGATGCAGTGATCATCTATAACTGGCCTGGAGTGACAAAGTTTTCTAGTGGTCTTATAGAAGCTCCATCTTTGTTAACAACCCTCTGGTTTGGGATGCAGGGGCTTTTCTTTTTATTGTCTCTCAGAACCACAGTCTATTAAAAAGCCTAATTTTCTATTAACAAGCAACAGGTTAACAAGTTTTATTGGTGTTGCACTTCTTTAAAAACAAAACAAGAAAACAAAGCCACACAAAAATAATTTCCTAAACTTCAAGCATATGGCAGTAATTGTTTTTTGACTAAAGAGTGAACACTTACATCTGTAATTGTTTCTTCCTTTGCAGTTTTCACTGATTTATGTTTTGATTTATAGTTGACACTTTTAAGTACTTTGTGTAACAGTTTTTGCATGGTTTTATGTTCTATATGTAATTTTATCTTCTGTGTAATAAAGCAGTTTAACTATAGCTTCTTACTATAAATCTATAAAGAGTAAAGTGGAGAGTTTGAACTAATCTCAAAATCCAAACCACCCTTTAAGCTTCTTTTGGGCTGAAGTACTATTTTCCAGCTTCAATATTTACATTACATATTAATGTAGTCTGCAGCACTGCAATATCTTACATCATCACTCAAAAAAAGAAGCAATTTGAGTTATAAATGGGCAGTTTACAAAGTTCATCCAGAAACCCACCCCCCCCAATGCACTTTTACAATTTTCTAGGATACTTTTAACTCTGTGTAGCAGAAGCTGCATTCTGGGGCATCAAGCTTATTTTGATAAAACTAATTTCTTATTGGATGTATTTTTCCCTTTCCTTATCAAATGCATTGCCTTTTAGCTAGAATGATCTCTTCAAAGACCTGATATAATAACTTGATGTTAATTCTGCACCTGTATCTAATTTCTATGTTTATTAATCAGACTTTTACAGAAGTTATAGTCTAAAGGCTGATGTTGGTGAGACTTTCTTTTGTATTCATGTGGCAGTCTGTAACATTGGTATTCCTCTCTTTCATGAATGTAGGCAGCTAGATGTCTGTTTGTATTTTGAGTTAGGATTACTTCCCAGGGGGACAGAGCGGGTGGAAATCAAATGTGAATTCTTTGCTGCTGTCTGGCTCCCTGTATATCAGAGGTTTCCAAAAGCTTTTCATTGACTTCCAAAATAAATAAAAATAATAAAAAAATTAAGCATGGAAAAACTTACGGAATAATATATTGGAGTTCTATGTATTTGAAAAGGTAGGAGGGGATTATTTATGGCTGAATCTTGGTTTTGCTCATTATATATGGCAGAAGTGACAGACGATTTGGATGATTTGTCCCATTTATCAACCTTCCACCAAATGAAAGGAAGTGTTCATGCTGAGTTGGCTGCAAAAGGTGGTTTAAAGATTATTTTAATTTTCTGTATAAGCTTGTGGCATGCCCAAACCAGCTGACTACCTTAGTGTAAAGCTGTTAAGCAAATGTAGGCAAGATCTCTGTTACACTAACATAAAGCTCCTTGCTGAAATTAAACTAGGTCTTAAGTGGCCCTTAACAAAACTTTCAGGATCATTTTTAATTTGTTTGGCATGTTCTCTGCATTTCATTTGTCTATATGCTGTCTCAATCAAAAATCACAGGCTAGACAGGGTATTCCAGAGATCATCATATAACTTTATAATTATCCACAGAAACTGACAACTGAAGTTTATGTTAATAACTTCATTGTGGGAGTATCAAAGATACTGTGTGTGTAAAACACAAGAAAAAATTCAAAGATAAACTCTTTCCTTCTCTAAGCTACAATCCTTGCACTCCACATTGGCCGTACCTTGGTGCAGTGCCTGGCATCTGATCCAGGTCAGGTATTCCTATGCTAACACATGCTCTGACATGAACTGGTTCTGGTCCTTCCTGAAAATCTAGTGCATGTATTTGTAAGACTCAGTGTTTCTGGAATATTTGTACTCTTTTTACTTTCAAATGTAAAATTCTGAGAGGAATATAGGATGACTACAAAGTGTCAAAAAAGAATGAATGAATTTTTTTCCAGACAAGCTTTTTATTTACATTCCTCTAATAAATTCAGGTTCTTGTTATTTATGGTGGCAAATGCAGTGGCTGCTTCTGAGCTAAGCAAATGTTGATTTTAGCTATCAGTTTTTGTTAAGTCCTAGAACAGATGACTGTTGGAGCTAGCAGCTTGGCTTTTCTTTTGTTCATATGGCTCTTTCATCCTCTCTTGTTTCACAAAAACTCAAGGAACTTCCTAACTTTGAGATCATTGCTCTGCAATACTAGGTTGAAATTGGCCACAAGTCAAACATTACTGGGAGAAAGATGGCATGGCAGAATAGCACTGTGCATGGAATTAGGGCTAAAGAGACTAATTGTCTGCATCTGCAGCTGGAATAGCCAAGGGGTAAAAACCTTTAGGTCTTGTGATGTGTTCCGCAGACACCTGAACTGCAAAGAATTGTTTCTATTCTGTACTACTGCTAACTACTTAGGCCTATGACAGACTACTCATAGAACATGCTGGTAGGATTTTCCCTAGTAGCTTTTTAGGGGGTTAAGAATTGCTTAATCTTAGTTAAACCCTTCTTATTATTCCTGAGGTCCTCTTTGTCACAGATAATGCTTTGTGATGTTATGAAAAGTAGGGCTGGATTTTCTCTTCAGCCTTTTCTGGTGAAACTGAACTTCCAAAGGGTGAAGAGGAAGTGGTTTTCTTGGTCTGCTTCAGCTTTTCCTGACCATAGTATTTGAACCTAGCACATGTCTTCTGCGTGGAGTTAAATTTTTTGGTAGACACTTGATTCCATTCAGAATAACAGCCACTACTTCTGGAAAAGTAGTATTTTCTTTTCCAAGAGCGAGAGTACTGTATTAAAATATTTCTCTTTTAACAAACTTAAAAAGGTGTATGTAGAAGTCTGGTAAAATAAAGTCACAAAATTATTTTAATACCTCAGCTGCTGTAGTTTTCTCAACAGCTACTAAATTGTCCAAAAGGTTTTTGGTTTGGCTTTTTAAAATTTATTTTAGGGGTGATACTCTGGGGGGAGCAACTCCTAGTGGCTGATCAGTTCCATATGCTGTCAAGCATACTTTTATGCAAAGGATTTTATCATAAACCAATTTTGCTAGTGTTTGTCCTTAAATCTGCTACATAATAATTTACCGACGTGGACATTGCAAAACACTGTTTGTCCACCATTACAGCTATGCAATGCAAGCAGTAGGGAAATGGAAAAATCATTTAAAAATTCACAATCCTTTGTGGAGAACCTTTAATTCTTTGCAAGGTAATGTGAGCTGCACAGTTGCTACATTTGGTATTTTTCAGGCCACTGTTGCACTGTTCTGGTGCTTGCTCATCAGCCCATTTCTCCAGCCTGTCAAGGTCCCACTGGACATTTCCCGTTGCGTAGATCAGTGTTTTGAATTCCACATAGAAAACTATTTAAAAATGGTATATTTACTCAGGCATAAAATAGTTGCAAACGTATTTATACTTTTCAGAATTGTAGCAAAAAGAGTAATCTCGCATTAAAATTTGTAGTTAAGAGTTTTCAGGATTCTTTACTTGTAATTACTTTAACAACAGTGGTGTAAGTAAAATGTGGGAATAAAACAGGAAAATAATTTTTATTTTGAGGCTTTGCAGCAATTCATTTCTTTAGCAATATAACTCTCAGATGTGATTTTTATTTAACTGGCATCAACTCTGCAATGCAAATACAGACTTAATAATTATTCATACAAGTTGATTTTTGGAAGGAGCTGTGAGTTAACCAGTAAAGGCATACTCCAGAGTCTACCATCTCAAACAAGGTCTTCTCATTAAAGAAGTTTTTTTGAAAATAATGAGTTCTTAAGCATTTCTATACAAAAAGAGAGCATTGTGCCACCAAATATGTTTTACTTGTCTAAAATATTTAGTTTTTTAGGTCTTAAAAAGCAAATATTAGTAGAATATTTATGTCAAAGAATGAAACTCCAAACTCACTGCAAGAATATAATAAAGGTGATGCTAGTACTGCCTTTTTATTCTGGACAGATAGCAGTAAGTGTTCTACAAATAGCTTAATTTTATGGGCCCCAGCCTGTTCTGGAACTCTAGATATTTGAAAATCAAACCAGAGGAGAAAATGTCAGTTTGAAATTCTGTTGTGCAGCTGATGTCACGTTTTATTTCTTCATAAAACCAGCTACTGCAGAATAATAAGGCTGAAGGAGTTTCATTTGTCACACGTTCTGGAATTTTCTATTATGTTTAGCAAATAAGTGTTGTAAAACCTACCTGTCTGGAAACTAAAATGCTTTGAAAATCTATGGCTATAGAGAATGATAAATGACTAGAGTTAAGTTTTGCACATATGGCCAGATAAAAGTTTATCTTCAGGGCATGAGTAGCTCCCAACAATCTGTCCAAACTACTTTAATCTGTTTCTCTGCTTCAGTTCCTATTCTCTTTTTGGCATTTGATTTAACTCAGGCTTGAAATGTTTTGGTATCTGCTTTAAGCCACTGAATACTAGTGATTTGATGTGATCAGCTACTTGTTTAAGGTGTAGTCAGATAGCATGAATGTTATGTGATGGAAGGAGGTGGTCTCAGCAGGCATTAGGCTCCCAATAATATTATAATCTCTCTATAAGAACTGTAAAATTACACAGTAAAAGATCATTAGAAGTCATGGTAGTATATATAATTCCCTAATTACTTGTGTTTTCTGTGCATATTTGTCTGACTAATACAATCCATGTGTTTCATTAGATTGCAGGAAAATAAGCATTAGCAAATTTTTTTCTGTATTTAAAAAAAAAGTCTAGTAAGAATTGATAAAATTGATGTATAAGGAGACTGTATATTGTGTTACGCATGAATTAGCCTGTTCTTATTTACCAGTGATAATGCATTTTCCCAGAAATTTGAGGGGATTTGGTGGCTTGCCTTGAGTAGCAGTCTGAATGTCCTGAAGTCCCAAACAATTTACCGGGTTTGGGAAACAATGTAGAAAAACTGAAGGTGAGAATCATCAAAGCACGTCCCAGAGGCAGGGCAAGTAGGCAAAAAAAAAGAGTATATTAAGAACGGATAGACTTGTTGGTATGTTGTCAAAGGCTTTGAAAATAAAAAACCCAAATCACTCTTGCAAAAGTAGGGCTCAAAAATCCCTTATGGAGAAATTGGTAGTATGTTGTCTGTAAAGTATCTGCTCTTAAGAATGATACCATGCATTATGTTTGGAGGTTTTTTTAAGATACTGGCTCCTTTTTCTTCTTTTAGATTATTGCATTTGGGGTGTTGTTATTTTCTTCTCTTACCTGAAGGCTCTACTGGGGAAGCTGTTAGTATTACCTTGATTCTTTGACGTGATTGGAACAAGTTTCTTAGTGGGCCTCATCTTTATTGTGAAAAAGGAATTTCTGCATAATCTACAAAGTTCTAATTATTAGGTCTAGTGAGGAGCAATCTTGCAGTAGATTCAGAGTTGTCTCACAAAAAATTTAGAAATGATCCTCAAATTTACCTTAATGCATTCATGAGGACAGGATGGCTTGCACATGCTAATTTGACTCTGCCTTTCATGTGGGGCTTGAAGTGTCCTACTGGCTGGAGCTGGAATGGAAAATTGCATAGACTTGAATGATCTTAGTCTAGCAGCTCTCATTCCAGTGGTAGAAAACCTATCTTGGGGCAACCTGTGTGGAAAGGAGTACCCAGCTGAGAAGAGGTCTGGGTTTTCCATGCAAATGTTGTGGACTGTGTTGCCGTGCTGTCACTGCTCTTGGTATATATGAAGGCTAAATGTAATTTAGGTAAAATATTTAGCTTCTTCAGCTACAGTTCTGATTGAAGGTAGCTTTACACAGCCTTCCTCTGTCTGTCAAGTGAAAAGAAATTGAAAAAATTATAAATCCTCTGCTTTTTGCTTTAATGAAGTCCAGTGTTAAATCTTCATAGCTGGGTCTGTTGTTTCTTACCAGTTACCAAACAGTAAAGGAAAATACGCTTTTTCCTGCTAAACTTAAACTAAAATTTTATCCTCTTGTTTTTCACATGCCTTTTGTAACTTACGGCTTTGTCAACTCCTTTGACTTGTACTTTTCTGTGTTTAAGTTTTATGAGATACCAAGGCTTTTATTACTGCCCCTCCTAATTTAGTTAATGGAATGTCCTTCAAGTTGATTATTGTTGCTGCTGCTAAAATCTTGGAGGCAAAACATGCTGTCAGTGGATTCTGGTATATTTGGCCATGTTTTGCTTTTCTCAACCTCCTCTGTGAGCTTTGCTTTCATCAAAAGACAAAAGCTCCTTAAGTCTTCTATAAGCACTCATTTTTGAGATGTATATATATTTTTTGTATTACTGGTCTTTAGAAATATGTAAGTGCATTAGGGAGGTTGATGGGGACAGTGAGTTCTGCTGTGCTACCAGAGCTCTCAAATCATGGAGCTGTTTAGTCAGTATTCGTATTTTATCTGAAAAGTGAGAATTTCTTCAGTGTTCGAAGCATTGTCTATGGCAGACTTTTTGCTTTAGTTATTACTCTGAAGATGTAAATAATACACATCACCTTTTTTCCGTATCACTGGGTTTCTGCAAAAAAAAATTGCTGGTATGCATCAGAATAATGGAGCGAAGTGGTGCATCAAATCCTATTAAATGGAAAAGATTAATGTATTTCAGTATCTTTCTGTATATCTCAAAACAGTATAAATCAGTAAACTAAAATCTGAGAATGTGAATGTAGATTTTTTTTAACTTGGAACATTGTTTGCTATATCTGAAAATTCCATAATGTTTTAGTAGAGATAAAAATTCATAAAGCGTACTGAATCAATACTACAATTCAAAAAAGATGCAATGTGATCAAGCTTGGATTAAAAAACATCTGAGTTCTTGTCAATAAGGAACTGTGATGAGTTTAGGGGTATCATATTGACTGTGTATTAATACATGGTATCCTATAAGACCATCAGCTGATTGTTTAGAATGTAAATGAAACTGTTGATGGATCCAGTGACTGATGGCTTAAATTCCAATTAATCAATTGCTTCATCGGTTTCTTAATTCAGATCAAATATCTCAAGAACACACATCTTCCCTGGTCTTAAGAGAAATTAATGCTTTTAAACTAATTTAATCAGTCTTCTATAAATGTGCATTCTCTGGAATGACAATGTAGCTTAAATGTTTAGGATGTTTCAGGTGTCTTGCGGTTTTGTTCCTCCTTAGAAGCCATCATAATTGAAAGCTTCTCATTAGAGTAGTAAATGAAACTCTGTACTCCAATATGTCATCTTGGTGCTGCTATTCACCTTGTCATCAGTTTAAAATTTTCATGCACATAGTCACTTAAGTAATATAAATGATTTAAAAATTAAGTTGTTTGTAAATGATCTGCTGTTAAGTGTGCAAAGTCTATTTTTCTTTTGCTGGGTACATTCTAATAACCCATCTCTTTCAATGTTTTTCACTTAAAACAGGAAGGCTGGTAATATTACCAGAAAATATTAAGCTGTTTATGACACTGCAGTTCCACGTGCCCTCTTTCCCACTGTCCTATCAATTAATTCATCAACACTTGACATAAGCTCTTCACTCTGACACTTATACCAGTTGATCTTAATTTGATTGCCGTTAAAACCTTCCTTTCCTGACAACTGTTGTCAATTATACAAAATAAAATCAAGTATTCATAAGTAGGCTGTAATAGGATATAGGCAGACAGATTTAATAATTCAGTTTTGCTGAGGCTTGAAAGGCATTAGTTGTAGCTGTTGTTCTCATTTGTAAAAAATTCATTGGATACAGCTCTGGAGAGAGAAGGCAGACATAATTTTATTTATTTAGATTTGACAGAGAAGAACCCAGACATGTAGTGGTGGTTTAGCATTATCTCTGTTTAAGAATAACTGACAGGAATTCTTATCAGTTGCATATTAGACAAAGTAAATGTAATTTACTTTTATGATTTTTTTCTTTTTACTAATTTAAGTGCACACATTCTAGGGCTGCTATATACAAATAAATTATAGTTGCTTTCCTCTGATGCATCTTCCTCACAGTATAACAGTAAAATGTGTGCTATGGCATATTTGAATTATACCTATAAGTTTATTTTAGTGCTTATTGGCAAGTTGACTTTTCAAGCTTGCCGATAATTCACAAAAAATGTGCAAGCAGAACTCTGTTACTTTGAATGTTTTCTGAGAGAATATTAAATACAGTTTTCAGAACTTCTGTGTTGATTAACTTCTTATACACTATTCTTCACTGTGTACACTGATGTTTGTAACAAATACCATATGTGGGTTGACGGTAAGGCACTGTGGAAGGGATTTGAATGTACTTGTGAAATCTAAAAATGGAGATATTTAAAAAAATAATTTCACTTGTAAAATGTTGATAAAATTGGTATAGTCAAAGTCAAGATCTGCTCTAAGTGACTGCTCAAACCAAGAGCAGAAAAAGTGAAGGATAGAAGCATGGAACTCATTTTATAGTGTGTCATTTACTTTGTCACTTTTTAATGCTAGTCGGAATAAGTTATTCCTTAGCAGCGTTTTTTTCCTGGATTAAGAATCCTCTTCTGTCTCATCTCATCACTTAGAACTGCTTTCTCAGGCCCTTCTTCCAGGCCAGGAGCTGGGAAATGAAAATTAAGTTTGGATACATAACAAGTTGGATAGTTTAGTTTGTTATGTCAAGAAACCATCTTAATTTTTCATGTTGTTTCATCAAGAAACGTGGACAGTCCTGGATAGCAAGTATTAGCATACTTTAGCTTTAGGTATTAGCATATTTTAGCTTTACGTATTAGTATATTTTCCTACCTTATCTTTGTAAAAACAAAGCTATTAGACTTCATGATCAAGGAGGAAGCAGGGAGGAAGCTCTGTCTTTTCATCATGCCCCTCTACCTAAACTTTTTGCTTGCCGTTTTCAGAGTCTGATTTGCACTTAATTGCCATGAGTTGATGCATGCCTTTTGAGGTATTTGGATTCAGTTATGCAGTCTAGGGTTATTCAAGAGTATTACTGCCTAACAAAGAACATTAGGTCATACTTGTACAACTGGTAGGATATTCTATGTCTGTCTGGTTATTTAAGGTCACTGTTAGGCTACTAAGAAAAGTTTCATAGTATACAACAGAACAGTGTTTGCCTAAAGCATCTGTGAAAGAAAAATGTCTGTGATAGGAAGGAATGTATGTAATGTAACACAGGAGAATAGCACACAGTTTTGATTCTGCAGCAAACTAAATCAACTTCTCTAGGGTAGTTGAGATTTTCTTTCCATACATATTTCAAATATTAAATCTCAGTGTAATTAAGCTAACATGAAGGGGTTTTTTTGTTACAGCTTTCCATTAAAATCAGGTGATGCAATTTTACATAGAATAAATTATTTTCCTTTTGTGAAGTAATTGCTCTTAGTCTAACAATACTGCTATTTTGGGTTTCTTGTGTTAAGTGCACTTTCTATAAAAACTACTTGTTAAACAGGCTGAATATTAAGCTAATTGTTTTAAGGAGAAATTATCCATCTTTTGGCTTAACAGAATCAACTTTTCCAAATCAAATAATTTAATTAATAATTTAATTAATACACAACAAATTTTCTTTTCTGAGTGGCTTTCTTAATAAACCCTGGAAACTAGAATACATTTAAGAAAATACATGACATCCCAAGTAATAGCTTGTTTTCAGGTGCCTATTTTAAAAACTGTATTTAATACTCTGAAGTATGTATATGAAAATAAAATTTAAGTGCTTGATAGTAACACAAGTTCATATACTTCATTACTATAATTTCAGGAATTTAAAGATATAATAAAGAAATTAACACATAAAATATGATTAGCAAGTTTGGTAGTATTAATATATATAAAGACATTAATACATAAAATATGATTAGCAAGTTTGGTAGTATGAAAAAATGATATTTGGCTATCTGATGATGATGCATGGTATTAATTAAGAGAAAGCTTATGATATAATTGTGTTTTACTTGGTTAAGAAGCTTCCCTTTCTGGTTTGGGGAAGAATTTCTTTCCTTTTATTTTTTTTTCTTCTCCTGCACATTTTTTTAAGTTTAAGGTGAAAACAGTTGTCAGGTTCAAGAGTTGTTTCTGTGTTCAGAAGGAATAGCAACTCCTCACATTGGAGTTGTACAGATGTATAGATGTTTGCATAGTATAGATGGTTTGGGGATTTTTTAATTGTCTGGCAAGTCATATTCAGGTTAGAAATGTGAGAGATTTTTAATGCTGTCCTAAAGCATTCTGTTGAAGTATGTAACACAATGCTTACAACTTTTTTGTGGGGGTTTTTTGGTTTTAATTTTGTGATTGGGGAAGGAGGGTGCCATGCTTCCAAGCATTTTAAAATGGAAACATGAGAATACTTACTTTTTTCAAAGATTTTGATTTTTAGGAGTTTTATGTACTGCTGACTCAAATACCTCTCGAAGGTAAAGTACATGTGACTTCTGCACAATGCACAGTGGGGAATATTTATTTTTACAAAAATTCAAGGTTTTTGGTAGGGGTGAAGAGTTTTTTTTTTACTTTCTAATTGCATATTTTATCTTCCTTGTTTGTAGCTTGTTGAGCCAGGTTACCTTAGAGAATAGTTAAAATTACTTAGTCAAATCTACTGCAATATTTGAGGTAGAGAAGAGGATTGTATTGTTTTGGTTTGGCTTTTGTGATCACTATTGAAAGCTGACTTGGCAGAAAGCAGTCCCTTTTTCTGGATAAAAGGGAAACAGGCTATGAGATAAGTTATTGATGAAATTAACTGCTGAAGTGAAGAGGAAATGCAGCAGGCCAATACATGTCATAGTGTGAGCTCTATTAAATGAATATATGTGCAGTCAACCATTCGCAGCAGCCACACTGGTCTTGAACTGCATTGATCTATGGTATAATTCTAAATGAAATTGATGCAAGAGAGCAACCATTGACAGCAAGGGTAAAGAGAACCATGAAATGTCTTGTACAGGAAAAGTATGATGGAGAGTAGGCTCATCTATGCCATGGACAAAATGTTCAGTGATACTGTGGTATTTCTATGTGTTCCTAAGTAATTCACACTTCATTATAATGCAGTGGATGTCACTGACTCTTCAAAAAGTGCTTTACAGTATTTTGTTTTTAGAAGAAAATCCATTAAGAATTCTGTTAAGAATTTAAAACCAGCTTTTCCAGAACTTCAGACACAGCTTTGCAGCTTGCATCTCTGAGCTTTGGGTGAAATTTTGCTGTGATAATGTTTTCTGAGAGCTGTCTATATTAACATTTAAAGATTTGTTTATTTACAATGCACTTAATATAAATATACCTGTTACATGAAAGTTTGTAAGATTCTTTCAAGTCTGTTGTGCAAAACCACTACCTTTTACTCGGATACAGTTTCAGGTGGCTTCTCTCTCAAGCATGTCCTTTCAGGTGGTTAGCTCATCAAACTGCTTAATTTGCAGGCTTTGATGGATAAAACATTGGGTTCTTCTATACTTTGCTTACACTGGGGTCCACATGTCCTATAGAATAATCTCTTAATTTATGTTCACTGGTAGGTACCCTTTCTTGACATACTGCCTTGACACATTCTAGCAGACTATTCTTGTCTGTAATAAGACTCAAACCTGGATAAACTCCTTTCCAGTGTTTCCTTCTACTTAATTACTACCACATCGCTTCTAGGGGTAAAACTACTTCATTAGTTTTTATTGGACTGGTTGAAATACAGAAGGAAATATGGATGTGTTTATATACATGTCTGTTTGTTAAAATTTACAAATAACTTGTAAAAGCTATTCTTTGCACTCCCATAGCACCCAGTAACAATAGTACATACGGCTGTTTAGCTGTAGTATAAAGGAAATTGTAATTACTACTTCAGAAATATTTAAGGCTTCTCTAGTGTAGCAATTGTGAAGAGTGTTGCTAAAATTTTACCACCTTTTTAAAAGGGTTCAAGCTTGATGGAATGGAAGTTAGTTTTGTATTTTTTAATAGATGGGCAATGTTTGTGTGTGGTCTCTTTTGAATCTTACATTAGTAATGTATGTAATACTCCAGACTTGAGGATATCCATCAAACTAGTTATGGGGCTGAGGGTAGGCTCTACAGTGGTCTCAGTTTTCTGTTCCTTCAATACTGGTCTTCTGTCTGTACAGCACACTGATTCTCTTCAGTGTGTATCAGTCTGTATCTTGAGTTTCCCTCATATCTTAAATACTTTGCATGTGTTGACAGGTTTCTTTAGTCTTGGATTGCCAACAGTTGCAGATGATTCAAAATCACTTTTTTAAGTATAATACATTCAGACCCATGTTTTTTTAAATGCAGTCCATATTAAGGACTTAAAATTTCTTTTCAGAGAAGCCAGGAGACAATAAGCAATGAAAGTTTGTGATGTCATAGCAACAAGGAGAAAAAAAATCACAGTCATCAGTTAATTATTCTGTTGTGTTGAAATTGTACAAGCGACAGAATTGCATGAAGAATAAAACTAAACCTTTTTCAGCTCCAGTTGAAGTTGTATCTCTTGATGATAACTTTTGAAAACCTGTTTAGAAACTTGGAAGAAACATGTAAAATAGAATTTACCTCCATTCATAAACAGACGTATTGTTAATTTTATTGGAAAAAATGGTGCAATTGTGTGATATCTAAAGCATTCCTGGAAGAAAGCACACAGATGCTCCAAAATACAAATTCTTTTATATGTTGCACATTTATTTAAAAATGGTTGTAAATTGTGTTGTTTTGACTCTTCTAAATATTTTAACCCAACCTGAATTTTTGAAATTAAAATAATAGTTTGATGTCTGTTTGTAACTTCAAGGTTCCTGTTTCATTCGAACTGACCAGCTGGATGGGGAAACAGACTGGAAACTGAAGGTTGCTGTCAGTTGCACACAAAGATTGCCAGCTTTGGGGGTAAGCATTTGTTTGCTTTTAAGTTATCTTCTGTGTGTTCATATGTTATCTAAAAGATTGTAAGTTACTAAAAGATTGTAACGGTTACTGCAAGTATTGAAAAATACCTGTTACTGAAGCATTAGTTTTTGCAAAAAATAAGACACAGATATTCTGCTGGATGCTGAACAAGAAGTTCGTTACACAAATATTCCTGGTTTTACATTTAAAAGAAACTGAGTTAGAATTGGATTTTTTTGTTCAACCTAACACTTCTCGTTTTTGTCCTCACTGAGATTCACACTCTCCAGAAGCAGATCACAGTTACAGAGTTTTCAGTCAAATGTTAGACTGCAAGTGCAAATTATTCTTGCTTTAGGGAACCATTGCGTTAATCACTTACTTGTGAGCTTGGGAAACAATAGTCTGCTCCTGGAAGGTGAAGTGCTTTTTGTTGCCAACATTCTTTCTGGTCTGACTGGGTGCAATGTGCAGGTTCTTGCAAGCAGAGCTCTCTAAGAGTGGCCTGAATGTGGGTATTTTTTGAGTGCATACATATGTTGTGTCACGCGTAAATCTAAAATCGTGAAAAGGGTCACAGGTGTGTGTGTGTGTGTGTGTATATATACACATCCAAAATAGACGCATACCTACAAAAGCAAATGTAAAATTGTATAAATGTCTCCTTTACAAGAACAGATGCAATGTGTTTGACTGAAATACAGTCAACTCTCTATCATGCTTTGATTTTTTTTTTTAAATTTTGTAGTACTTTTCTAACAGTTACTCCTGTGTTCAACTTAGTTGTTATGTTCTGTTTGTCTTTTTGTTTTGGAAACATCGCTAACTGCAGTTGCAAATACTGTGCTAAGCACTGCCTCAGAGTTTTATTTATTGGTTGTAAGTTTGATGTTCTGAGCTTAGAAGTTTTGGTATACTGAGGCTGATGAATCTGGGGTAAGTTACAATGCAAAGGCTTCTCTGTATTATTCTTTGAAATAGAAAAAAACCCTTTTTCATTAACTTTTTTTTTTTTCATAAAAAATCCAAATCTATGTTTGAAGTTTTTCACTTCTTGTTAGGAAGGAAGGATGGAGTTAACTTTCTAGTTTTCATGTTAGGTGGAGTATGAAATTGTTGTACTGTAATTTTTATATTATGTTCTTTGTTTAAAAAAATAAAAATCAATTATCAATAGACATGACAAGTAAAGCATTAAGCATCTATAGAGATAATACAAAATTATGGTTAAATCTGTGCAGTATGATTTGGAGAACTAAAGGATTGTACTTTCTTAGACTAGTAAATCAGAAGTTGAAGTTGGGATGTCTGCATTTGAATGTTAGGACATGCAGCCTCATCTTCCTGCAGACATGAAGGCTCACTTCAGGTGGTGCTTGTTTTGGGTGTGAAGGGGAGGGAAGGCAAGATATCACCAAGAAATTATTTGTGGATCTTGGAAACAATGTAAAGGAGTCAACTGTACAATATAGTAACCATTTCTTCTTAGTTGTTTCCACTTAGGGCTATTAACCTCCCTCTAACTGATCTGGACGTCTTGTAAGATCTTTATACTCTCCCTCTTGAGCTGTGGGTGATTACCTGAGTTGTATCATAAGTGCAGTTAATCAGGAGCTACTTCCACTTAACACTCCTTTCCTGGCTACTAGCAGCATAGGAAAACCACAAGCAGTTGATGTGCCTCTGCCCTTTCTCACACCATTCAGTTTTGGTGCTTACCAGGTGCTAGACAAGGCACTGCACTAAGCTGATATTTCTTCCTGAAGTAGCTGACACTGGGTGTAATACTTCCTGCCAACTAAACTAAAATACTTCCAAATTTCTCTACTATGGGGTTTGGTCAAACTACTTACACTTCGTGGCTGTTCATTGTGCTCATTTTTAAAATGAATAACCCAAGTTATTCAAAGTCCCAACATGTGTTAGACTGTTTGCCGTGCTCATGTCATGTATCTGTTGCTCTCCTAAGCCCCATCTGTCTGTGACTTGCTTAGGTGGAGTGGTAGCCTAATGCACCCAAAAGTAAATGGATTTTAAGAGATTCTCATATCCGTCACAGAAAATGATGCTCAGTGCCCATTGCAGAATACAATTTCCATTCCCATGGAAAAGCACATTGGTAATTCTTAGATTTCTGCAAAGACACTTTTAGCTTTACTCAAATGACAGTGATATATAGGAGTGTCAGTCATTAAAGAAACTCTGTGGATAGACAACTTCAGAGATTGGTAGGGAGGTCTAAGCAAGCTATGAATATCAAACTAACAAAAAACAGCATTGTGGAATTATTTTACTGTAAGCCTAATTTTTGTGCTTTAAAATAGAGTTGTAAGCTGTATTTGTGTGCGGGCCCTACAGAAAGTCAAAATGCAGTGTCCAGAATTATTTCTTCATAGTTACACAGCTGGGTTCATTTCCTGTACAAAATGCCAGGTGGATTGTGCAGCACCCCGTCCAGCTGCAGTGTCCAGCAGCACAGCCCGAGTGCCAATGCATGCCCAGAGCAGCCCTGGGGCACTCGGGGCTTCCAGCACTCCTGCTCCAAATCCAGCCCTGCCACCTGCCGGGACCCGGCCCTCCCAGCTCACTGCGGGAGTCTGGCACAGTGACACAGTCCCCAGCTCCCAAGGTTAAATCCCTGAGGGCATGTGATGAGCCAGCAGCTGGCTGCTTCTCCCATGCAGAACCCATGCCAACTGGGGTAGCGGGGCGCAGTCCCTACAGCTCTGCCCTCTCTGCCCCTGGTCTGACATTTCAGGGTGTAACCAGATGGGTCACATTATCCCAGCCAACCTCTGCCTGCAGCGGCCTCCAGAGACTCATCACACATTCCTGCCACAGTGGCTTCTGCCACTGTAGCTCCACGTGTTTGTGACACGCTTTCAAAGATGAGACTTACGGTTCATACTTCCCTACTGAAATATATTCTTAATAATTAAAAAATATAATTTATGCAAGTTGAGCATAAAATAGACTATGAACAGTTAGCTCTTGTGTTGCACAGAATATACTCTCCATAATTGTCACTCATTTTGATTTCTTTAGCTGTAAAAACATAGTCATTAAGGTTGGAAATGACCTCTGAGATTGCTGAATCCAGTGACCAGCTCCACTGTGTTCACCGCTAAACTGTGTCCCCAAGTGCCATATCTGCATGCCTTTTGAATACTTCCAGGGATGGTGATTCCACCACTTCCCTGGACAGCCTGTTCCAATGCCTGACCACCCTTTCTGTGAAGAAATATTTTCTAAGATCTAATCTAAACCTCCCCTGAAGCAACCTGGGGCCATTTCCTCTGCTCCTGTTGCTTGTTACCTGGGAGAAGAGATTGACCCCCACTTTGCTACACCCTCCTTTCAGGTAGGAGAGTGAGTATCTTTTGTTGGCATGAGCTGTCAGCCATGTCAACAGAGCAGCACTGTAATCCTACCCACTGTGACAGCCAGAACAAACAAACTTGCAGACCTTCAGAGCTTTTCTTAAAGAACAGATGACACCACCAAGATGACCGGTACAGATTTTGTTGTCTTTCCTAAAGCACTTAATGTAATCAGAGAATTAAAATTTCAGCAAGTCTCTTAATGATGGCTGAACAACAAATATGGTAACACTTAGATTAGGTTTCTTGCAGTTTCATAGTTATTGGTGGGACAGTTCTGGTGATTCACAAGTTCTGAGGCATTCTTCTCTAGCTTGTGTGATCAGCTATATTTATTAACAGCAGTGAGGTCACTGTAATTTTCAATAAATGGTGACTTGCTGATTTATATCAGAAGATCCATACAGCAGTAAACAATACCATTTACATTTAATTAGTTTTATTGAACCAAAGGCAATTTTATTTACAGTGAACTACATGTTATGATTAAGAATGTATTTTAATGATCTTTAAGTAAGGTGAACAAATGTTGCCCTTGACCTAATAGAGGAGATTGTTCTATGTTATTGATAACTGTGGTGATTTTTAAATTGTGAAATGTAAAAAAGAACGTTTTCATTATTATACCATCACAGAGTCATTTTCTGACTTGTAGTGTAGAAGGATGAAATGCATTCTTCTCAATTACTATTTTCAAGTATGAGACAATTAAATGCATATCAATTTTTTAAGAAAAATCTTATTTACTGTAATATAAGAATAGTTTTCACTTGAGATTCAAGTTTTTCATGTAGTTTTTTTAATCTAGAACTATTACAATCCACACCCAAGCATCATTTTATGTCTTGAATAACAAAATGACTGAGGTCATTTGCCCTTATTGCATCCTAAAACTGATGTAATTTTAGATGTAGAGTACTGTTTCCACTGAAGGTATCAGTAGAACTATTTGGCTTCATTGAATCAGCAGTTCAATGTACTAGTATGAAAATAAGTCTTTACTGAAGCTGAGTTTCACAAAACCCATTAAATCATTAATAAAAAGTAGTTGCCTTTTCTAAAAGTACTGGAAAAGCAGCACTTGGTGAAGAAGCAATCTTTGTGTTACAGCAACCTTTGGTGGTTGTTGAATGGAGTTCATAGGAAATTTGTCTTCTGTAACTGTATCATTCTTCAAGTTTTTCTTTCTTTACCTCATATTATAAAATTACTGTATTTTATTGGCCTGAGAATGGTGTCCATTTGGAGTACAGAACACTTGGCTACAGAAAATAAGAATCTTTAATCTTTCTTTACCCTAATAATGAAAAAAATACTCCAGAAATCTACTGAGCACAAATAATATGCTTTTATCTTTCTGCTACTCATTAATGAAATGCCAATAGGCTAACATCATAGATTTCCCCCAGAGCATAGTTTTTTTTGGTTTTAGAAAAAAACCCCACACACTTCTAGAATACTATGCCAGTTTTAGCTTGTAGCATTTCAGAGTAATGCCAATAACACGCAGGGAATGTGCAGATTTCAGTTTTTTCACAAAGATAAGTTTGTTTCAGAGTTGAAATTCAAAAAGAAAAAAAAAATGGAAAACACAACTTTAGGTGTTAAATCAGAAATACAAAAGGGGAACTAAAACATAAAAAGACACCAAAGCAGTATGGTAGATAGAAATTTTTACATTTGAAATGTAGCAAAGGAGAAGATCACAGTAGAAAAAAAATAGAAATATTAGAAACAATGAAAATATATTACTGTACAAATGCCAATCCACTTTAAAAAGGTGAATAATTCTACTATCTTTTATTTTAATTTTGCTTCCCACTAAGGCATTCTTTGAAAAGAGAGAAGTTGACGCATTTCACTAGCAGTTTTTATTGTGTATATGAGTATGTGTGTGGTATTAGTTTTCTCCTGTGTTATCCACTACTGAGAGACTCTTTATTTTTCTTTGCATAATAAAGCACATAATAGCTTGGATTAGCTAAATTGTTGGTGATAACAGATTGGAGAGAAGTGAATGATGAAGATATAGGACACCGCATGTGTATTGGTTTCATATGAATTATTTCTCGTGAACCTGTTGAAAGTAGGTTGGAAGAACAAGGATGCAATGAATGAACTTCATGTGGTAGTCTTCAATAAATGTCTGGTGGCTTAAGATAATTTGTGAGATTCAGTGTTCAGATTTCATTCATGTTTTAAAGAGCATATGAAACATAAAATGTGTGTGTTTTTTGCAAGCAATGAGAGATTTCTTGTCTGCAGAATATAAATACAAATTCATTATTTATAGAGCTACACATTTTTAAACTAAAGTCAAATGTATTTCATAAATGTACATTAGATTTTAAGAAAACATTTTGATAAGGAAAAGTAAAAAAATAGTGGTATTCATTAATCTAGCCATTGTATCAGAGAAACTAGAGAGTATAAATCTATTGGGCTTTAAAACATTAACATGGGTAGACAATTGTACCTTTAGCTAATTTTTGTACTGTTCAAATTGCGAAACATTCTTACATTTAAAATTATGGGAAAAAAATTAATGGCATACCTTTAAAAGTAGCATTTGAGCCAAGGTGTGGTTATATGTCCATGACAGAGGCTATAAAATTATTTCTGCTTTGGAAGGCAGCACATTCCAGCTAGCATGAACAGGGTATTGTACCCGTGTAAAATGGTGCCCAAAGATGGTGTTTGATTAGCCTTTTGCAGGATTCATCTAGCAATAAAGGATGAAGATAGCCCAAATAATTAGGTTCTACATATAGTGGGAAGGTGTACAACCTTGCATCTGATCAGAGGTTAGAATTCTTACATTGACTCAGACTTGTTATCAAGCATCTGCTCCTCTCCAGAGTAGAAATTGGATTGTTGTGGACCCATGCATAAATGCTCAACTCCTTTTGAAATCTGTTTGCTGCTGTTGGTCTTGACCATCTAAAAAGCACCAAAAAGTTTGCTTTTGTGATTGAAAAATTCCTTTGTATCAGGGTTTTAGTCTGTAGTATTTTTTCTGTGGAAGGTGGATGCTTTAGAGCAATTATCTGATGAAATAAGTGTTTCAGAATTTTAAGGTAGACCTCCCTGGGCCTCTAGGGACAGCTCTCAAGATCTAGCAATCATCAGATTTATCAGATTTTTTTTCCTTTTTTTATACTATACTGCCATCTATTTATAGAGCTTACTACTGTAGTATCTTAGGAGTTTCCTATTCTTAGTTTTAGGGTAGGAACATTCATGGATTGTTTGCTGTCATGAGTAGTGGTATCATATATATTAGACCAAATTTTATCAGACTGGTTTTGGTGTATGCCTGACTTTAAACATTTGAGTAATCCTGGTATAGCCAGACTTTCCTGAAGCTGACGGAGTTTTCTCATGGGATTTTCACAGAAGTGCAAGAGCTTTCAAGAGAACTCGAATCAATTTCATTGTTTCCTCTTATATTCAGTTGGCTTTGTCCATGCTGGAAAAGTATTTTTTTTCCAGTTTCATTCAAAAAACCTAACCAACAAACAAACCAACCCTTCTCTCTCTCCCACTTTGTTTTGGAAAGGACAAATATCTGGAAAATATTTTAAGATTATACTATTATTAATTAACATGGGGCTATTAAAAGAAAATTAATTAGATAAAAATCTAAATCATGCTATAAATTTAAAACTATTTAGTGTTTGAACTATCAACACATTTAGGATAGCAACTTGAATCTGATTCCTCTATAGCAAGATGTACTGGGAAGAAACACCATCTTTCTTAGTTGCGTAAAAGTTGTGTGACCTTAGTTTGGGGTGGGTTGGTGGGGGGTCATAAACTGGAATCTTTACCAGGTCTTCAATATACATGATTATACTTAAGTTTAAGTAATAGTAAGTACTTTATTCTGTTTTACAGGATCTCTTTTCAATCAATGCTTATGTTTATGCTCAGAAGCCACAGCTGGATATCCACAGTTTTGAGGGTACCTTTACACGGGTGAGTAGTGTATGTAAATACAGTTCTACTTCTCTCTTTAATACCTCATTGTAAGTGAAACCTACATGCAGTGTCAACATTGTATCACATCTTTCCTTGGCTTTACAGCAGTATTCTTTCCTATGTTCCTGCCCTGACAATGCTTCATACTAAAGATATCCTGTTAAGCATGTATTGCAGTAAGCTAAATTGTAGATAAGGAATATCTGAAAAAATCAGAATTGGAGAGTTGAATATTTGTTGGCTGATATTAATTTAATCTTTTTATGTGAAACTCTTTGTGAACAGTACACTTTGTTTCCAGGCATCAGATGCATTGTTCATATATGTCAAAAACTGACAAGTTGAATAATAACAGTAGCCTGAGACAATGTATCTGCTGGTTTATGTGCAATAAAAGTGTGCCTTGTTTAACAGCATTTCTGCTTTACTTCCAAAGTTCAGTTTTCTCAAAAAGTAAAATAAAACTTAAAGCTACTTATGGGGGCTTTTATTCAATCTTTTCTCCGGAGATAATTATATTAAAAACTGATCATGAAAATCACAATGCAATAATATCTATGACTTGTTTCTGTTGTTTTCAAAAGGTGAGATGCAAAAGGTGAGGTGTTGACCCTTTAAAGCAGTGTCCTAATAGGTAGTATTTTTTTTTTAAATAAGTTTACAGTTTTGTAGCAGTATGTTAGCAGATATAGTGACTGTTCTGTTTATTTTAGCCAATCTCAGTGTTGTTAGACTCATTCCTCTTGATAGTTTGTTTCTAAAATAATTTTAGAGAATTAACTGCTGGGGAGGTAAAGAGAAGGGTTTTTTACCCGTGGCTCAAATTGGTAATAGATTTTGTTCTGTAATTGGAATTCCGGTTCACAATTGTAAATACACTGATGAATGAGATATTGCAGTTGCTGGCTCTCGAAGACCAGTTTATACCAGTTACATAGTCCATGCTGCCTACAAAGTAAATGTCATTTGTTCACACCTTCCAAAGCAGTAAGCAACAGCGTTTATTTAAACCTTGTATTGACCAATTGTCCAAATGAAACTTCTATTAACAGCTGTAAATTCGTATTATTCCTCTCAGTGGCTAAGTGTGTACTTTCCTAAATATTTATTGGACTCTTTGGAATCTTTTTAACAACTCTGCTATTAGTAATTGAGACATTGGGAAAACATCATGATCATTTGTGTTGTGGGTTCTGTTTGTACACATCATAAGAGCTGTATGAATCAAACATCCCAATACGTATAAATAACTGTGGTGCATTTTATGGTTTCAGAATTCATAGATTTTTTTTGGCTGCTTCAGTAGGAAGTATAGATTAAACTGAACTTTTGTGTAAAGCATCTGAGGGCGTTGCCCTCAAATTTGGTTCACAGTGAATCACACTAGTTTTTTTTCAAAGGTTGGCTTTTGTTAATGGTGGACCTTCTGTATTGTGAAATGTTGTTTTAGGACACTTGTTTACTGATTTATCTCTCTGCTTTTGCTGTAAGCCCTTGCTTCTTACAATAAATCAGTTCTTGCATCTAATTTCTATTTTATGTTAAAGCAAAAAAAATTAGTGTGCTTAGTGATGCTAATGCATACATTTTTTTCTACTTAAGCATTGATGTTCCAAGAATTCTTGCAAGGGTAGGTTGACAGGGTAATAGCACATTGATTTTTCTTTTTCTTTTTTCCCCATTATGGAGACAGAGTACTAACAATGTAAAAGACAAACTTAGATAATTTCAAAAAGTGTACGTCCATAAAACAAACCAGAAACTTGGGAGCACAGTGCTGTAGTTTTTATGAGTGAGCAAGGTCTAGGGAGCTAATCTGACTCTGTCCAAAACACATGTCAGTAAAAGCAACATGGCCAGAAAACTTAACTGTGGGGTTGGGGTGGGGAAGGAATCTCTTTCAGTGATTCAAGTAAATGAATGTGTACTCCACTTTCCTACAAAAGTTGATGGGGGTTGTTGTACTGCATCCTGTCATGCAGGAGCTAGGAAAGGTCAAATAGAAGTGGTACACTGGTTCACTCAAAGATTAAGTATTTAGTCTCAAATGCCTCTCTCATTATTTACAAAAATTTCTAAAAAATTGTACCTTTAAAACTTTTTAAATGTCTCCTTGAAATTTGTTGTGATCCTTGGTCAGTTTTATTATGGATTCCTGAAAGAACTTCATGAAATCAATTATGAAAGGACTAAGAATGGGTTATATTCAAATCCTGTTTCACTGATCATCTTTCCTTTTCTCTGCACATGTAAGAGCTAATTTCTGAAAAAGAACTGTAGACAATTTAAACAACTATGATCAATGCTGCACATGGGTTACAAAACTGAGGCTGAATATGAAACTTGTATATAATCCTGAACTGCACTGTTCTGGTAATGAACTTAATTCAGAATTCAAAGACCAAGAAACATACAGCTGCCAAATGAAATTCAACCCAACAGACCTTAAGTGGAAACGTTGTCAGCTGGACAAAGAAGCCCTTGTATGTCAAATTTCTGCTACAAGAGCAAGTGATGGATTTCATTCAATCCAAAACATACATTTTTCTGTTAGTGTCAGAAAATTAGCAGAAATTTCTCCTTAACACAGGTCTAGTCTCACTCAGGAATTGCAGTTCTTGTCCTTCCCTGCTTCACCTATCCCTACCATCTCTCCAGAAGCACAAATAAAAATAGTGTGAAACAGATAAACTCATAACCCATAAATGCACCTCATTTTTTTCATTTGAGTAATTTATGACAAAAGTAATATAAGGGTAAGTCATCATCTTTTTGGGCATAGAAGGTGTGGTATTTGGGATGCTGAATGAACTGTAGAAAGCTGAAAATGTTAGGTGAGGGTATTAAGACATGAAAGTATCATAGTGAAATTAGCAGAAGGTAAGTAACTGGCCAGACCATTCTGTGGATGAGCATGAATAGAAAGAAAGAGAGCTCATTTGATGTGTTCCTATTTTGAATGGCCTAAAAGAACATATTTCACTAAGTCTTGTAGCAGTGGTAGACATTGGACAAGTGACTTTTTCCTGACCCTGTTGTCAGCTCTCCACAATCATTGCAGGACTTTTGATTTCTTCTTGTAATATGGAAGAGTTTCGCAATTCACAGTCTTAAAATCTGCTAACTGAAGAATAAGGGAAAACAAAAGATTTACCTGGCTTAGTATCCTGGCCTTGACAATAGCCAGAAGCAGACTGCTGGGAAGGAGAATACAACTCGAGTAAGGACATGGTAGTACCTCCTCAAAAGAGCCATCTGTCTCTTAACTCAGATGTGGGAATTTTCCTGAGTTAGAGCAGGTTTCTGTAAGTAACCTGCAATAAATTTTCCTTCTTTAAACTTATCCAGTTCACCCATGTACCTGTGTAGCCTTTTAACATTGAAATGGGAAGAAGTTAACCAGGTTAAGAACATATTTAAGAGTGATTGCCTGTTTTTTTTTAATATTGGTGACTTTATTTATGACTTCTTTCTTCTTTGGTGAAAATAAGCAGTATCTCTTCTCCCTTTTTAGGTGCCTCTTTCATAGATGTCTGTCATATTCCCCATTAGAAGTCAGGTTTATTTAGTCATATGTAGCATGGAAGCTACGTTGACCTCCCTTATTGCTCTTTTTGAATATTTTCCACTTATTTTTACTTTCTGTTTGGAATAAAGACAAGAAATAATCACAGAACCCAAATAATTTGGGAAAAATTGTAAACCAAACCAGGTATCTAAGCATTAAGAGTTAGTAGTATAGCAAATAATTCTTGCAGTAATAATTCCTGAGGTAAGAATCAAAACATAATTCTCTTTTTTCTTAATTTAAGGGTAATCTTATAGATATTGATGATTCTTCACAGAAACACAGAATATTCTGAATTGTAAGGGGCCCACAAGGATCATCAAGTCCAACTCTAATGTGAATGGCTGATAATGGGGATTGAAGCCACAACCTTAGCATAATTAGCGCCATGCCCTAAACAACTGAGCTAATCCCAGGATCATCAGAGTATAAGTCTTGATTCAAAACTTGTGGTTTTCTTCTTGGGACTAATTCCATATCCTCCCTCTCTCCCCCTCTGTTTTTGACAGAATGTTTCTCCATGCCTTTTAAACAACAATTTTTGCCCACTTAGGAGAATAAGAACTGTAGTTTCCCTGCTATATAGGAATCTCTTGATGTGTGCACAAAAATGTATGTTGAAGATTTTTCTTTTTTTAGAAACAGAAATTTCTATGCAGCTCATCTTGTGCTTGGTAGTTGTTTCAAAATAGAGATGAAAAATGGGCATAGATTTGATTATTGACAGTATGTAGAATTTATTGTGTACTTTGATAAATAAGTCATTCCCTCTCTCTTGCAAAATGTTTAGCACCAATCTGTAATTTGATCAAATACACTTGATTATCCTACCTCCTAAAGTTTCCTTTAGTTGTAAACAGCACATTTCACAGCTGCTAATGAGTAACAAATCTGTACATGCTCCAAATTGATTATGAGAGATTGTCTGTTTACAATCTGTGGATCATTATTGCTGGGGAGGAAAAAAAGGGGAAGTTTAAAGCAATCATGGAAGCAGTTTTCTATTGGAAGCATTTTCCCATGAAGTATGTATTTTGTAAGTATTTGTAAGATAATACAAGCCTGCATTTCATTTTAAAAGTCTAAATATTTTTCCCTGAAGTTTATTTAATGTTGATTAGGTGCAAAATTATGATGACCATAACTTAGTGTGTGAATTATAGCTGATTTAAATGCAGAACAGGGTGTTAATTTTTGGAAGTTGGTGTTCATAACTCACTTTAACTGCATACTATAACATACTGTTCTGCAGTTTGATACACGTGAGGAAAAGAATATGTTATTTTTAAAATACTTTTGACTAGTTCTTTTAATATGATTGGATAGAAGTAATATGAACTTAAAACATTATTTCACTTTTTAAAAAGTTATGTGTGTCTATGTACGTGCAGTGAATGCTGTTGTACAGCGATTGATAAAAGGATGCAAACACCCTATATCAGTTATTCATATGGTTTGACACGGCTCTTAACTTTTTGTGATGGTGATTTACTTATTAGCTCTTCTTATTCTTAACAGGAGGACAGTGATCCTGCAGTTCATGAAAGCCTAAGCATAGAAAATACATTGTGGGCAAGCACTGTTGTTGCTTCAGGTAAGTGCTGCAATACAAAGCTGCTAATGTATCTAAATACTTCCATGGAAGTGTATCCTTTTTTTTCAAAAGTCATTAATATTTCACATGGTAAAATACTTTTATCTTCCAGACTGTTGCTTTTCTGCCTTCCCATTGGTTTCATCATGCTGCTCAAAATATTTTCATACATTTTTAATCTTCCTTAATAGCTTTGGGGTTTTTTTAACTTAAATTTTGCTCTTCCAGTAGTGCAGTCCCTTGTAGCCCACTGAAGTCACTGACCTTTTTGATTTAATTAAAACTTCAAACTGTAAGGTGCTCTGTTCAGCTCACAATGGCTGCTTTTCCCTGCTGAAAAGCAAGGAAGGATTTTCAGTTTTAGGAGTTTCTCTTTTATGTATACTCTATGATAAATATCTTCCATTAGGCCAAGTCTTAATCAGAAATAATAGATAAGTTATAAAGTTATATAATTTTAAAATACTGGGATCAAAATATTAGTACTGTTTCATATATGTCCCAGATATTATAAATGAGTACACATTAATACCTAGATGCTGTATTCAGACTTGAAGCCATTGTAACTTTGGGTTTTTAGAGCAGAAATTTATTTTTTTTTCATTTCTGCTCTTTGTAAGAACAGTGAAAAGACTAAGAATAAGGAATTGGGAGAGCATGATTTGTGAAGAGAACTAGGATTTAAGATAGGGAATGGGAACAACTGGGAACAGCAAAGAAAGGGGAAGAAAGTAAAAGAGTCTCTAGTTAAATTGTGAAGTTAGTCCCTACTATGAAGCCTTCTTACATCAGTGAGGGGCCTGCTGGAAGGCTGTGGGAAGGGATTAATTCTGTGGAGGTAGCAAAGGAGTCTGTGACTGAGCACTCCAAAAGGTAGTCTTGTTCTTTGATTCTTAGTGTTGTTTGATTTGATTGCACTGGAGAACTGTTCTCTCTAAAACTGTTTGGTCAAATGGACGATGCCTAAAATTGTCCTCAGTTAGAATTTTACCTTTGGTAGCCAAGATCTTTAACCTTGTATAAAAAAATACTTCTCATGAATTATAAATTGCAATGCTGTGTAAACTTAGTTTGAATTTCCTATTGCTCAAGTCTATGTATGGAGGAAAACTACACTCAAACAGTATGCATTTGCCAAGTCAGTAATTCTGAGTTATTATATTAGAATTTTAATTGAAAGCTGCTGATGTTTTCATTGCCATGAAAGATGATTTTGTTTAGAAGTGTAGCTATTGACTGATTGCTCTTGATATGCTATCTAAATTTGATACCCATGTTAATGGAAACAGTGCTTCTTAAAATTTATACCTTAGGATAAGTTTGAGGTTTTTACTTCTGAGGGGTCTTGTGAAAGTTTAATTATTTATGAAGGACTTTATCTCATTGTTAATTATGGCAGTGGAAAAACATAGGAGAAGATAATTCTCTTGTTGGAACATAGTTTTCAACAGTGGAATAAGACTTTAGAGCAGACTAAGGGCAAACACACTGAATAATACAAAGTAAAAAATATTGAATATCTCTTCAAGACTACAACCTCTTCTGAAGGGAAAAATAATGTGATCAATAAATTAAAAATGGTGTCATGATGTGCATACAGAAGTTACCTTGAATTAAATATTCAGAGAAAAAGAATTTCCTTTAGTAACTGATTTTGTGACATTAATTATATCTAACCTTTGGCATATCATTCATTTCAGTTATCTCATTTCGTGTATTAACTACAATTTAATACCATGGTAATGTGCTTCTCTCATGTAAGTACTCCTTGGCCTGTATGACAGAAATCCAGATCTTAAGAATTACTCAGGAGCTCTGTGGATGTAATTTTAGCATTTGATAGGATTAGCCCTCCAGCAAAAGTAGGAAATTATTACCTTCAGTCTGTTATCTAATAAGGCATTTATAAGGTCTTAGTGGTACACTGTGCATATAGTCATGAGGAAGACCATAAGGTAAAACATCTAGCAAATTCTTTAAATGAAAATGTTCTAGATTTGGTTGATAACTGATGTATCATTCAGTTGTTTCCATCTCACTTCCAGGTTGAATGTACATAACTAAGTTCGAACACTTAATGCTGAGTTAATTAAATTTGTTTGGTTTTTTTTTAAAGTAGACTTCATAATTGAATTTTCAAGATTTGTGGCAACTGAAAATCTTAATAAAAATACTGGTTACTGTCTGGCTGCATTATAAACACACATAAGCTGACTTGCTTAAACCTGCCATGGGAGGATATCAAAGGTGGACTCTGCCTACACAAGTTTGCAGGTACCTCTGCGTTCCATCCCCGACTGTGATTGGTCACAGCCCTGAATTATATCTGAAAAATGTAGTGGAAGATTATGCTTGTGCACAGCTTCTACAGACAAGTGACACTAGGATCCCATGAAAGCAGAATAAACAGCCTGTAGCATGTGAACTAGTGCAGTGTTTCTACTCTGTAGACAGCTACCTCACCCACACTTGTATCTGATTTCGGTGTCCTTATTGTCTAGGTTCACAGCTCTGTTACATAAAGGTATTTTTCACCGAGAAAGTCTATGATGTCTGTGTGCAAGCCTAATAATTCTATTACTATTCCACTTTGGTTGAAGAAAGGAGGTTGGAGCCCTGAGTCCAGGTATTGGGGGGTAGAGTTCTGCCCTGCAATGTTTCCTGTACATCTCTTCATTTACCCTAAGTCTCTTCAGTATGACAGTCTTTAATGCAGTACAGCTTGGAAGGCTGCATCCTCCAGTGCTCTCTAAGCAGCCTGGACCTCATCTGTTACTAAGCCAAACAAATGTGTGGCTTGTTGGGACCCTGTTTTGCTCTTGGCAACCCCTTGTAGGTTGTTACAAAGTGTTCTGGGTCAAGCTGGCACTATTATCTTGAGGTCTTACTGACTGATGATGCTGGTCTCAGTAGTGGGACAGAGAGCTACATCACTGTGAGGCCCAGGAAAGGAATATGTACCTATGTTGCAGATACAAAGCCTTATTTAATTTTAAAAATGGTTTGTGTAGGACACACGAGACACTTGTTGGATGAGAGGGCTCTCCTCACAATGATTAATAGATCCTGAATTTCCTGATACTCCTCTTTGACATGTTGGAAAACCCACATTGTATCAGGTACTATCTCCAGGATAGATGCCATTGCTATTTGTCAAGGTGATATAGAGGGTCAAGGTTAGGCTGGGAAAAGTGTTTGGGGAATTATGTGGGGGAATACCTCAAAAAACTTGAGCTCTGGTTGCTGATGCCCTGACAGTTCTAGCAGAGAGAGACTACAAATCAATTATTTTGCAGATCAGTAACAGTAAATTCAAGTGTATAAAGGTTTCAAGAAATCTTATCAACTGCATCTTGAATGCAGATTACCACAGCTCATGAAAATATCAGAATACTACAATAATGGATTCTACTGGGGGAAAAAGCACCTATTGCTAGAGCAGTAGAAGTGACAAGAAAAGTATTTGCTATAATTTAAGACTTTTTATTTTCTTCATGAGTTTCAGGAACCAAAAAATTAATTCAACAAAATTGTGTAATTCCAAAAAACTCAAGAATAAACTATTCCATGTCATTTTTATATCAAAATATAATGTTCAGGAGAGTGAGATTACTCAAATTTGTACATTTGGAAGGCGTTTACTTTTCTTGGATTTAGTACATCTCTTCATGCCTTAGAATAACAGTAAGCTTAATGGGTGAAAAAAAAAATCCATTTTACCGCACCTAATATATACCCAGTTTCAAAACTGATAGTTTAGATATCTAAATGGAGATTCTACTGGCATCCAATCTGCAGGGCTTTCTGCCCCTTGCTGTAAAGCTCTGACAGAGATCTGGTGACCATCTGTATAATGTTTATCCTAACCCTAGAAAGGACAAAGATTAATGTGCCTGGATCACACTGGAAGCCTATGGCAGGGATGGAAATCAGAAAGTTTTCTCTCAAGTCCAAAGCATGCAGTCATCCTTTTGTTATTCTTTAATAAGTGAGATAGGAAAAAATATTCTGACTTTTCCACTTACAGGCAAAGTTCCAGCAGGTTTTTAAAAAGTAGCAGTAAGGCACAGAGTCTCTGTCATTCTTAGTATCTGTATTATCACTGTGGAATTAATAATAGTGCCTGAAGGAAAGGAAATTATGATTAGTGAAATCTTGCAAAACTACTGTCACTGGAGAAACACCTTTCATTATAAGCAAATTTAACCACGGAGTATTCTGGAAACCTCTTCATTTATCTTCAATGAAATTACTTATCTTTCAGATCATTTGTGCTTGTGGCATCAATGACTGTGGTGTTTGTGTTTACTGAAAGCTTCAGTAGGTTTCATTTCATAAAGGGAAAGAGGAAAGTTAGCAGTTAAATTTTAAAAAGATTCAAAAGGTCCACTAAAGTATGGACTTTAGCTTTCTGTTCTCTACTTGTGGTAATGATCAGTGTGGCTCAAATGCTGAACAAGATAATGCAGCTTTCTGAGAAACCTGCTGAGATACCTATTAAGAGAAAACTTGTATTAATGAAATTTCATCATCATTTTGGCAGGTGTCAGTCTTGTGAAGTCACTTCAGATAAAATCAGAGCAATTTATATAACTGCACAGCTGTCAAAAAGCAGTATTTTCTGCCAACTCCTACATACGACTAATTAATTTGAGCACACCCTAGTTTTTATGTTTCATGTAGTGCTTGGGAGATACCAAAATTGATATGATCACACACCAGATTCAGAGTATGCCTGACTATTTGTGTGTGTTAATTCTTCACAAGTCTGCTTTTTTTTTTCTTAGGCCCACATTTGTTCTAATGGTATCTCGTAACTTCTCTCCCCCTCATTAACCACTATCAGTGGTTACCACTAATAGTGGTTACCACTATCAGCCCATACCTATCAGTGATTGCCCAGTGTACGAGACCCAGTATGCAGAGGCCGCATACATAAAAATACATGAGTCATTGCTTTTAAAAAGCTGAGGCTTGCTGTACAGCTATGCTTCCAGAAATCCCAGACTGGATTCAGTTCATTTTATTGGACACCAGAACTGTCCCTGGTGCGACCACTGTGGGACAACACTGAAGCCAGGGTTGGAGTTTCCTACACCAATGTACTTCAGATCTAAGGAATACTTATTTACCACTGATACTGTGCTAATGCCAAAAAGTTTAAAATCTAAGATTGATAGCTTTTTATAAGAAGCGGTTTAGTCAGATCTAACTAAAATTCTGCCTTAAGTTCAGTAGCCAAAATGAATTTTATCTGACTTTCACCTTTGAAACCAGCTTCTCAAGGAGCAAAATACGAGACAAGTAGGACAGTTAGTTTTTCTGAGCTGCAGCAGCCTAGCCAGGTTAAACTTTGTAGAAATGTGCCATCTGGGATGTAGAGTCCTCCCCAGCTTCTATTAAACTCAACAACTATGAAGGCAGAGGTTGCTGGAGTGTGTAGGAGGAGATTCCCTGCAGGGTATTGTCCAGTACATTCTGACTGTGGGACAGAGGTCAGCTCAGGATCACTCCAAAATAAAATGCCTCAAAGAGATATGTTGGTTGGAGACAGTAGAAACAGATCAGAAATTATAGATTAGTGACTACTGTAGAAATTTTGCGGTGACCTGGGCGTTGATCAGTCAGTGGTGAGAAATGGTACTATGCATCACTTGTTTCACTTGGTTCTTTGGGTTTGTTTTTTTCTTCTCTCATTACAGCATTTATAATCATAAATATTATCACACGTATTACTAGTATTGTTGTTATGTTTTACTTTGTTTAAATCATTAAACCGTTCTTATCTCAACCCATGAATTGTGATGGGGATTTTTTTGGATGGGAGGGATTGGTTCGTTGGTTGGTTTTGTTTTCTTTTTAATTTTTTTTTCCTCTATTCTCCTCCCCATCCCACCATTGGTGCCCTGGGGAGGAAGTGAGTGAGCAGCTGTGTAAAACCTTTTTGCCATCTGGGACTAAACCAGGACACATTCTTATTTTTGAGTAAATGCAATAATCTTTAATGCAAACATCTTTCACTATAATCTTTTTTTGTCTTTGGGTGTTTCTTCAATTTTTTACAACCTGTTATACTACAAGAGCAGGGGTAGCAGATCATACATGTGGTTCTGATTTCCAAAGAAAAATTAAGTGAATGTCAGACAAACATGTAATACTTCTACTTTTTTTAAAAGTTTTCTGAGCAGGGAGTTTCTGAATAGTTATGTTTATTATTTCTTTATAGCATAGTGACCACCAAAAAAATCATGTTAATTGGTTGTACTACCATAAAGCCATTTCAGGTCACTTAATAAAGTAATAGAAATAAGGAGGTTTTTATGCTAGAAAGTGTTATATTGACATATTAATAAAAAAATAAAATTTTGTTTAATGTAAAAATTTATTTAGTGATTCTGAAGCTAAATTTTCCTATACCATGCTGTAAAAATTGACTAAAGGATAATTAAAAATTGGGGATCGTTTTTATAAGCTAATGAAGAGAATATTTCTGTATGACATTCTATCAAAGTAATTAATTGGCTGAACCAGATTTTACTTCATTATAGATGGCAGAGGTAGCAGGCAATTGGTGTGTGAAGTGTTTAGCACCACTTCACTCATTTTTTTATTCCCTGTGCAGTTATTTATGCTGTCCTAACTTCTGAAAACAGTTGGAGGAAATTTTAAGTTCAAATACAAGTTTTTAACCAGTTCCATTGGAAGTATTGTTCCCAGAAAAAAGAAGGAAAGCATGTTTTCATCTTTATGGCTGTTTATTGCAGAAGTTAAAATGATTCTTCATTGTACATTCTGAAACACAGCAGTCACAGTGTTATGCATAAATGTTGGGCCTTTTTCATACAATTGATTTTTTTAAGGAACTAAATTAGTGCAAGTTTTAATTTGGGAAAATTTTCCTTTATTTACTTGACACTTTTGCGTTTTTGTTTGTTTTTCAGGAACTGTAATTGGTGTTGTTATTTACACAGGCAAGGAAACACGAAATGTAATGAACACATCCAATCCAAAAAACAAGGTAAGTTAGTCTTACTCTGGGATTGCCAGATTCTGTTCTCAGAAAACTTAAAAATAGATGCTACTAAACCCAAAAGTCTACAAGTTTTTACTGTGATGTGTTTCACGTGTGCTGAACTGACTTGCATTTTGGTACAAGAAGTGAATTCTGCCACAGTCTCCTTTTGAAAGTAAAATTATTCTTCCTTTAGCTAGGAGTGTTTCTGGTACTAATGGAGGCATTTGTCTTGGAAGTATCAATGTGGATCTTCAGATTTTTATAATTCTGTCTCGCAGCTAAATATTAATTTTTACTTCTCCCAGATTATTTCACTGTTAAGTATTTGGCCAAAAGTACACAGTAGTTTTAAGGAGCGTTTGTGACAGACTACTAAAGTTTATTTGGGCTGCCAGTGGTGGTAGAACAAGATAACTGACATTCCAGTCTGTGCCCAGAACACTCTTTCAGGGATTTTTGCAAGCAATTAAAACCTTTGCAAGGGATTTTTCTGTCAAAAAGATACCAGAAGTTTCAGTGCTTCCCTCTGTACAAGGTTCTTTCAGTTCTAAACAAAGCAAGTAGCTCTTCACTTAATCGGTAATGTTTTTAATGTAAGTTGGGGAGCAGTCTCAATTTTAAAGAAATAAAACTTCAGCTGTGGGCTGTACCTTACAGCATAGACCTGTGTTTAGTAAGAAGATAATTATATTAAGAAAGGAAAAAATTATTGCAAGAGGTTTAGAAAAAAGTCAACTGTGACAGGTTGCCATTTTCACGCCATTCATAATAAGTTGCTCTGAGTAGGAACATCAAGAGTGAAATGATAATACAAATTGCTTGAAGCAGTTATTGCAGTCCCCTGAGTGTATTGATTTGTGTTTCTAATAAAGAGATGCTTTTAAATGTCTCATTGACAGAGACAGTTGATATGTACCATTACCAGGATTAAGATGGTCTTTTATTATTTTAATCTTTGTAACATGCATTTTAAAATAATAGAATAAAATGGAACCAGAATGTTTGTGGTGTATGGTTATTTTCTATTCTACCTGATACAAAGATGAGCCCTTTAGTAACAGAATCTTTTTCTAAGAATTCTGAACAACTTCTGACTAATAAATAATTCTCACAGGAGTTTAAAATGAAATTATTTAATGTAGTAAACTCTTAGGGAAGTATGCATAAATGTAACATGCATTACCTAAATTCAGCAGATTCTGAGGATGTATTAGGCTTTTAGCAAATATTAATTTTTTTGTGTGTGACTATTTCAACAGTAGTATTGGCATGGAGATTTTGTCTCTGTGGACTGAACAATCATGTTAAAGCAGTAACCAACATGTAACACGGTCAGTAAGGATGAATTTAGGAACTGAAAACAGGAAAACACTTACAGCTCTCACAGCTGAGTAAGTGATAAAATGGAGTACTGCACTGTAAAAAATAGTTGTCATCATTTTTAAGATGTAGTTTTAGCTGTACCTTTCTTGTGAAGTCTGCATCTTACTGTTTGTCTTCTACCATGGGAAGAGATTGGTTTGCATACTTCCATATGATAAGACACTTGCTGTCTGTAGCTGATATTTTGTGCTAGCCAGCCATGCAGAAGGTAGACAAAAAGTACTCAGTTCATTCCTCCTCTGTGCATTTGGGAATCTTCCTGTGTTTTCTCAAGCTTGACAATAATGGTTACATGTTAGGTAGGGTATGTAGCATTAGGACCTGAAAGGAGGGCAAAGGGAGTCTAAAATAGCCTTTGAGAGTAGAAAATATATTACATTTGAGAGATTAAAGATTTGAACATTAAAAACATAAATTTGCATCCAACTTGCTGAAACAAAATTAAAATTAAATTGATCAATTGTGTTATTGCTGCAAATTTGAGAGAAAATAAGTCTGCAGCCTTTTCTGCTTTAGGAAAGAATTGTTTGAAATACTGTTTGAAACTTGTTTAAAATGGCACATTGTCTCTCTCTGCTGCTCTTTGAAAACAAATAAAAGTAACATATTGGAGATTTTCCTGTACAATGTGTTGATACACTCTGTTTGGGAACATAGCTCAGTGATGCTAGTGTCTTCTTTCACTGGGAGAAAGCAGACACTGAGATGTATGATTCCTGAATTACACTGTCAAACTGAAACTCATATGTCCAGACATAAGCGAGGAATACATGGGCCTGACTCTCTTATCAACCCTCTCTTCATTTATCATCAGATAAGTGCTAAAGTTGTAATTCTTGCTGAAGAATAACATTACTGCTGTACTTTGTACTATAAGTTTGTTTTTTCTAGTGGTAGATTTTTAGTTTTCCTTCTTAAAGGTAGATTCTTTTTGAATGAACCAATATTAAAATTGAGAGATGCAGACCTGCTCTATATACACTCAGCAAAAAACTAAAACAGAAATAAGTTTAGGAAAAGTTGCATAAGAAAAAATGTGAAATTTATGTACCTGTTCAAGCATGAGATTTATCTGTATGTTAAACTTAGAAGGATTTATTGTGTTTGCTGAAGTATTTAGTCATTTAAGCAACAATTTTCTTAACTTAAACTCAACACTTACTTGTTTTATTACAATTGTAAAAATTGTTTCATTGCCTTGGATGCAGACACAGTCTGAAAAACACAAAGATAGAGAGCACAGAATTTTCTTAATGGATCAATTCAATATGTTTTTAATTCCAACATTATAAAGAAAAATTATTTCTGGCAAGGTTTAATTTCAGTCTAAAATGATATATGTTCTGTGCTTCAGATAAATGTAGAAGTGGTAAGATCAACATTATAGTGTAATGACTCTCTGCATTTTACCTCATTGGCAGTCACATCAGCTTACTCAGGAATGCAGTTCCAGCCTTTAAAGAAAAAGAAAAATCAGATTGAATTGTGCTCCTCACAGTGCTGTAATCAGTAATCAATCCTATTTGGATAGATATTCTTAAACCTTGGCTTTCTGGATGAAGTTGGAGTTGTCAATGCTAAAGGTCTTTTATAGGTGTTAATTAACCAAGAGGGAAATTAACAAACCAAGGTTATTTATTTATTTTGTCTGGCATTTTGCAGTGTTCTCATTCTTACCTCTTCAAAGTGCAGAACAGTTTTTTTGTGATCTAAATTCAGAGTTGCTTTTGCAGCTTTGGTCTTCATAAAAAGCAAGATTGTTGGTGCAGTCCTTCTGCAAATGTGACTCGTTTCCATCAATGGAAACAGATTTTGGGGGTGAAGTTAAAAAGCCACAGTATCCTTGGTGGGAGATGGAAATAAATTCAAGGGAGTGTATTTTGTGTACTCAGATTGAAACATTAAAATTACTTGGACTTTGCAATACACCCAGAATGTACTGCAATGCATCAAAATTAATAGAAATCATCTTAAATGGAGCTCCTGAGAAATCAGCAACCTCTCTAAAGGAGCTACAGCATGTAATCTGCCTAGTGTGCTTCAGATTAGTATAAAAATAGTTTTAATGTTGCTGATCCTTACCAGCGGCATTCAAAACACTTCCCTTCCCCCCGCTCCTTATTTTATGGAATTTTACGTCTGCTGTTAAATTTTAACATCAGAAGTAAAACTTCATAGTAACCATTTAGTGTTCATCAAAATAGTAATTTTTTTTTACCCTAATTCTTAACTAGCCTGAAACCTAACTACTCTTGTGGTTCCTACTTTTGTTGTTTGTTTGCTATTTTGATTTGGTTTTTTAAGCAAATGAAAATCTCAAAAGGATGGGTTGGTTTTTTTTTTTTTTTTTTTGTGTGTGTGTATATGTTGCCCTTGGTTATTTGAAAATGGCCATGGTATTCTGGTAAACTGAGGCAAAAATAATTTACTGCTCTCTCTCTCTCAGTCTCTCATTCTCTCTGTCCTCCTACAAAATGTCTTCCTGGTGTTTTGTGACCTAATTTACTTCTCTGTGTTTAAAAGGCTTTTATCTATGCTCTTTCTTCCTTTTCTGTGAGGATTATTTTTGAAAAGTATTTGCTTAAAAAGGACACCCATCCCTCCAATTCTTTATTTGGAGTGGCTGGAGCAGATTGATGTGTTCCCAGAAACTGATGCCACTTGAACAATTTCCCTGTTCAGCATAGCTTTTTCAATACTCAAAATATATGCTTCTCCTGCCTTGACACATTTTTTTTTGAATGTCAGTAAATTAGGTTGTCCAACATCTTGTTAGTGGCATTAGTAAGCCATTCTTATCTGTTCCACCCCAAAGACTGACATTTCTAAGTCCCGCTTGCATTTCTGTTCAGAGCTTCCTAAGGGCATTGACTTTATCCTACTGCTACGTGGTTGTGCAAGAACCCAGTAATTTCACTTGCATATTTTTTTTTACTAAGTTGATGATTTTATGTACATAGTCTGTTTGGGAAGAATGGCTTTCTCTGGCTGTATGTCTAAAGGGTCAGGGTAAGAGTAGAACAGTGAAAACTATTATGTGGCTCTTCATGGCAAATGTTAAGGATTTATAAGAAAAATGTTTATGCAGCACTTTTTATTGGAGTATAGCCTGCTGTAGTTAATCCTCCTAAAAACTTCTCATTGTAGTGGATAAAATTGAGAAAGCTGTCACCTACAGGGAATATGCAGTCCCCATACTTAGTTTGTCCCCTGACACAGAGCTTCTGTCCAAGAAAGTGCTTAACTACCAGCTTCTCATGAAGTAGGAGAATCCCTCTCTTGCTGTACAGGAGAATTCATGGGATCAGGCCATAAGGAAATACATATAATATAGTGTTGTTGAGGCTTTTCTCTCCCCATGCTGTCATCTCTGAGCAAAGGAAGGAGCATTGCACCTTCAAAAGCCTAAAGTGTCTCAGCAAGAAGGACGGAACAGCGTTAGGTGAGGAGGAAGACAAAAGGTATTTTTCTTTAAAAGTTTGGAAAGAAAGGGCTAAATGGCAGAGGAGGCACCTTTGTTGTTCCAAAATTAGAACGTACGAATGTTGATGCTTGGAAACAGTCAGCAGTGTTTTGGCAAACCAAAGACAAAATCTGTGTGTCCTTTACTCTGAGAGAGAACATCAACCTACTATAATTGTTTTTAACACCATTGACTGAAATAGCAGGAATGTCAAAGTGGAATTTCAATCCTTAGATGACTAGTATGGAAAAAGCATAATTCCACATAAAGGAGCTGAGATCTTCCGTATTCTTTCATATATAGAAAACTGGAAGAATGCCAGATTTATACCTTGATTTTAAGACAATAAGAAAACAATAAGACTGAAAGTCTTGATTGACTTTCTTGAGTGTATATGTAGACAGAAATCACTTAATGCAAACAGCCTGTTGTGGTGGGGGGTTTTGTGCACTCCTGTATTTTATTTACAGCACACTGCTTTGTTTTAGAGACTTGGTGGGGCACTTTTATCCACATTAGCAATGCTTTTCAAATAGTGGTGAATATATTTTTATTCTCTTCTTCTTTATATTGTTCTCCTCAAAAGAAATAAAAGGGAAGTACTACAAATGGGAAACTGAGGCACGAGAGATAAAGGAGGTGGGGTGGGGAGAGAGCGGAAGAGCCACAAAAGAGCAGGAACTGAGAGTGGTCAGTTTTAGGTATTCAACTTCATTTCTCATCCAACCTAGTTGAATGTTTTACAGTACTCTTTCAAAAGGTTTCAAAATCTACTAATACTGGGTTTGTGTACACATGATGTGTGTGGGTTTGTGTGCACATGATGCCTGTAGCCTTAAAGTTGATCCTAATGTATTTTCTTTGGCATCTCAAAAATATTAGAGCATCAGTTGCTTATCTAGTTCGCTATTATATTCTTGAGCTAGAGAAGTTGTTACATGATGTGGCCTGCTATCAATTCACAAGTTAAAGTTGCAGAATAACCTATGCCCTAACTTCTAATTTGTTCTGAAACCAACAATTAGACATGTCATGCAATTGATATACCAAGGCATGGGGTAGGTCTTTTCTGGCTAGGTGTACAAAGTGTGGCATTCTATGTTGCTGTGTGGTGCCTGAGGCACTCAGCCTGAATGCTGCACAAGGACCAGACTGAAGAGTTTGGCTGTGCTGTGTTACAGTACTGCTGCTTGGGACATGGATGTTGAATCACTGTCCTTTTTCAGTTGGTGCCACTTTCTGTTTACAATCCTACTGCAAGGCAAAGTATAGACAACAACAAACAGTTTAGTTTTAAACAAAATCATTGCTATACAACAACATACAGAACAAGCAAGGGAATGGCTTTTTGGTAGTGAGAGAGCATTCTCACTGTACTCTGGGTAAACTGAGTTTACTGTGTATTTTAGAGTTGATGCCAAACTCTTCCACTGATTTTGCAAAGCCAAACAATTTATTCACAGCTGTAAAATTCCTACAAAATTAAATTCATTCCCTACTATAAGGCTATAAAAGGATAAAAATTGATATGTGCCAGAACATGAATGACGAGCCACAAGCCATGTCTAACTCGGAGTCCTAAATGCTTGTGATTTTCATCAAGAATGTTACTTGATGTTCTGTGATCTCTCTCTTCCCATTTTGGAGATTCCCATTAAAAAGTTGCTTGGAATTTGTCATTTAGTATTTTTAGAATACATGTAGGTTAGAATTTGTCTCGGTAGTTCAATGTCATTTCACACTGGTGTTTAAGGAAGGATCAGTGGTGGAGTATACCATTTCTGAAGTACTCTATTAATCTATTAAAATAGGTTAACCTTACAAAACAGTCAGAACAATTTTTAAAACGGATCAAGTTATGAAATAGCAACAACCTGCTGGTTATTCACCAGAAATTACATGTATTTTACCTGTAGCAAACTAGGCTAAAATGAATGATTTGTGGTAAAATAAAGAAATAATTTGAAATGTTGTCATTCTACAGGAGACAGTGCAAAAGGGAGATTCCCTGCACATTTGGCTTGTGTGGAATATTCCAGTAGGCTCTCAAAGAGGCGGACCCTGATGGTTATTTCCTCTCAGCTGCTGCCTCCACTGCTGCCAATCAGCTGAGGAAGTTTGCTTTTACCTTTACATTGCTACTTATGGCTTTGTTGCCATTCAGAATTTAATCATGCCCTTAGCAAACTACAGCTGCTAGGAGGTGGAGAGGGTAGGGGCAAAGGGCACAGCCTCTAAGAAGGTACTTGGAACCTCATCCCATGGATTAGAAATGCACCAGCTTCAGAAGGCTCTACCTGCGAGGCCTTGCTGGCAGAGAGTGAGCCAAAGTGGTGGCAAACAAAATACTGATGTTGTGGAAGGAAGCTCTTGTGTGTTTTCCTACATTGGGGTTATGTTCTGTGCACTGCGTGTTTGTTAATAAGAGCACTGTACCACAGTCAGCACTTTCTTTGTGTGGTTTTTTTCCTTACTATGTGTATTTTATTGGAAATCTGAAACCCTATTTTTGGAATTATTCTTTCCTTAGTACAGATCCATGCAAACACATTTCTGAAACATACAGTTCCAAAAACTTGATGCTGCAACCGTGTAGAAAGTCAGGTGTGCCTAAGATCCTTCAGAACTCTAGTTGTTATAGGGAAAAGCCTATATAATAGGTTTTGCATAATTTTCATTATTTCTGCAATTGTTTTCATATTTTTCTGAATAAGCGTATTTTTTTCCAGTATGAAAATAAACTATATAAGAAGGAATAGAGATATTAGTTTTAGTGATGGGTAAGTTCAAAGTATTTTAATTATTATTTTTTTACAATTATTATGAAAGAGGGATGTCCTAAATGTCAGAAACTAGGATCTTTGAGACCTGCAGAGCTTTCTTAAAATAGATGCTCATCAGATTTTCACAACTTGTATTTGGATGCTTTACAAGCATTACTTATTGTTTACTGTTATTATTGGATAGCTTTCTCTTTGTGTAGAGCAAGTATAAAAAACATCTTTTGAGGTTTTCATTTATGTGACTCAATAATTAATGCAGCTGAAGTCTGATGTATTTCTCTAAGTACTGGAGGCTCAGAAACCATCATGATTCATGTGACTTGAAATCTCAGTCTACAGTGGTGGATATCTAGAGGGGAAGTTCTCTCCATATCAGGACATAGTATTTGTTTTGGTGTAGGCTGAACATAGTGATCATAACTAAGATAATTTACTGAGTTGTGTTTGCACACTTGAAGTAACAAACTTGTCATATTCTTGACAAATGCAATCTTTGCCCTTCTTTTTTCCGTCAGTTCAGAGAACAAGCCTGTGGATACATTTAGCATTAAAATCAGCATTCCAGCTTGTACCAGATGAAAATACTATGGTTTAGATTGTGGATTAGTTTGTAAAGAGTAGATTGCTCTTCATATTCTTAAAGCTCATTCCCTTCCCATCATATCTTTTGGAATGTATCCCAAAATACTGTTTATACAAAACAGCATTCAGTTTCATTTCTTTTATGATTTGGAAACATTGTGGAATCTTTTCTTAATCTCATAGTCTCCCGGGAATCCACTGGGATATTTTCTTTTCTAAAAGTAAAGATAGATGGCTTGTGACTCAGCTCAAGAAAGAAAATAAGATTCTTATTGATGCCTACTGGGCTTGAGGGATAGGCTTTTTGTTTGTTTGTTCTGCCTATCATATAGAGCTCATTTTCTAGTCTAAGTTTGACAGTGGTGGGACAGTTGTTTATTTTGGGTTTTTTGAAAGAACCATTGAAAAACTTTTTGATTCAGTTTGTTGTGATTCCCTACTACATGTATGGTCTCTGGAAGAGATTCAGCCAGCACCAGTATTCTGCTTTTTATTCAATATACTTTTCTTCTCACTACCTTCCCCCTCGCCTTGTTCTGCTTCTCCACCCTGTTACTCTGGTCTCTCTAATACTTTTACTAGTTCCACCTACCCCTCCCTCCCTGCCTCCCTCCCTCCCTCCCTTCCTTCCAAAATTCCTTCCTTCCAAAATTCCTTCCTTCCAAAATTCCTTCCTTCCTCTCTCCCTCCCTTTCTTGTCTTTATGCATCTTACACATGCTTATTTTTTGTCTGACAAGATAGACATTTGTGAAGAAGAAAGTTTTAAGTTTTTGATAAGTTGAAATTATCAAATAATAATCTGTCACAATTTGTTTACCTTGAAAAATGCTGTCATGGTCACTGCGCGCTCATTTTGCGACGATAAAAGATCATGGTCCTGGTTCACCTCTTCAGCTCTTACCTGCATCCTTCCATGTGTTCCTTCCTCCTTAGGCTGTCCAATCCTGTCACCTTCCTTTTAAAGCTACTTTCATCGCAACTCATGTATCTTTCATCTGCTCTACTCTCGAGTTGTTGCCTTCAACTTGTGAATGCATGATTGATTTCTTAACAGTTTTATGCATGAGAAGAGATTCCCTATAAGCAGCTGAGTAGCCATTTCATTGACCTTGTTTATACGTACTTTTGAAATTCCTTAAGGTTCTCTGGCTATATGTCCACCTCTTATTCTCACTTTTGGGGTTTGTTTCAGCTATTACTGTATCATTACTTTCTCCTTTGCACTCCAATCAATTTTTCTGTTCCTTGGCTTGTTGAGGTAGCTCATGCAGTACCTTGTGCAAGGCTGTGATCCATCTAAGGGGATCTCACTGTCTCTCTGCAGCTTAAAAAAATAGAAGTAAATTTGTGTGTACTTATAAATTTGGAGGTTGTGGGAAGTAATTTTTGCAAATGAGATATACCTAATTGTGTTTGGGCTGTGAAACAGTACTTTCAAGGGCACTGGCAGAAGTGTGGAGGGGTACCCATTCAAGTGTTTTATTCCATGTATGAATCTTCCCCTGGCCTTTTTTTCCTCTTGCATTGTAGCATGTATTCAGTCAGTATCTTACTCTTGCACTGAAGAAAAAGTGTGTTTATATAGCCCCTCCTTTGGGACACAGGTTTGATTTGTTTAGCAAATGCATTAGCTGATGTTCCTACTAGTTTTGTAATGACTCTCCCCATTGTGAGGTTAAGATATGCTTTATATGCTCTGCTTTATTTTAAAATGTATTTAATTCTGTAAATACTAGGTGAGCTTTTAATGCCTTACATAATATTTTATATTCTATTTTGGCCTTCCAATTTTCTTTGAGAACCTGAATAATTTATTTCTAAGTACTGAAGAGTTTTATAGTTGTACTACACAACAGTTTCCATGTGGAAGGTCTGCTAGCTTCCAATGACCCTTAGCTGCCATCTGGTACAAATTCAAAGTGCTTCTGTCATCTGCTACTAATTGCTGTCACCTGCATATTGCAGTCACTGAGCAACTCAAGAGTGCAGTAAAGCAGGAGGCATACTGCTTTGTATAGCTGCAATCTATCCATAAGACCCATGATTTCTTTATTAATATTAATTTAATAATAAAAGAAGTACATGCATCATAAAATGGTATGAATTAATATAAATGACATTTCATGTTTATTTTAGTCACTTTCAGGGTTTAATCTGACATTCAAAAATGTGTGTAGATTTGTATTATAAATATATTTATTATATCAGTATTCTTCAGCCTGTTTGTTCTGCTGAGATTGTTCAAACTGAATCTTACGGAAGAGTTCTTTAATCTTTTTTGTAAGCTGATAAGCTTTGGTCGGGGCACTAGCCTAGAGCACCATATTATATTAATGTATTTTACTTGTAATTTAGAGAACAAGAAGAATATCCTGATCTGAAGGCTAAACTGTCCCCTGTGGCACTTGCACAGCTGATAATCGTGAACTAGAAAGATGTGTATATCAAATAGTTTACAAAATGAACCCAGCTGTGTTTCCCTACATACTGTGGCTTCCTGACATGCATCATTAAACCTTATTAGCTACTTCCTTTTACAAAGATTCTTGTAGTCTTGAACATTGCATATTAACATTTTCTGCCCCTCCAACTGGAAATCATTTGCTTTATTGTAGAGTGTCAACTTGCTCTAGTTTCTGATATGCGTTCTAATTGGTACTTTAGAGTATTATCATAGTGAAATACCACTCCGTGCATTTCTTTATTTGGAAAATTAATACAGACCTTTTCACTTCATCTGTCAATCTGTGCAACTTTTCACACAATTCCCAACTGTTGGGATTGCTTGCAAACCATTAAGTATGAAATGGTTCATAAAATGTCTTTAAGAATATAAACAGAAAAAGGAGTTGACTTTTATGGTAAGATTATTTTGTTATTGTTGCTTGCTTAATAGAAATAAAGCTATTTCAGCTGATAAATTTAATGATGTAAAAAACCTCAAAAATTAGTGATATTATAAAGTTAATTTTTGTTGTTCAGATGTGGCTTTGTTTAATAAAACCACCATCCTGCACATTTGCACACACACCCCACTTGATTGCTGAATTCTGATCATGAAATTCAGCTCTTAAACCTTAGGAAAGCAGAATTTTCGAAATATTAATCTCTCTGTGGGTAAAAACAGATTTGGAATTAAGTACAAAAATCAAAATATGTATTATGTATATGCATTTGTACATATTTACAGCTCTCTTATATATCTGACCAGAAAGACAATTAAATACCTCTGATCTCTGTGGACAACATTATGGACATTATTATTCCAGAACCTTATTTGTTTGTATGATCCCAAGAATAATTTCAAAGCAACATGTTCTGTTAATTGTCTTGAAACATATTTTGTGTTTATTTTAGGACGGGAGGCATTTGTAACACAGATATTATATAGATTATCAATAACATGTAACTGTATAAAAAAAAATTAGGAACCATCTTAAAAAGCTTTTTGCTGATATTGCTCATCTAAAATGTTTGATATTTGTTTCAGAAGGACAGTTTAATTTGTAAACATATCAGTGCATTAAAATAGAGGTAGAAATTCTAGAGGTCATGGCACAATTTAGACTACATATTTGAGTCTGAAAAATGATGTTTTCACATAATACTAGTAAGAAGTTGCACGTCAAATCTTATCTAGAAGTCTTCATTGAGAAGATTTGTTTTTTCTGTGCCTTAAATGGTTGTGGACATTTGCTCTGGATATATTTTGGGTATTTCTACTCAGACTTGAAGAAGGCTCACTCCCCTTTCTTTGGCATTTTCCCTATATTCTGACATTTAATAGGAGACTACTGTTGATTACCCATCATGTGGAGCAGCTTTCAAGCTCCTGTTTAATATTAAAGTAAAAATAAAAACAAGTTTTTCTTTCAATATTTATCTAGGGCTTTTTGAAACATTTCTTCTCAGCTTGCAGGCTAACAGGATTTTATACTCAGGAATAACTAGGGACTGAGACAAAAGTTCGAAGCATTCAAAATGCTCCTTTTCTCAGTTCCTGTCTCACACATTTTTCCATTTTTTCTTTAATATTATTATATGTAAATATACATTCATATTCCTTATGAATAGGATTCAGATGTAAATGCTTTGAAACAAACTTTGAGATGCTTTATGTTGTGTGGTTGTTCATTTTTTTTTTAACCTGATTTTCTGTGGAAGAATACCTGGATGACTGTGTTTGTATCTGGACCTGTGCTGGAACAGGTTTAATGATGGAGTTGAAGTATACATAGCAGAGGAGGAGGTTGTAGAATAGTTCCACCAATTAATGAATTACTGCATACTGCCAATTTTAATTCCTCATTCAAGAATTTTTATTCATTTTCTTGCATTTATTGGCTAATCCATCTTTAGAAAGTTTCCTCAGTCACTTTAATAATCTGTATGTATTATCTACTGTATTACTTCATTTACCTTTCCGTAAAGAAAAGTTGCAGCTCCAATTTCCATCTACTTTTATGGCATAAGCACCAACTTAATGTATCACTGTTTCTCATTGAAGTTTTTTCCCAACTTTTATAAACTTTTATAACAAGGTGTAATAAAATAAAATTTATGTAATTTACATGGAAAGAAATTCTAAAAATGCGCCTCTCAATTTAACCTTGAGTAAGATGGAAGGAAAACATATCCTTTAAACTGTCTTTAAGCTTACTTTCAGTTTGGGATAAAATGAAATTGTGAAACTTTAAAATAAGATTTCTGGGTTCTCAGCTTCATTTATTTAATTATATTCTTAATGGAAAAATTGCCATGTGTTTTGATAACCTTATCTCTGAGCTCTCTTACCCCAGCCCTGTGTGAGATTAAACTCATTATAAAATGTAATAATCTCTGCTAATAGCTTAATCTAGATAGTCTGTGAGGAGCTGAGTTACTAACACCTTATTTTTGAAGTGGAGTAAGGAAATGTTGGATTTCTTCAGATATACATTTTCCAGTATTCAATTTCAAAGACATCTTTGAAAAAGATGTAAGGTTCTCATACCATTTATGATATATTATTAAACATAGTGTGCCATATGTAAAACCCACAAATTCAGTCCCTACCATGACAATACTACATCTGTGCAGGGTTTTTTTTGAAAAAGTTATTTAGACCAGTCAGCTGCATGGTCTGAAGTGTACATGTATTACAATTCCCAAAATTTATGCAAATGAAAGTGCTAGCTGTTGCTGTCAATTTGTTAGGTCCCTTCTGTAATTGTTTTTTCTTGAAGAATGTAATACCTGTTACTGAGCTATTTATTTTTTTTACATACATCTCAAAATTTTACATTTATTTATTTATATATTTGCAAACCCTACACAGTAAAAGTTTTGGAACCAGTTCTTCCTGTTCTAATTCTGCACTTATTTTGGTAAAGCTAATTATCTGAATCTGTGAGAGAGAGTAAATCATGTTTTTTGAATCTACTCAGGTTTGAAAAAATGCCATCTCCACTGACTGTGTTTTAATAATAGTGTGTAATGTGTAAAGCTGCTCATTCTGTATTCTGACCCTTGAAAGACCGGATTACGTGATAGTATCCTTAGAAAAGTCTTGAGTTGAACCTGATGATGGCAGAGCTTAAAGAAGATATAAAAGGCATATGTAAAAGGTACATATGAAATATAAATCTGATGATAGTGTTCCAGTGTAAAATCGAGCACCTTTAAACCCTGTTCTTCCCCCACCCCCGAGAATTCCATGTCTTAGCAATATCGATCAGATACAAGGAGGATTGCGAGTGCTTGGAAACTCTAAATGTCTTCTGTGCTGCTTACCTAGATTGTTTCAAATTGAAAAAAAACCCGATGAATTAGTGTCACTGTGTGAATGCTTTTGGCTGTTGAAGCTTCCAGTATGACTCGTTACCTTAGATTACTGAAGCAATTATTCTAAATTGATGTATGGCTACCAAATGAAAACATTTGAGAAAATTTTTTCAACTGGTAACTTCTAATACGAGGAGAGTATGTTTGTAATACAGCACAGTCCCTGTATGGATACCAGAATTTAAGGGGCTGTTAATCTTTTCAATTTATGTGCTCTGTTCACGTTTTAATCGTTCGTGTTCGTGACAAATACGCAGGGGAAGGCAGAGAAGATATGGTCGCACAGCATCTGACTACTGCTGCCATAAGGTGCCAGACTGCGACTGTATAAAGGTATGCGAAGTGTAACTTTTTGCTGAGGAGGAATAGAACGGTCTGAGTGCTCAGTCCGAAGTGCCAGAGCCGAGCAATTCACTCTGAGTTTCTCGCTGAGCGCGGTGCTGCCGGGGAAGCGCCGGGCGGCACCGACGGGCGCGGGCGTCCTCTGCTGACCAAAGTGCGCACGGCAGCGCTGCCCGCTCAGCTCCTTCCGCCCTCGGGCAAACCGGAGCAAAAGCCAAATATCCACGGCTTGGCTTCGTTGCTTTGCGTAAAGACTCATTCTAAGAACAAACATCAAACTGAAGAATATTTAGAGACAGTGGTGTAGTTTACCAAACCGCAAAAGTGTTAATGAAAGCCAGATATCTGCAGGATATTGAGTGAATCGTGTTCAGTTTCTCTCATTGGGATTGTTTGAAACTGAATGTTTTACTACAAATAGAGTAAATCGTTGGCCTTCAGGTAAACCAGGATACAATTGAAAAAGAAGATACGCTTAGGAAGGTTATGAAATCTGTGACTAGCATTTGAGAAAACGAGTGCCGTCAAACAACTGAGCCCTACTGAAGTGCAGTTGTGGAAGTAGCTCACTTACAGTTTTTATTGCAGCAGACAACTAGAGAGGGCTAAGCACCTCTGAAATCCTGGAGAGGACTCTCGAGCTTCAATTTGAGTATCCAAATTCAGATGATGTTGAGTCTGGAAAAGGCAGCAATATAAAATGGATGAGTAAATGAGGCAGAGAGAGAAAAAAAGGTTTGAGTCCTCTTTTTTTTCTTTTAGCATTATAGGTATGTCTATCTACAAAAGGGAATTCTGCTTCCAAAGTGATTAGTTTGGAAAAAACTAATAAGTAGGCACATAAGTAACACATAAGTAGGCATTTATGAATAGTTTGTTAATGTAAAGCTAGGCAAGTCGAAAGAGTAATTTCAAAACATAATAAAATTATTCTGCTTTCAAGAACAGTTAAACCTCTGGTTTTGAATATGCATCAAAACACTACAAAAAATGTACTTACACTTCTTTCATTGGACAGTGATCTGTATTTCTTCTTGAGTTTTAAAATTTCTGCTGTTTTCAATGCCTATGCATTGGAGATGGACTGATTTATGTAAGAATACAGACAAGTAATTCTACTTTGTTTCTTTGGGTAAATAACTAAATTTATTGTTGAAATCAGTGTAGAAATTATGTACTTCATTTCCATAAAACTGCAGTATTAACATGATACCAAATATTTCAGTTTGCTCAAAGGTTCAGTTGCATGAAGGATGAATATTTTTTTTGCCAAAGGTAAGACAGGAAATGTTACTGGAATGAAATGAACTGTTTTCTGGTATTTACTTCTAAGTCCAATGAAGTGGACTGAATAAGTAAAGTTTATTTCATTTTTATGAACTTAAGTAGACCCTGCATTATTGCTCAATTCTAAAATGAATAAAACCTGTAAAATGTTTTTAGTGCTTCGGAAAATGTTTTCAAGGTTTCATTGTTGCTCCTGCAACTAAACCAGTGATGAAACCATGTTTGAAAACTGATAACAGAAAAAGAGGGGACAGCTGACTTTTTTTACTAAATGGTCACTTTACATATTTGTGCAGACCATTGCTTGAGTACAGTGTATTAAGGCAAGATGCTTGCTAAACCTGAATTAACTTTTTTTGATTCATAGTTATATTAGCTTAATATGGTTACCTGGATTGCTGGGCAGTCAAGACTTTGAATCATATGAATTAGGAGACTTAAGAAAGAAGAAACATTTGCAGATTCCAAAGTTGCTCTTTGTGGTTTTAGTGTCAAAGACTAAGGTAGATAGATAAGGATGTGTCTCTTTATTTAGCCTTTAAACACAGATTAGTAATCTGTTATTCCTAGGGACTACAGGGAGGATTTAACAGATTATTGAAGAAAGTCATGGGGGTTTGGCTAAATGCAGATGACTATATAGTATAATCTATATAATTTTTTATAAATGATGGAATGCTACTAATAATTTTTGTTAGGCAGACCTTGTTTCTGTTACCCTGCAGCTAAAAGATGTATTATTTGAATTTTAGTATTTTTAAATATTTACTGTTACATACCTTTTACATCTAAGTGTAGGCTACAATTAATGGAAACATATATAATATACTAGTATTCAAGGCTTAAAAAATTAAGTTCAGAGCATGTATTAAGAATAGGAAAGAAAATTTTTATGTTTATGGTGCAAATTAAAACCCAAGTCCATCTCAAACATGCGTACCATGAAATTTCATTGTAGTCAATGTAGTGTTTGGCAGTGCAGAACCAGGCTGATTACTGAAATATAATTACCTTTGTGGAGGAATTTGGTTGCAGGGGGATGTCTGTCCTAAGACTGTGCCTTAATACTTCAATGGTATTAAAGCACGGCAGTTAAAGGCTATTCCTGAGCAATTATTTCTAATGCACTTTAAACTGTAATAGAATAAAAAATGGCTGCTCTAGCCTATTTTGAGAAATCTTTGCCACTTTATAACATTTAATTATCAAATTTTGCATTTCAGTATTCCAGCATTTTAGAAGTTCTCATTTTCAAAGTAATATGCATTTCATAGTGTTAAAAGAATTGTTCTATTGCTACAGTAATAGCTTCAGAAGATAACCTTTCTTAAAAGTTAAGCATCTAGGGCAGGAACAGCAATATTGTTGTTCAGATTGTATTTCAGTAACCAGAAAAGTTCTTGTGGTTTTCAACTTTTTAATTGAACTAAGATTTTTCACATAAGGTAATGAATTATACCTTGTGGCCCACAGTGTGAAGGGTAGACTTTGAATCATTCCCTCATTCAAAAATAAAGTATTTTAAAAACCTGTCAGCCTTTTTACTATGCAAGTAGACAATTGATGGTATAAGCCATTACTTTATTGAGAACCATTAGCTATTTAAAACTCTGTGCATAAATTAAAGAGGAACTAAATGGATTTGCGGTTGTTGCCATTAGTAGCATTTTAAATTATACAGGCAATTATTGTGTTCATTTTCATTATCGTAGAGCAGCCCCTTTGCAAAACTATTGTCGTTTTCTTAGACATTATGTACAAATTTTCCCTTGGAGATTAAAGTTTCCAGTGGTGTGTTTAATTTTGTTGTTTCAAATAGGACAAATATTATGACAAGTAGAAGAAAATTTGTTTTACTAATATGGAAAATAGCAATAAACATGCAAAATTACTCCAATTCTTAATTCATCTATTTCTTATATTTTCATAGTTACTCTAGTTATTATTTTCCAAAGAAAATAAATAGCTTTCGTAAGATGACATATTTTACAAATGCTTTGATAAAATCACAGTATAGTTAAAATGATGTTTATCCACTTTTCCAATATTCAGATGAATTTTAGAGAATGTTAGTGAATTTCTACATGAAATTTACCTGGATAGTTCAACAGTGTCTCATTAGTCGACTGCAGAAATTGTTTAAGTGGAAAGGCACAGAATTAAACTAATTGCGTATCTTTTAGAACATTGGAGTAACTAATTTTTGAGAAGTGGAGAATGCATTTCTATTAAAACTTACTTTGTTTGTGTGCCTTCTTAAGTAGGATTTTGCAATTGCTTTCACTTACTATACTAAATAAAAATATTAAAATTTCCTATGGCAAATAGTGTGTTCTATATTAAAAAGAATAACATTAGTAGCAAACCAAGTGTTCTTGAGCAAAAGATTTATTGTGTGAAAAGATTTTCAGCATCAACTTTTTTATTGTCATAGTACCTCTCCAAACACATTTTTTTGTTAGGTACCAAACTTAAATTCACATCTGTCTTCATCAATTAAAAAGGTATTAATGCTTGGACTTAGCTACATATCAGTGTGCAGTGGACTAAATTTAATGTTTCTGTCCTAAAAGTGGCATTCTTTCCAAAGAAGCTCTTTATTCATTTCTCTTCTGGGGTGGGGATTTTTATGGGGGGTGGAGAGGGGAGAGATAGGCTTTCACTACCATGATGCAGGGAAAAAAAAGTGTGAGGTAGTAGTTATGCATATTGCAAGACAGTGATTCTTTATTTTATTACAAAAAAAGACCAACTCTAGAAGGCCAGATTAAATCATTCCTTTCACTTTTTAATGGGATTTGGATGAATAGAGTAAAATATGCACTTTGCATTCATTGATAGCATCTTTAGGTTGAGGTAATTGAGTCTTTTTTCCCTGACTGAATGAATAATGACTTCATCTGATCCTCAGCGAGGCCTGAAACTTAGGCTGCCTTTGTCAACGCAAAAGGATCTGGGCTTTGAAACATGCTCTACTTCCCTGGCTTCATTTTTCTTCATTTTAATCCAAAAACCTATTTTTCTCAATAATTCAAGCATAAACTATGTAGTAGTTGAAGCAGCGGAAATTGCAAGATATTTGTCCTCGTTGTGCTGCTTTTTAAATGCAGCTGATAAATCAGCCGCTGTGGTCTTCAGCTGCCTGGTTCTCTAGGGAAGGGACAGCCCATGTGTAAGCAAGATTGCTGGAATTTTTAAGAACTGTATTTAAAGTGCTTCTTTTGCAGACTGTTTGTTATCTAAGGAAGTGTTATGTTTTACTGGTCTTACTGGCAAGACTTGGAGATAAAAGGGGCATATGTGATGGGGCCTAGGAAACTCTTCCTGACATAATTTTCCCACATATTTTACTGACTACTAGAGCATCCCGAAAAGTGGAGTAAAAATACCCTAGCTTACATAATACAGTATTCAAATGGTGAGAGTCTTGGTTACATAGCTTAAATATATTTTTTTCATGAGAAACTGTGGCTGAAAGATAGCCTCTCCTAAGATTTTACTTGAAATGTTTCTAAATCAAATATGTTTTTACTCATGTGAAGTTGAAGCTCTGTTTTGCTATATTGGTTTGAAAACTGATATTCTACTTGATTGTGGCTTTTATTATTATATTGGATAAGTGAAAGCTTTATACAATTAAAAATCATTTCTGTGACATTGGTTCAGATTTACAGAGTCGGATGAGAGCATAGTAACAAGTTGCAGTGCACTTGCCACATGAATGAGAAGTCACAGGCTCTGTCCCATGTGCCTGTTTGTTCTTGAATCTAATAGGGATTTGGTCTTCTAGCAGTCAATGAGCTCCCCACAAATATAATGCAATACACAGTGCCAGTATTTTTGCTGCATGCATGACAGAGGAAAATTGCCCCTGCTCATTTGTTCATCTGTATTTGTCTTTCCTCCTTGTCCTTCTGTGTTCCTGTCCTGGAACAAAGAATGGAGAAGGGATGTATCAGACTTGAAGGCATTCAAGAGGCTTGGCTGGGACAGTTCACGTTGGTTCTGGGAATTGTTATTGCCACAAAACCAGGGAACATATTTTGTGTGTAAGCATAGGAATAACAATGAATGCAATTTTCAAAATTCAGTTAATTGTTACAAGTGCATGGATTTTTAATAAGTAGGAATAACCAAGGCAAATAATCACTAATTGTTTGCACTGCAGAAGCATACATTTAAGAAAAACTCCTGACTCACTTGATTTCTTCTTCTTCTTCTTTCAGGTTGGCTTGCTGGATCTGGAGCTGAATCAACTGACCAAAGCCCTGTTTTTGGCTTTAGTTGCACTATCAGTTGTTATGGTAACTTTGCAAGGATTTGTAGGCCCATGGTATCGCAACCTTTTCCGGTTCCTCCTCCTGTTTTCCTATATCATCCCAATCAGGTATGTATAAGAATGAAAACAAAATACAGTTGTCTAATTTCACTGAATGTAGCTTTCTTGAAATTTATACTTGCTTCTCATTGCAAAGGAAATTGATCTTATCAGGAAGCTGAAGGAGAAGGTGCCAACAAATCTGCTGATTCTTGAAGGATCACTGTACAGAAAACAATACTGTTGTATTTTTTTTGTATAATGTTCATCTTGCTGGAGTAATCAGGATATCTAATCCTTTGCCAGCATAAATGTATTAATAAGGATACGGTGCTGGTATATCTGAGAAAGTGGTTTCAGGAAGCATGCAGTTGAACGAACTGCTAGATGCATTGTGAAATTTTATTTTTAATGCCTTAATTACTAAAAGCATTCCATTTCTCTGGTTAAAATACAGACATTTTACCCCAATAATGATTAATTTAAATTGGATGGCTGAATAATGTAGGTGCTCTTTTACAATGAGAAGAGTTTTAACATGTGTAACCAAGTAGAGACTTGCCCTGAATTAATTAATTCATTAAGCATGAGTACTGTATATTCAAATTGCAGATAAACTGGAACACGAAATAATATCCATGTGTGTAATCAAGTCTTCTGTGGACACAGAAGTGAGAACACTAACTCTGAAATGAATTCTTTTCTTTGCATGGGTATTGCCTTTGCAAAATGGAAATACTCTTTCCTGTTAAAATACCTAGTGTTTAGATTAAGGTAATTGTTAATTTTAGATTCTCTCTAGAACTGTTCAGTTTGAGATACAGAATTCAGTAAGTCTAGTGATCAGACAGAGTTAGCAGCATCTAAACTGTAGCTAGATTTAAGACTTGTCCCCTCAGGCATGCACACAATATTTAAGTTGATAAAGTAAAGACAAGTAACAGAAGGATTTCAATGGGCCTTTTAATCTAAGCTGACATTACTTACACGTTGCTGTGATCACATTTTTTAAGTACATGTCTGTGTGAAGGAAATTGTATCATATATGACCAATGGGATACTCAGGAAGCCTCTGTCTTAACATTTTATAACTTAAAGGACTTAATAGTACTTCTGTGTTGCAAGAGAAACTGCTTCTGTGAGAAGTTGAAGGAGAAGGTTCTGTCAAATCTGCTGGAACCACAATTTTGGGATATCTTTCTAAACACTGTTAATGTCGTAACTCCTTTACTGCTTGTGTGATGCTGTTCAGTCATGTTGTCAATGCCCCTACACATACAGTTTCTGAGTATCAAGCAATTTATCCTTGTGAAGAGGCAAAAAGGCCTCCATTCAAGTGGTTAAGTCTACATTTTACTGAGACATGTACTTTAAAACTTCCAAGGGAGGGGAAAAAAGAGCTGAGGATATAAAGGATCACTTCTAACTAAAGGATAACTTTTAACCATTTTAATATCTTTGTTACTGGATGCAAGAGGATTAAGGCCATATAGGTGTTGTAAGTAAATTTGACTCTATATTGAAAGTTCAACATATGCCATTGAAAAAAACACGTTCACTGAGCAACTTATTTTCAATAAAGAGTCGTTTAGTGGACTTGTGGAAAAGCTTTTCTCCAAAAATAATTTCTAGCATGTATCTAATCCAATTTTTCAATTCTTTGTGGGAGATAAGATACAAACTAAAAGTATTAGAGAATATGATTGGTTTAGTTCATCAGACAAGAATCTGCCAGAGAATGCTTTCCTCCCTAGAGTTTTATCTGTTTCTCTACCAAATTTTTTTCAATCTGAATCCTCATAAATACAGCATTGCTTCCCACACTGTCAGCAAAACAAACAACTCAGTCATGCTGGTATTCAAATATGAGTACACTTCCCTTCTTCTCTTCTGTATGTTAAGCATGGAAATGACTTAATTTTTAGGCTGTATTTTGAGTGTAAACTCTCAAAGATGAAAATTACAAAGCAAATGACATTGAAGCACCAGGTGTTGTATCCTCTCATTATTTTTAAAATAGCTATATGAAGGAAATAATGAACTTACAGACATAGAGGAAACATTAGAGATTAGGATTCACTGGTAGTGGCAAAGCATATCTGGACTCAGGCATGCATGAAGTGTGTTGGTTGATAGTTTCAGAGAATTCAGGAAATTTCTAATTGTGGAGCTTTTTGGAGTCCGGCTTGGCTTTTGGTTTGCAGAGCAAGGGAACTTCCGGTTATGCAATAAAAATAATTTTTCTTGGCTAGATGTGTTTGGTGAAGATCACCAGGAAGATGATGATAGAGTTAGTAGAGTTTAACTCTGTGCAGCTCTCCTGTAATTAATAGGAAGAGGAACTTTTCAGGTGCTTCAGAAAGAAGCTAGTTCCTTGTGATTCAGCTGCATCCTAAATAATCCTGTAGATGGATGTTGCTTCCCTTTGTGCAGGGGATTGCTGTGGGGCCTGTAAGCAACTGTAAAAAAAACCCAACAGCATATCAGAACCACCCCAAAAGCAACACTGTCCCTCCCCTTAGCTCAATAAAATCAGCCCCCAACACTGCACATGTTCTGTGGTGCACAAGGAGTCAAGAAAAATGGAGCAAAAGTAGTAATAAACAGACATAGAAAGCTTAGCCCATCTCTAAACTGTTTGTAAGTTAGAATCATTATGTACAAAATGTTTTAAACAGTCCCACACCTCCAGAAACATTTGGCCCTTAAAAGTGATTCTGTCATTGACGTTTTCTTTTTCCATATGGAGAAACCATAGCCCAGGGAGCCTCCATAGGCAATCTGCTGCCCTAAAAAGTCAAGCTATTTTAATATGTTAAGATCTATCAGGGAAGGAGGATATAAAGCAAGTCCTTGACAGACTGTCCAAAACAAAGTAAATCTCTCTAGGTTTATCTTCACCCATTATCTGAGTTTTTCCATGTTCCTCAGCAATTTTAGGCTTTTTTCTAGTTGGCTCTAGCCAACTAGACTGTATCACCTGGTGCAGTTGTCACATAGAAGGTAGCAGGGAGTGTGTGCTCAGGTATGTCCATGCTGCTGCTCTTTGTGATACCAGCAGGGAAAGTCTTAGGCCTGTGATGTCACCTTTACTTTTTTAATAAGGTGCTTTTGTTGAACAACTTGTATTTTTTGGATTGTCTGTTTTATGTATGACAAGGGTCAGAGGGCAATAACAGTCATGCTAATGAAAAACCAGCACCCTGGTTGGGGGAAGATTTTTTAATTTAAAATGCAAGAGAATAGAAGAGGTTTTAATGCATATGGGATGCGAGATACCAACTACTGCTGAAATGAAAATTCTGATGTGTGTATATATGGGCGCAGGAAAGATGTTTAGGTTGTTAGAGAGCCTTGTCACAAAACGATTCTGTTCTTTTCCCTGGCCTTGAGTACTAGCATGCCTTTATCAGCTCACTTGGGCAGTCATAGCAAATGGTTCAGAAAGCCCAGGCAAAGAAAATACTTAGTGGTTGTACTGCCCCACAAACTGGATCCCCTCCACCACCAGTGGACTTTGTTCATTCATTGTCCAGTCTTCTTCAACACCTTGAAAGAGAAAGTGAGTTGCACTTTGTGTTGAGGTCTTCTGTGTGTTTGGGTTTTGTTTAAAATAAATAAATAAATAAATAGTGTAAGCCAGGAAAGTTTTTCAAGATCATTTACGTTTCGCCAAGCAGTGTTTGGTGAAATTGCTGCCTCATGTACAGATGTGTGAGTCTTGTAGCTGTACGTGCTTCCAATTAGCTGTTAAGAAATGCAGAGGATTTACTATAAAATGATAAGGTATTGACTGGGGATCTGTTAAAATTGTGTATCACCCAGGCTCTATAAATAGTTTAGAGCTAGACTGACAGGGGCTTAATAAGCCATCGTTTAGAAGGATCCTTTAGTTTTAGTGTGAACAGAAGCTGAAATATCTTGTGTTCTTTCCCTTGGACACCCCAAGGCTCCTAGTCACTGGGCTGTTCTACCAAAAGAAACTGTCTCAAATGACTGGAAGGAACAGCCTTGCACTTAAGTAATAAAGTTTTGGGGCACTGCATGGTTCCTGGCTGGGGTTTTTTTCTGGGTCTTTAAGAGAAGCACTTAAATCCTTCAAGTTATGTCAGTCTGTTCTCAGGGGCAGTGAGGAAAATGCTGCTTGGAGGTCTTATGTCTGAAATTCATTAATAGCCCCTCAAATCCCAGATCATACAGATAGGAATTTCTGTGTTTTCTTGAGATCCAGGGAGCTCACACCTATGCAGACTGTCTAATAGCAGCAAGCAGCTATGGTACTTTCAATCATGCTGTAGTTTCTGCTGTGTGGGGCTCTATTCTTTATAATGTATAGATGTGAGAGTATCAGTATATGAATTCTCACACAGAGAGTCAGAATATATATTAGATATATGATGCAAAGGTTTCCATGTGGAAGAGCTGAAGAGCTGCTTATGAAGTGGCTTAAGCATGTGGGTTAATACACATTTAGTGTATTGTGCTTTAATACCATATCTTGATATATAATGCAATCTCTATAGAGACTGTAAAACATTATGTGATGCTTCATGACATTTTACTAATTAATTTTGCAGCAGAAGTTATGGTGTGTCTCTCTCGTGCTAGGACTGTCTAACACTGTCCAGTGTGCTGCTGTACTACAGCCTGAGCTAGCTTTGTGCTTCTCTTAAAATGCCTGATATTCATGCTACATAGAAAAAGCACAGAATCATAAAATTATTTCGATTGGAGAGGACTTTTAAGATCATCAAGTCCAACTATTAACCCAGCACTGCTAAGTCCACCACTGAAACATTTCCCTAAGTGCTACATCTGTGGGTCTTTTAAAATACCTCCAGTGATCTAGACTCTACTATTTCCCTAGGCAGCTAGTTCCAATGCTTGACAACAGTTCTGATGAGGAAATTTTTCCTGGTATCCAATCTAAAGTTCCCCTGGTGTGACTTGAAGCTGTTTCGTCTTGAGACTGACCCCCACTTGGCTATACTCTCCTTTCAGGCAGTTGTAGAGAGTGGTAAGTTGCCCCCTGAGTCTCCTTTTCTCCAGGCTGAACACCCCCAGCTCCCTCAACCATTCCTCATCAGGCTTGTGGTCCAGACCCTTCCCCAGCTCTGTTGCCCTTCTCTGGACACACTCCAGCACTTCAATGTCTTTCTTGTAGTGAGGGCCCCAAAACTGGACACAGCACTTGAGATGTGGCCCCACCAGTGCTGAATACAGGGCTGATTGCTATTATTACATAGTGCTAGCCACACTATTGCTGATACAGGCCAGGGCCATTGGCCTTCTTGGCCACCTGGGCACTGCTGGCTCATGTTCAGCAAATGCCAATCAGTACCCCAGGTCCTTTTTCACTGGGCAGCTTTCCAGCCATTCTGTCCCCAGCCTGTGGAGCTGCCTGGGGTTGTTGTGACCCAAGGGCAGGACCCGGCACTTGGCCTTGCTGACCCTCATTCAGTTGGCCTCTGCCCATTGGCCCAGCCTGTCTGGACCCCTCTGTAGGTCCTTCCTTCCATCCAGTGGACCAATACTCCCACCCAACTTGGTGTCCTCCACAAACTTACTTGACAGGTTGCTTAATCCCCTTGTCCAGATCATTATTACAGATATTATAAAACAAGACTGAGCACAATCAGTCTAAGAAAGAAGTCATTTTTCAAACTGATCTATTGTAGTAAATCTTCCTCCTTTCAAATCTTGCAACGTTGCCTATTTGCTCCTAGGTTTTTTTCTGGTTTTAAACCTATGGTATTACAGCAAGTAATGCCAAATTTGTGTAGAATATACCCCCTGCCCTCCAAAAAAGTGGCTTGTTTTAAATATTATTTGTATTGGACCTCTAATGCCAATATTGTCACCTTTGTATAAGAGACCTAATGCAAAACAGCATCTGGCCTGGTAAATGTGATAATAACATAATAACAAAGAAACATTTTTAATAGGAAGCAATTATTGTCGCTCTGAGCTGCATATGCTACATCTCTTACACAAAGGTTCTTGTTTGACATGTGTTTTACTTGTATTTTGCATTCTTCTGTGTTTTAGGCCTGTAAAAAATTAATAGATTAATTTTTTCATTAATTATTCCCTAGATTTCCTCCTGGATTTTTAAGTTCTATCTGTGTTACAACATGTAGTTATCTGTATCTAGGTTGCATTTGGCCCTTGAAAAACTGCACGTGCCACAATCACTATAGCAATACAGGGTAAATACACTTTTTTTTTGCCACAAATATTTAATCATAAATGTGTGGGGTAATGTTCTGTTTTAAAGTTACATTCAGTCCCAGGGTTTTATGCAAAATGCCATGTGTACCTTCCTTAATTTTCTTTTATATGCTCACTTAATAGACAAAATTTAGAAAAATTAGTGCAAGAGAAGTAGTGAGACCAATTATGAAGCAAACAGAAACATAGTTCTGAGGCTCTTCTTGGGATTGTCAAACAGATAAAAAAAAAACCTAAATAAAATATAT
>VZTZ01043200.1:137427-162833 GCA_013400955.1 Drymodes brunneopygia
ATATATATATATAATGGACAAAACACAAAGAAATATTATATTCCAGTTTCCTCATCAAATAAAATATGAGAGATGGGGAAATTAAAGGGATGACCTATAGGTTGATTTTTATTTGCTTAGATCTTTATATAATATTGTACTTAAATGAAATAAGTTCTGTTTTGTTCTATTTTTATTTGTTTAGTGCCAGTTAATACCAGTTGCTAGGCTCCAAAAAATTACTTTCTGTGAAGATTTAACTTTTGAGGCATGTCGAATTTAAAATATTTTTGGTTGTTTCTTGACCAGTAATTTAAAAATTATACCATATTTTTTTCTAGATTTTGAATAATGCATATTATCTGTGTACAGTTTATGGCTGTTTCAAGAAAGTAGGGATATGTTAAGAAGGTTAGGGGTTGTAGCTGTAGGGGATTTGGTACAGTTTTGGATAATAATGGGACCCAAATATCACCTTCAGTATAATTTTCACATAGAAGGAAGTCCTGAAAATAAAACTACTACTTCTCAATTACTTCATTTATTTTAAAAAGTAGGTATCACTATGGGTACTTACACTGTATCAGGAGTTTTGGTAGGGCTTTTTTTGTTACAAAACTCTTACATATACAGAACTGCTCAGGAAGTTAGAAAAAAAAAACCTACTCTCTAATTTTCATTCAAAATCGTACTTGAATTTTATTTGGCACAATATCAGTTTGTTCATAAAATTGTCCTTGCTAACTTCATTCGGTCTTGATTGCTTTTCCCTGAGTCATGAATGGTAAATAAATTACAGCTTCTCTAAACTACATTTCACATATCATTTGAACTTACTGACTGCAAGATCTAAATGTTGGAGTCTTTTTTTCTTTTCTTTTTTTTCTTACCTTTAAATTGTATTCAAGTATATTATAGTTTAATTCATAGAGTATTTAGAACATCAAAACCATCAAAACACATGCTTATAAAAGGTGCAAGTGGAGATGTGCACTGCACTTCAGCTTTGAGAGACTTTTCTGATTTTATCATGCTGAAGTACAGTTTTTCCTATCTGTACAACTTTGTAGATCTCTGTTGGTAGAGCAGCCGTGTGGATGTCTCTGTGTGTGTGCCATGTACCTAAGCCTGAAGTGCTTAAATAGAGCATCCATCTCAGAATTCCTGTCTTCATAGTCCATCCTCAAAAAAAATGTAGCCTAAATGCCTCTTTGAACTGGGGTTGTGAGCAGCTTTCATCATTCAGTTAATCCACTTGCTCCTGGCTAGAGCAAATGTCCATCTGTTTTTAAATAAAGTAAATGTGCTCATGTTTCTCTTGTCAAGCTAGACAGCATCCTTTGTACTTGACTGGCTAACTAGCAAGTTCACATCCCTAAGAGGAGTAAATCTTTTGCTGTTTCTTTGGGTTCTGTGTGAGGTCTGTTGCATTGGTTTTTATATTTGCTCTGAAAGTTAACAGGCAAGCATAATAAGAATGCAGTTTGTGCGGTAATGGCTCTGGATTGAGTAAGGTAGGGTAGAACTGTAGTTAACCAGTGCGAGGCAAGTGACTTCCAGTATTTTTTTAAAATACCGTAGCATTTTCAGTAAAAAGAATCTGTAGAGTCCTCCTCCTGTTGTCTGTCCTTTTGTTACATGTATTTGCATGTCTGAAGACAGATGAAATTAGGGAAGATATTGCAGGACTAATTGGGGTAAATCACCAGAGAGAAGGATGATTTTTCAGATGATGATGATGATTTTGGTGGGAGAATAAGAGGTAGTTAAAGCATAAAATACCATTTTAAATGGTCAAGAATCTTGTATCTAAAAGGTATGTTCCTTTTTAAGCTGCAACATGCATTGTCTTCTGTTGTACAAATTCAGGACATAGGGCGTGTAGAATAAACTTTTTTTCAGTGTGTGTCAAAATTTCAGATGCTCTCACAATTCTACTTAAATGCATCTCTTCTTCATGGGATAGTGCAGATTGTGACTCACTGTTCCCTCCACTGTTACCTGAGATAATTCACAATCTGTTGCTGTGATTCCACAAGGACAGATGAAAACTCCTGGTAGCTGCTGTTTTTGTTATGCATTAAAGTCAGGATCCTGTCAGGACTGTTACAAAAAGGTCTGAAGTGTGTTAGCAGTATTTTGACCTCAATAGGTACCTTTGAATAGTTCTAAGAGTTACGTCACTGCAAACCTGTTGCTTAACTTGGGACTCTTGAGTTGGCCACTTTGCTACAAATAGTTCACAGAATCACAGAATATACTGAATTGGAAGGGACTTACAAGGATCACCGAGTCCAACTTCTGGTCCTTCACAGGACCATTCCCAGGAGTCAAACCCTGTGCTTGAGAGTGTTGTCAAACATGCCTTGAGCTCTGTCAGGCTTGGTGCTGTGACAACTTCCTTGGGGAGTCTGTGTCAGTGCCCAGCCATCCTCTGGGTGAAGAACCTTTTCCTGATATCCAAACCTCCCCTTACACAAATCAGGTCATTCCCTCCAGGTCCTGTTTCTGATCACCACAGGGAAGAGATCAATGTCTGCCCTTCCTTCCCCTCATGAGCAAGTTGTAGACTGTGATGAAGTCTCCCCTCAATCTCCCCTTCTCCAGGCTGAACAGACCCAATGACCTCAGTAGTTTATGTAGCTACTGTCCTACCTGTTTTTTCAGTATTTCTGTTAGAGCAGAGTCAAGAGAAATCAACACATGCCTATTTCTTAGTTACTGTTCCTCTGATATGGTAGCAGGAACATGGTGAATAGCTAAAGGAAAGTAGCATTTTAATGGTTTAGAACAAGGTGGATAGAGTTTTGTGTTGGAGCGTTTTATTATGGGGAAGAGCAATGTGATTAAATGAGTGAAGACTTTTTTATCGTAACGTAGAAATACAAGGTGCATCTTAGTTCTTATATGATGTAGTCATGGAAATATTAAAAAATGAATGCACAGAGCTAACTGGAAAAACATACTTTCTATTTTGGACTTCTACGTATAATCAGTAAAACTTGCTGCAAATTGCATATTTTCTATTAGAGAGCGACCCAAAGATTACTTCATGCCAACATGCTATCACATGAGGGTGCATTTTGCTGCTTCAGCACTTTTCTCTTTTTCCAGTGGACCCTTTCTAGCTACATTTTGGAAAGGACAAAAATATCGTTGATTTTTTGGGAAAGAGAAGTTAACAAATACAGTTGTACTATCCTAAAGAAAAAATGTTGTTAGTTTTTTTAAAAAGAAATCAAAAATCAGTGACTTGGAAAGGTACCAAAATATTTGTAATTTCACATCATAAAAAAAACATAGGTGGTGTTTGGGTTTTTTTAGTAGATAAAAGCTGTGACGTGAATAGTGATCTGTTCTTGCTATACATTACCCATCTGTACAAGAGTAGTAATGTAATTATGTCAAGAGTCTTCACAAAGTATTGGAATTTGTCTCATGCAGAATGCATGATACTGCATTTGTTTGTATTACAATATCTTCTAAAAGTCTGGAACGAAGCCTGAATCTCTAATGTGATATGTACTCTACAACACATAAAAAAATCATTGTTCCAAAATTTTGGTGCACATAGGTTTAAGATCTTTCTTTTTTCAGATATACTTAAAAGAGCTTCTACTGCTATTTTTATGGTTATAACTTTCACTTTGCCTAATATTCACACTGATTGTGGTATAAATTTCCTTTGCAGTTTACGTGTGAACTTGGACATGGGTAAGGCAGCCTATGGGTGGATGATTATGAAAGATGACAATATTCCTGGAACAGTTGTTCGAACTAGCACCATACCAGAAGAGCTGGGACGATTAGTTTATTTACTAACGGATAAAACAGGTATATCAGGTTGCCATTCTGAAATCTGATAACTTTTATAAAATTTCTAAATGTAATTCTATACTTGAATATGCTAATTTAGGAGTAGATTTAGACAACTGATTTTTGTTTCTCAGTAAAATTGTACATATTTGCTTGAGGACTTTTACAAGTACCAATAGGCTTGGGTAGGCCAGTACTTAGATATTGAAGTCAGTATTTGGTAGTACTCTGATTTATTCCAGTGGGAACAGCTCTTCTATGGTAAGAGGACACAGCACAGCATGAGTAAGAGTACCTCATATCTTCCTCTTAAAAGACTCTGGAATAGCACTGAGGATGCTGGTTTGCTGGTTTATTCTGCACTTCATTGCTACTGCAATATTGCATGATAATAAGCTAAGAATGGCCTTTGAGAGAGCAAGTCATTTCCAAAACAAGTCATGAGATCAGCCTCCAGAATGATACCTGCTGTCCCAGTGAAGTTAGTTGCTCTTTATGTTACCAAGAGCAGTTCTAGAGCTGCTGAATGATTTCACCTTCATAGCTGTAACTTGTTACTGTACCTCACCTGATTACTGGAACCCCCAACCCTTACCAGGATCAGAAGGTAAGTACTGAGAGTGTGAAGAAGTAATAGCTTGTATTACACTTTCTTGTTTCTTTCTGAGATTTAACAAATCATTTCCGGTAGATATACTGGGTTTTTTTTAATGAAGTTTAACTTCTTAACTGAGAAACTTGCTTCTCAAAAAGTTTGAAGAATTCTTCTAGTGGTTTTAAGTAAAATATAGTTCAAAATCGTGAAAAGTTGCTGGGGAGGGCAGGGATTGGTCTCTGTTATACTGTTCAGAAAGCATAATACATAACTTTTATCTCCTTCTGTTTGAAATAGTTCGGTATTCCCTCCCATGCTAGCACTTCCATTACTGCATATTTGAAATGAAGTGTAAATATAATACATCGTCACATTTTCAAAACATGCTTTCCTTTTTTCCTCTGTAGGTACATGTGTTATCCTATATACATCTGAATGTTGTTCTTCTATTTTGTAAAAGAACAGTATATATACTGTGGTAATTCTTCAAAGCAAGTGAATGATTCTTTTACCAAATTTTATTTCAGTTACCTAATGATTTGTATACTGTTTGCTTACTGATTTTAATTGCACCCTTCATCATGATAATTTATGTAACTTTGAGTGCTGTCACATTGAAGACTTGAAATATGTAATTTACAGCATATGTTTGGAAAAAGTATGTTCAAAAATAGTTTATTTTCAAAACAATGCAGTAGAGTTCACTTAACAAGTAAATTCTAAAGTTCGTTACAAAACACTACATTCTAAGCAAAACTCATGAAGACTTTTTAAACTTTGCTGGAAGAGATTCCTGTTACCATACCAAACCGGAAATGCAGTTCAAGTATTGAGGTATTCTACTCACAGTTAGACCACACTAAGAATCTGAGGTGTTGCTAAATAAAATACTAAGTTTTTTCACACAACTCTACAATGCAGGAATTATATTCTGTCTCATACCTACTATCCTGTTTGAGAACTAGAGGATTGTTCGAAAAAAACAAAAAAACCCTGCCACTGTTCTACATTCAGGAGGACAACCATTGCACTTAACCTGATAGAAGAGTGATTGAAACCAAAGTTTTATTCCTTTAAAAAAAATCCAGAAAAAATTTAGTGATACAGTATTTTTCAAAGCAGAACTGTGGTGTTGCATCCTTAAATCTTTGAAAGGATACATTTTATTGACCTGTATATACACGGAGAAACAACCCTGTTGTGCATCTAATTGGGGTTTTTTGTTTGGTTGGGTTTTTTTCAACCTACATCATGCCCCTCACAATCACAGTAGTTCTGTTTAAGAAGCAGCACAGAGTGCGTACTTAAAAGGTGCTAAATAGACAAAAGTTAAAAGACTTTTACCAGGAAATATGTTTTATAGCATTTGGATGATTTCTGGTGTTCAACTTCAAAGACTTTTCAAAGGACTGAGGTCTGCTGAGCTCTGGTGGAAGGTCTTAATCTGTACAATAATGATGTAAAAATGAAAGTGAAGGCCATACTCTAGGGCAGTAATTTCAAAGTGTTTGGGGAAGAAGCAGAGTCAGCAGTCTTACCCTATGCGTTTTTTACCCGAGTGTCAGCTGAAAGCTGATGTAAGTGAAAATAAACCAGGAGTCCTGGAGATGTCACCAGCTTCACACCACTGACCGTGCCTTGCAGAGATGGGAAACACTGCTCTCTTTTAATAATCTTAAGTGCCCTGCAAATTTTAAACTGTTCTTCATTCTGGACAAACATATCAGCAGTGTACTTTTTACCCAAGTACATTGGGAGCTGCTTCCAGTTTCCTGAATACATTTGTTCTAATTCTGCATTTTATGATAAATGTGAAACATACTGTTAGGTAATGAACAAAGTCTGTACTCTCAATCCATGATTGACATTGCAAAATTATACAGTTTATAAGAGCTGGTCTCAACACTTTTTCATTTGAATTTTCATTTCTAGTCATATAAACCAGTTGATTCTGTTCTTCTGCCCACTTAAGGCCTGTCTGTCAGAGGATAAAGAAGGGAGTCAGTTTTGTAGCCATCTGCCCAAGTGGGTGCTACCAGAAAGCAGCACTAAAAGGCTGATTTAGTTAAATGTAAACAGGCGAAGTTTTTCTCCATACTGAAAAGGAAAGGGAATCCAGAGAACTGTCTGCAAAAATCTTATATTGTGGTCCAGGCTTCTCTGGAAATGATTGAGAATTAGTTGTTGAGTCTAAGGAGCATTGCATTACTAACATAATTGCAAGGTAGTCCTTTGTATGATTGTAAATTGGGTTTGTGCTTCATCAATAAGCTTTTTGACAAGAAGCGTCCATCACAGTGGCTCTCTCATTTGCCACAGTATAATAGAAAATGAAGTATCCCAATAATTGCATTATAGTTTCCTTATTGTGGGACAAGAAAGCAATGTGGTATAATTAGGTTTGATTGGAGTGCATGTTTCCGGTAAGATCTGAAATTAATGGTGTTGCTATAGTGACACATCTGCGGCCACCAGTGCGTGAAACATAAAGTAATTCATTCGACAAGAGAAGACATCTGTTAACTGCAAGGATGCAGAGCATATTGACACTGACCAGAAATACTAGACGTTATGTGATAAATGAACAAATGATGCTGAAACAGGAGGACAGATAATTTGTACTTAATCTGCTGGGAGAACTTTAATCTTCTCACTGGTTGCATTTGACAATGCCATTGTTTAAAGAACAATGCTGCGGAGAACTCATAAATTTTAAAACTTAACTCAGGGTGCAGCCTATTAAAGCAATACATTAATTCCTTTGTTAGGGAGTTTTTATCTTCATGTAGAACAAAGCCATTACTAAAAATACCAAGGAAAACAACAGGTTTTTTAGGACTCATATTTTAATTATAGCATCCATTACCCAAAATGGCACGTTGTTCGAACTTGAATCACATGTAAGTTTGACAGAAAGGCGTCATCCATTATGATGGTGGGTAGCAGTTTGCATGAGCATGGTATCTCATCGTCTCCAAGGTACAAAAAATTCTAATGGTGAAAAACAAAAAAAGATATTTGGCAATATTTAATGAGAGTTTTTTTTTCTTTGGATGTGAGAAAACCACCTGCTATTCACAACAACTACCGGCGTGTTCAGCTAAAACAAACATGTAGTCTTCCAAGTGTTGTTATTTACTAATGCATGCTCTTGTATTTGAGTTCTGTAATTAACATTTTAGTGGGTGTTTGGACCAAATGAGATACTTAACAGATACAATCATTGAGCAGATGCATAGAGCAATGCAATTCTTGAATTTTTTTGGAAAATCTGTGTATTAGAGGTTGGTGTCTATGGTTTTTTTTAAATGTGCCTAATGTAATGTACTGTTAGAAAAGTGAATTTCAGTAATTGTTTATGAAAATTAATCTTTTTAGTTATACTTTGAGTCTTTACCTCTTCAGTGTAAGCACCTAGAGAGAAAGAGTAATTTAAAAAAGTTGATGGAATAACATCTACTTCTTTTACTTAGATAGATATATATTTGTGCTCTACCTCTAAGACTTTTAGTATCACTAGGTTTGCAGGGTGAGTAGAGCAGACTAGAAATGGAATGTTTTGATGGAGAGATCGTACAGGAAGATTCCAGACCAATGAATCCTTAATTCTAGTCTTCTGTTGGACTCCCATGCAATGAAAATATCCAGTGAGCATGATGTTGCTCTTACACTGCCGAATACACAGGTATTGTGCTTATGGGAGACAGAAGGCACAGAGGAAATAGGTACTGCTCTTCATACCTCTGTATCATGGTTTTGGAGTGGTACTCTCTAATTCAGTGCCCCCAAGTTACCTGTTACCTCTACTGTGACCTTCTGCCCAGGAAAGATTAGGCACAGCTCAGCTCTCTTGGTCTTCGTCCTCATTCCTAATGAGGAATGAGGACTGGGACTTACTTGGTTTGAGGTTTTGTGTAGGTTGTGTTTATGGTGTATTCATAAATGGAGCAGCTGAGTGAGAAGACTTAAGCTATGTATGCTTACCATGAGATTTTTTCATTTTCTTCTTATATAACAGATTCTATTTTTTCCAGGGTTCATAGAAAACATTTGTATCTCCAGATCGTTGTCAATAGTCTAATTATTAGACTGATTAGGCCTGATCTCCCTAAAAGTTTCCATTGAAATGTTCACATATACACTGACTTTTTAGCTGTTTAAGCAAGTAGCTCAAACCAAGTACTCAAATTATATGAAAAGTTACTCATCCTCTAACTTTCTCACAAAGTTACTAATTTTTCTGCTGTACATATTTTTTCTTGCTTTTTCTTGTTTTGGACTTCTTAAATTGCTGGTATTGGTTCAAATTGCAAGCTGCTAATACAGAATCAGAATGATCTGCATCTGCTTCTCAAAAAACAACAAAAAAATCTCTGCTGCTCTGTTGTGAATCGCATCTGTTGCCACCCAAGGAATGATGCCTTCAGGACTTTTTCCTTAGAATTAATTTCCTCTTTGCCTGCTTTACTCTGTGTTTAATGATACAATTGTAGGAAAGAAGGAAAAAAAAAAAGCTCTTGCCTTCATTAAAGAGCACACTAAATTTTTCTCCAGCAATTCTATGCTAACTTTTTTGTCAGACTGTGTTCCTTGTGTGGTACCTGCATTCCAGAGCTAAGTTCAAGAATGTATAATAGTAGAAGTAGTAGTCGATCATATGTTGACTAATGTACTTTCTGGAAGCTTTTCTAAAATAAGTTTTTTTAAATCTAATAACTCTTCATATTAGCAATGTCCTGAAAGTATGGAATTGATAACTAGGTCTCTAAAAAATATTATTAAAAATAGAAAGTTCCTTCACTGTTCTATAGTACTTACCACCTTGAGCAGACTAAGAGAGCTCAGTTTGTGTTGTTTTTCTTGCTTAAAAAGTGGGCTGTATTAGAAAATCTGCCTTTAGATATTTGAAGGGTTTGCATCTGGGGGCATAAAATACAGGATGCGTTGTTCTGTCATGGAGTATTAGTCTTCAACTAAAACACCAAAATTTAAGACAGAACTGCTGCTAAAGTTATAGCTAGACTGATTGTCACCATGTAATATATGGAACAAGTTGTTGGGAATGTTTCTGTCCCATTTTGGCCTTTCATTCATTAGAAGAATTTAGAAGTAAATTCTTAATTTGCACATGTGCTGAAACTTTATTTCCATGTGGATGGCTGAAAAGGTGTATTTTGTTAGGATGGGATTTTTTTGGGAGTACTTTCATAGCTTCAGGTACCCCGTTTGTCTAACAACACATCAGGTTTATTATGGCTGTTCTTGAAAGTCTTATGCTAGTCTTGAGAAGCATGAGCAAACTGGAATTGTTGTTCCTTTTCTTTGCTTTTGTTTTAGTTATTTGTCATAGATATTTCTTATTAACATAGCGGATAAAAAAGATTGTATAAGAGATGTATAAAATGCAAGTATTGCATCAGGATTTCTGGCATGTTTATTTCCGTGTCTGTGTTGATTCTTTTTCTTCATCTATTTTTTCTAAACCTTCTTCCCTGGCTCCTGTTGATTGCAAGACAGGAAAATCCATACTTTTCTGTGCAGAAGCTTTTTTTCTCTGCTTGCTGAGAAAGAGGGGTTGGAACACACAAATTTTCCAGCCATCTACCTTTCCCTCACCAAGCATGATATGGAGTTGAACTGATTTAGTGATGTCAGAAGAAATAATCTTTCCGTATAATAATCATAGGGCTAATTTTGTTTCCTCCTCAGTTTTCCCAAGCAGCAATTACAGAACTGGTGGGAGGTGGGTTTGACAGTTGCCTGCTGTCTCACCTTTTGACTAGCATTTAGTTTCACAACTCCTAGAGCGAGCCTTTTTAATTCAAAGACTTGGCAAAGCCAAGGGCAGAGAGAAGGTATTAGCATGCCTGGAAAGTTAGGAAGGTGATAAAAATTGGCTTGAAAATTTCTTGTACTGAATATTTTTGCACAGTGTGTGGGTTATGGTTTTGCTTTCTTTTAGAAATGGAAATTTTAGTCTCTCATGTTTATTGGTGGAAATTTTCATGCTTCTCGTGCAAACTGGAGATTGAATTTTTCTAGTCTCGAATTATAGTAAAAAATGTAATGAAATTTAATATAAGGTTTCAATAAAAGTACAGCCTCTAAAGGTAGAAAAAGTGGGTTTATATGATTACAGTAAAACAAAATAATTTTGTTTTCCAATGTATAAAAGTAACCAAAAATTTCCAGTTTGCTAATTCTAAAGATCTGGAACTTTGTCTTTCTGGGCTGTTTTCCAGCCTTGGGAATGATCAACATCTCATGTAAATTTTTAATAATGTTATGCATATTTTGTAGAGAATCTATGCATTTTACATAAACCTTATTTTAATTATTTGTAAAAATTCAAATAATATTACTATAGAAAGAAAACTCAATGACATGTAAGGAAAGGCAAATGGGGAGTGTCATTTTTTAATGGTAAAGAGGGGATTTGGAATGATCATCTTGTACTGGTAAAACAGAAAGACGGGGTTTGTTAGTGCAGTGTGGTGGTACAACAATGGAGGTGGAGTATCACTGTATGGGTATCACCAGCAAGTGCGAGTGGTAGACATTTCAGATGCAACTGGGAAAGACATGAGATTTTTACAGCTCTAATGAATCTTTGAAGATCTCTGATAGTTCTAGCTCTGACAAATGCATAAACTAGATGCTAACTGGCCAGACAGTGTTGTTTTGCAGATAGCAATTATAGCATGTGTCATGCTTTTAGTCTTTTCTCCTCCTGTTGCTTGGCATCCTGGGATAACGATGTGAAATAAAAATAGTTTAGATACATAAAATTAATATGAAATATTTATTTCTGCAGTATTTATTTCCAGATAATTTTCTTAAACTCCCATTTAAAAAATATTGTAGAAGCTTCAATAATGTCTACTCTGGTACCATGTTGAGTTTATTTTTTTATGATCAGACTTACGCATTTTAATGACACAAAACTGTGTGGTTAAATATAAGAATAACTTTATACTACTTTTATACTTGCTCTGCCATAGTAGCCATAGGGAAAAATTTTAGGAAGGGCCATAATCAAAATAATCTTTTGTGAGCTGGCCATGGAAAGCTAGGCAGTAGTGACCCCTTTCTGCCTCACATACCCCATCAGGCAAGGCTGAAGCCCCCACCCCTCAATTATAGGTTTTCCAAACCTGAGGACGTGACTGGTTGGCAGAGGTGGATGTAGTGTCAATCTGACTGACACCCTGTAGTTTGTTAGAAATGTGAAGTAAGCATAGAAAACACTGATTTTGTTCGTTCTGCCTTATTCTGCTTGGAGGCTGAATCTGTCAAATTTGGAAGTGATGTTAGGTCTTAATGACTTAATCTAGATATATGACTGACACTGAGTGTGCCCAATTGCCAGAATGTCTGCCTTGCTACATGAAGTGTGGAAAACTTGTATGAATTTTTGAGGTTTCGTGTGGGGGATTTTTTTCTTTATATTTTCTGATATGTGTTGTAAACTCTTGCACTGGCTTTTGAGAATTGGTTCCATCCACATACTGACAATTCAATTTTTTATATATAAAGAAAAGGTTTTGTCTCTTCAAGTTTGCATATTTAGTTATTGGCAAAATCAACTTGCAGGTGGAACTAGTGATTTCTTCTAGAATGGCTAACTCCAATCTTTCTCCATAAACATTCCTTAAATTAACTAAATTGTTGCTAACTCCTGATTCATTCCTTCTTTCCAAAGGAAAGATTTTTTTGGTGGGAGGAGAGGAGAGGAGGTGTTTGTGACCATCTCACAGTATTTTTCAGTGCTTTGTGATATACTTCTTTATTACAGGAACACTTACACAGAATGAGATGATATTTAAGCGCCTCCACCTGGGTACTGTGTCCTATGGAACAGACACAATGGATGAAATACAGAGTCATATTATAAACTCTTACTCACAGGTATTTCATAAATCATTTACATTTTGTATCGTGGGGGCTTAACAGCATTGAAGCATTGTTGTTAATGATTATTTCTAGAATTTGAGATGATATGTAAGTTGTCATATATAGGTGTCTCTTAAGAAATATGATGGAAAGGAAAAATATGAGACAGTATATAGTTCTCTCCTGATTCCAAAGTTCCTCATAATACCCACTTAAAGGGATTTACTTTTCTGTTCTTCACTAGCAGAAATCTGTGTTAACCTGTCTGTGCAGTGCAGTCTTTCTCCTGCCAAATCATCTAAGAATAAGCTATTCATTACTGAGACTACAAATTACAAGGAAGTGTCCAGAACAATATGAACAGTAATAATATCTTTGAAGATACTCATCAAGAATAGACATCAAAAAGCCACATTAATTGGTATAACCAAATGGTATAACAGTAATTGTCAAAATAAAACTTACACAGGTATATTTTAAAGTAAATTTTTAAAAAACTAAGATAATTTCAAACAGCATAAAACTGGCAGGGGGGAAGTGTGAGAAAATTAAAAACTCCATATTGCTTGAGAACAAAGTGTTCCCATGATGTATAAGAGTGCTTGGTCTGGAAAGTGTACAAGAAGATTGTGACTCCCCGTCTCTGTGTGGGTCAGCTGTGGGATGATGGAGGAAGGTGGAATTCTGTCTGCAATCATTACTTGCATTTCCCATGTATATAAACTATTTGGGTGCTTGCTGCAAAGCTTCCTAAACACCTGATTCTACTCTGAGATTAGGATGAACTTTTTGCCTTATTTTTTTCTTTCTGTTCTTTGAAACAAACAAAAAAATTTAAAATTGACAGAAGAGGAAACAAATGAAAGTTAACTAGTATTTCTGTGTTGTTTACAGTATGATAATAAAACTTTATATAAAAAGTTATTTCCATAGTTAACTTGTATACACAAACATGACTGCCTGACCCAGTTAAGTTTGTAGACTGACCTCCTTGTCTGTGTCCTCATTTTCTCTTGTAAAAGGACTGAAGGATCAACAATTGATTGGAATATTTAGTTGTGCTGTGTTGTAAACTATAGTTCCATTCTTATTTGCTTAAAATGAAAATAAAAATTTAGTTTAACACCACACTGGACCCAGTTAATACTTTGTAGCTTTTGGGAGAAGAGACAGGAGGGAAAACAGTGATGAAATATGTACATTTTAAGTTTGTAACCTAAATTCTTAATGATTTCCTATCTGTAGAATTTAACAAATCCCTTTCTTGAATTCTTTTCCTTGGATAAATCTATTTCAGTTTAATTTTTAGTTGATATAGCCATGAATAGCAAGTGAGATACAATAATCATGCCTTCAAAATGAGATATGGAGCTCTTTCACCTAAAGATCAGCAGTCCAAATTTGGTTCAGAATGTATTACTGAAATTAACTGCTACTGTTTATAAAAATAGTTTCTATTTTTATATATATATATATATATATGAATATAATAGAAAATCATGTATAAACACATGATATAAAACATATAGTTTATAAAAATCACCCAAACCTGGCTTTCTTATAATGTGTCATTTGGGTATTCACAGTAACAACTGTTGCAGTAAATGATATTAACTGGCGGTCTTGAGCTGGCACACTTTGATCTGAGTGAGTTTGACGGCTAAGCACCAGTATTCTAGGGGAGGTGTGCTCACAAATACTGTTTTTTATATTTTGCAGTTAAATATGCTATCTGAAAAGAATTGCGCAATTCTTGGTATTCTTAATACTTAAAGCTTTTACTAATTTACTGTAAAATTTAATGAGTGGTAACAATGGTTATAAGTTTTTAGTAACTGTAACATACTTAAAATAAGCAATTTGAGGGAAGCTTTTCTTCTCAGCTGTGGGAGAAAGATTTCCAAAATGTAGGTTTGCTATTAGTAGATGATGAAAAGAACCTTCTTGGAATGTCCTTTCTTTCAGCTTTCTGTAACGCTACTTTATGTTTAAATAATGTTTTAATTATGCTTGTGTTAGTAGCAACTCATTAAAACAGAACAATGATGAAGTCTCAGTAACAAACTAAACAACTACTGAACAATTGTTTCATTCTGAAAAAGTATGGTGAGGTTTTTATTTAATCTATGATAATAGAAGCTGCCGGTTAGCTAGGCAGTGGTTCTTGTGTGACATTGATTTTATCCCTTGTTTGTGTTCTGTTTTATTATTACAGTGGACCTACTAGACTATTGTCATCTTAATGTAACACACAAATCTATTATAACCTGATTATATTTCCCCACTGGAAGCATTTTGTGATAGAGGGCATAATCTTTAATGGAATTTGTGTGAAATTAAATTATACAAGCATCAATAAACATAACATAATTCAGAAGGAGTAAATCAGCTTAATTTATTTGTGACTGTAATGGCATCAGCGTTAGCAGAATGCAAATGCAGACGTTTAAAGCAGTAGCTGAAAAGCAGTGCCAGATGAGCAGAAAGTTAAACCCTTTATTAGACAACACTGTAATTTGGTGGGCAGAATGTTCACGGTTCAGTAGATTGCAGTCAGAAGGAAAAAAGCGTGGATTCTGAAAAGGTTTTCTGAGTTACATTGGAGTGAACTGAAGAGCCTGTGGTGGTACTGCTGATATATTTAATGTGCTGACTTTTAAACAAAAAACCAAAATCCAACCAATAAAAACCAATAACCCCCCCATAAAAAAAACCCAACTTATTTTAACTAATTATAAACACATAGTAGTTTTCAGAGGAAGATTAGTTCTATCATATGCTCTGGCATTTCTTAAGAATAACTTAAAATAGTGGTAGTTTAATGGTTATGGAACAGTAACGTGATCTTCAAATATATGTCAGACTGTTATTTTGCATGATTATTTTATTAGATTATTGCATTCTTGTATGGACAAAAACATTTCAGCTGCAGCAAAAGTGTAAAACTGCATTAGTTCACAAATAATACGGAAATTGTGCAAGTTACAAATTAAATCAGCAATATTTGTATTTTAATGACTCCTAATATTAATACTTAAAAATAATCCTGCTTTTGTTCTTCTGTTCTCTTCTGATTTCTTCTTCTGCTCTCTTCTAAGCACCACAAATGTGGTGTGGTGTTGTTCTTCTTCGCCTGTGCCATTAAACTGTAAAGAAATGTGGTTTCTTTTCAGTTTAGTGGCACAGGTAAAGAACAACAAAACACAAATTTTGAAATTTTGTCTCAGTGCTTCTGAACTCATCCAAGTTGGTGGCTGGTTTAAATACTTTTTTTTAAAAGGAAAAGAAAAAATAATTCATAGAATGCAATAGACATGAAAGGACGATTGTGACAGATCGTTGAAAAATGTAAAATCTGAACTGAGGTGGAAGGGGTTTCTGCAGAATCTGGTCAGCCTGTTCAGCCCTTTTCCAGCATACTTGTTTTAATTTCACATTTTTTAATTGTCTTCAGGCTCTGTTATTGAAATTTGACTACAAGTGCAAGGTGATGAGCCCATAGTCATGTATCATTTCTTAAAAAAAGTAGATGAGGCTTTTTATGAATCACAAGCTGAATGAGTTAGCAGGAGGTTATAAAAAATAAATAGATGGTTACTAGCCTTATCATTTATCAACCTTTGTAAAAGGAACAGTCAGCTATAAATATATAAGTATTCATATTTTGTTCCCATTTTTCAACTTTGGTTTACTTTTCATTCTGTTGGGTCTTAAAGGTCCACTCTCAGAACAGTGGGAACAGTACGAGCTCAACACCATCCAGGAAACCTCAATCATCTGCACCCAAAGTCCGGAAGAGCGTCAGCAGTCGGATACACGAAGCGGTGAAGGCCATTGCACTCTGCCACAATGTCACCCCAGTATATGAATCCCGGACTGGTGTGTCTGGAGAGACAGAATATGCAGAAGTGGATCAGGACTTCAGCGATGAAAATCGAACTTACCAGGCTTCCAGCCCTGATGAGGTTGGTGTGCAAGGCTGAAAATATTTATATCTCCTAAAGAACAGGATGAACTAAATTAAAAAGAGAAGAGTTGTGAAAAAAAAGTGTTTTGGGCAGGGATGTCTTTAAAATTAGTAGTAATCTGTTTTTATTTTTTCTACAGCTTAGGAAAGATCTGGTGTTTCTTTGTTGTATAGCAGTGTTTTCAGTTATTTGCCTGAAAGATCTGCGAAGTCAGTGCTTTGGTGTCAGTACTGTATTGAGGATTGCGATTAAAGGTTTATTATTAGGTTTATTCTCAAAACATTACTCCATGTATGAATCATACTGTGCTATTAAAGGGAATATGAAACTGTTCTAAGTGGTGGACAACCTGGTACTTTCGTTAGAGATGCTACCAGGTACTGGAATGTATAAATCCTTAACAGGAAAAAACGAACAAACAAAACACCCAGAAACAAGCAAAAAAGCCCCATCAAACCTCAAATGCTACTGTAGAAAAGTTTTCAAGCTCTAGGCAGCTTCATAAATCTTCAGGGTTCTTTCAAAATTGCATCAAGTGTAGCACAAATTTAAAACACCATTTCAATAAAAACATGGCTTTAACTTCTGTTGAAATCCAAATTTTAAACAAATCCCACTGCTTTCATTGGATTTGAGTTATTGTTCTGAACAATCCTATTTGGGGCCCTAAATTGATTGCCTAAAATTCCATCTGAAAAGATATTAGAAGAAGAGGCAAAGCTCATTTTTCAAGGTACTGCAGAGTTCACTTTATAAAAATGTGTGTAGTTGATAATAATAAAATAGAGAAATCAACTGTTTTGAGGTTGGTTTGCATCTGAAAGTGAGCAGGTTGGTGAGAATCTTTGTTTTAAAGAATTTCTAGCTTTTTCTGAAGGTACTGTTGTTGTTGTAAGCCCAGTAGCTTAGTCATAAATAAAATAAGGTTGTTGTAAGATGTGAAGAAGGAGTATGTACCTGAAAGCCTGAATATTTTTCTAGCTGTGCAAGTTGATCTCATACAGGACAATGTTTCTTTCATAAACTTCATTCTGCCACAGCGCAGTGTATTACTCATGGTATACATTTGGTTTTCATGTCTAATATGTCCCCATATGTAATGCTAACAAAACTTTAGCAGTTCAAACTGCAGACTAAAGTAACAAGTCTATAACAAGTGTTTTTAGGAATGCAAGAAATAAAATTAAATCTCTCTTCATGTAGTACCAAACTAGCAGACATTACATGCATTTCAGAGGCTATAAACACAGTTCATAGTGTCAAAGGATTGTAGAATATAAAGAAGTGGCTGGTTCTCAGTGACTAAAAAACATGGCAATCAGAACAGTTTTTAAAAAAACTCTGGGCAGAACTTGAGATCCTTATCTTTAATCCATAATACTGCATATAGTGTTGTATAGTGTGAGCTGATTCACATAATGAATTGAGAATCCTGGAAGGGCATTTGTTTATGCCAGAAGGGCATTTCTTTATGTTATGTAATTTTATGTTGTTTGACTTGTATTATGCATATGTGTACAAACTTTCATCTGTGCATACATTCATATTTACTAAATATTTCAGTTTAATGAGCCTGTGAGGTACTACTGAGTATAATGAATGCATGAGCAAGGATCTGCCTGTGAAGATATGACGACAGCTATAAATTAAGTAAACATTCTGCTTTAATGACGAAAGGTATTACTAAATCAGGTGAAGAGATGTGCAGTTGAGAGAGACTGAGTTTTTACTCCCGCTCACTCATCTCACCCTGTGGGCTTTTGTATATTTGTTCAGTTGTTTGAAAGCTGAAAATGCTACCATGAAGAGCAATTCTCCTCCCTTATTTACTAAAGGAAGTAGATGTAAGATTCGAGAGTTATACAAGTAGTGCCCTGGGAAGACAGAACGGAATTTGACCTTGGAAAGATGAAAGGAAGGAAAGAAAAGTTGATAAAGTGCAAAGGAAGGAAAGAAAAGTTGATAAAGTGCTAATATAATAGATCTGGGACTCAGGGTGGAAAAGGAGGTGGAAGAAGAAATCAACAACAAAGAAACTGTTGGTGCTGCAAGGGAGAAAACACACAGATACCCTTTTAATAATGATTTTTTCATCATTTCAACTCATAAATTAAAACTATATGGCAATGAAATGAAATGTTTACATTCTAAAACAGCCTTAAATTTCCTTTTTGTTTCTCCAAGATAGCGCTTGAAACACTAATAAAATTATCGTATTGGACAAATATGCTTTAATATAATGAGAAATGGATGTTAAATGGAGTCTTATAAAAAGATGAAGCTACAAAAAGCATGTAAACAGCATAAAAATTGCAACATGATGGAAAAAAAGCCTAAGAGTTGAAAGACTAGCATGTCTTTATCATAATTTTTTAAAGACTTCTATTGATGCAGTGTTTGCAAATCACTGGAGCCTAAGGAAAATAATGTAAATGGTTCATTATTTAGCTTATTGAACTTTCCTGCAGTTAGGTTGACGGATGATGCCAATGTTTCCCAATCACCAAAGTACCATTTTAAAAGCATTTTTTATTGAATAAAGTGCTTTGAATATTGGACCCTGGAGCTTTATTTAGGGAAATGGTTCAATTGATGTTTTCTGTTTAACCTCAGCACTGACCTATCACAACATATTTGGTTAATAAGCAACATTATCATTTAATAGACTTAGCCAGTTTTATGCATTGTACTTCTCAACATTGCAACTCTGTTCTCTTAGATTTTGTTTATGGATCTGGCTTGATTGCAGTCTTTTGAAACAAGATGTTATTTGCACAGTTATCTGTTGCATTATATAATATTGCGTGATCACACCATAGGATGTAAAGAGCAGAGAACAGTATGCAAGTACAAACTATTCTTCCATGTAGGAAGGTATAAGAAACAGCATAGTAATATACTGACTATGCTACACACTTAATGAATTGACTTGAGGAACTCTTTTGAATTGCTCACATCTGTGTGTATATGGGTACATCCATATACAGATATAATAAAACCATAACAAAGTATGCACATTTAGAAGGAGCTACATTCATCATAAAAGATGTATTTATCTGTTGTTAGAGTAACCTGAGATAAGTGACTGATTTTGTATTCATAATGCAAACCCTACTTATGCCAGGCTCTTTGTTTCTTATGATAAGTGATCAATATTTCATTTTCTCTGAAAGAGTGGAAAGTTTCATTTGTCTGTCACTTGTCCTCTACAGCTGTAGCATGGCAAACAATAAACATTCACAGAGAACCCACTGGATAAAAAAAAAAAGAAAAAAAAAACACAACAAAAATCCCCAAAAAAAACACAAAACAAACAAAAAACTCACCAAAACTCAGCTTTGACTTGGCCATCATAGGTGTGGGTTCAGCTCATCTGTAGAAAGCCAGTTACCTTAATGTAATGAACAATCATAAAAGGATATAAGCAAAGTAGGCAAAGTGATAGAGTTCAAAGGTCAGAGACCCAAGCAATTCAGGGCATGCTATGAACAGGAGCCTTTGAAGACCTTTGCTCCCCTTGGTCAGAAAAGGTTGATCAGTCATGATTTTTAATGACTGCTTACTCTCATAAACCAGCCATTTATTGGTTATGCTTTGTCCTGCGCTGTAATAGTCTCAAGCATTTCTAAATCCAGGATCTTGAATATTTAAATACTACCTTAAAGTGTGGTCAGTTATTTAATTCCAACATTTCTGTCCAGAGACAACAGAGTTGCTAAAATTAATTAGAAGGATACAAAGCCAATCATTTAAAAACAGACAGGGAAATTATATGCCCTTAGTGAAGCAGCTTTTGTGTTTACAAAAGTGAAGCTGTAATGTATGAGACATGTTGTATTGTTTAATTCATTTTATTGTGTGTGCTTATTGAAGCAAGACTAATTGTGTTGTTTTGTCAATGTATTGTGAAAAGCAAATCACTCAGTAGCATTAAACCATCACTTGCGTGACCTTCGAGACCCACAAAGAATAACTACTCCATAGCTTGTCTTGAATATTGATTGGTAGTTTTTTCACATGATCAAGCTGTATTTTTAAGTTAATAATTTTATTTTAATTATGAAGGGTTTTTTATGAAAAGTGATGGACTGCAAATGTTAGTTATAAAATCATTGTTTGTAAATATAAACAAACCAGCACTGGTTGGAGACAGATTTGAGTTGTTGACAGTTAGAAACTGTTGGGAACATTCAGGCAGTGGGGAAAGAAAATCTCACTGCTTCTTTTCTGTTTCCAAAGCAATAGCCTTAACTTAAAAATACCAAACTTGCGATGTCTGTATACCTTATGCAACAGTCTGATTTTGAAAGTAGATCCTATTGTCTGAAGTGAAGATGCTCTTAAATACTCTGAAAGAAATACAGGTGGGTTACATGAGAATTCTTCTAAGCAGCAAAGCTAGCCTACAAAATTTGCATATCTAGTCCTTCTTTCTTACCCTACAAATTGCTCCCTCATAATGCCAAAACCATTGAAGACTTTGTTTATACAGGTTCCTTTTTGGTTAAAGTGATCAAGTTCATAGCATTGGCTCCAGGAAAGCTGTGAGTACAACTGTGGTGGAACTCCCTCACTCTCCCTGTGAGGTGGAGAACTGCCAACTGCAGCCACGAGGCAGTGCATCTTTTTTCTTAAAATAACATTAGCTCAAAAGAGAATACTGTACATTGAAAGTGACAATTATTTGGTCATAAACTGTTTTGAGCAACAAATACTGTAAATATTTAGCAGTTCAATATTTCTGCTAGGGAGCAGAAAAGATAGTCTGGCCCAAAAGGAAGGGAAAGCAGGAGCTGGGCATGAGAGCCAGGCTGGTAGAGGCTGTGGCCTTAGCAATGAGGTGTACAGCCCCACGGTATCCAAGTTTGGTGAAAAGAGCATGTCCCGTGATGGAAATCTGCAGTCAAGAGTATGTATTACTGTATAGGTCAACCCTAACCCAGTGCATAAGCTGTTTGGTGTGATTTGGTTCCATAAATGAACATTTCTAAACAAATTGAATGATTATGCCCCCAAAACATGGACATGCAACCACGGTCTGTAACAATGGTGCTTTTGAAACTTCACCTCTTTACCCCTCTGGAAATGGCACTCTTTCCTCAGGTGACTGAATTAGAAACATGCTTCTACTTAGAGAAGCTGCTTCCACCTCCTGAGCTGGTATTGCTCTAGGTGATGTTGTGGGTTGCACAGTTACTGCTTGATTTGGGAGAGCTTCCTTATGAAATCTCTGAATTTGACTTCGGATGGAAATCTGTGCCCTGGTAATTGAAGTGTTTGATTTTTGGGGATGTGAACTATAGAAGCTCAGAGGCTTGGGTGGCCTCTAGTGTGGAAACACTGCTGACAGAACCAACCAGAGTTCAAGAATGGGCATGTGGTTAATAGAAACATCTGAAAGATTTGGGGTAAGAACACTAAATGAGGTGTTTCTCACTAGCTTGCATCAGATCTATTGCATTTCTGTTTCACAATGCAATTATTTGCTCCTTTCTTTCCTAATTTGGAAGTTGCTTCTTTGACATTGTCACATGAGAGACAGATGGCCATCTTTACCCTTTGGGTTGCTACTGAGGAGGAAGAAAATTAGCAAGTGAGCAAGCACAGATCTCTCTTTGCCTCCATGTGCATTACCTGCCCTAGGAACAACACTGCAGTTGGTGGGTTCACTGCATGCCTGCGTCTCAGTAATGGGAAGACCATTTACCCACCAATACACTTATGTCTCCCAGGCAGCTGGTTTCCTTAGGAGGGAAGCTTTGTGATAAGCCAGAGAAGATCCATAAAATATTCAAATAAGTGCCTAACCTGAACTCAGGAAACTTGATACACTTCATCTGTTTGTGTGTGTCAGCAAATTAATGGTTATCAGCAAATAAATATTATTATTGCAATGTATTCTTTAAAAGCAAAATGGTAGTATCACCATTTAAGCCTTTTGTGCTTGTCCAACTTTTAATCGCTTTATCTGACCTCATCCATTATGTTAAGCTCTGCAGAAGCCACAGCTGCTGCATTTTCTTGGCATTCTAGGGGTTCTTGATTTAGGAACAGAAGATTGCAAGACCATTTTAATGTAAGGTTTCAGAAATGTACTGAAGAGAAGAGAATATACTTGTAGAGGGAAAACCTCAAGAAGAGAGACTTGCCTAAGAATCCTTTTTCTGAACTCTCTATAGTCAGCCTTTCAGTATATATGTATTTGTTAAGATTTATAATGTAGATTTTCATGCCATTTGTGAAATATTTGTTTAGAAAAAAATTTCTATGTTCTAAAAGCTTCAGGTGTTTTAATGGTAAGATCTGGCTATGTTGTTTTGGATGCTGCTCTGATTCATTCTGAGTGATGAGAGTCAAACTTGCCTTTCTCTCAAGTTTTTTCAGTGTCCTTGTAGGCATCTGTTTGACTCTTGAGCCTTATTGACTGTTTCTTGTATGGTATTTGTTCTGATCAATTTAAAAGAAAAAATAAATATGCAGTTGTGTATAGGCCAGGTATAAGAGTACAAAATGACTGTGCTGCAAAATGCTAATTCAAATGATATGTAAAGCCAAGCATAAATGAAATAATAAACAGATTTGAGTCACCAAATATGAAACACTTTAGTCCTAGCTGCAAAAGTACACAAATATGATAGGGTTTTAGTAGAAAGATGCAATTTGCAGGTCAGAATATAATAGTAACCCTTCACTGTGAAAACTGAAAATTAAACTTGGAAGTACCAGATCATTTACAGCTTATATGCTACTTCTGGTGAAAAAGAAAAGTTTGTAAAAAGGCTTCCTGTAATTTTCAAGAATTTCAAACCATGCTTTTCAAAGTGTGTTCTATTCTCTTCTGTAACTGCATTTCACTGTATTTTCATCTGGAGATGCCTACACAGATGGCACTACTAGGGTTTTTTGCAGATTCACACAGGATTTTATTCAAATTTTAAATTTTCATAGAAGCTGTTGTGTTCTGTTTGCTTTGTGTGAAATTCTTAGTGACCATCATGTCTGTTGAACTTACCTAGGGAATTTTCTACTTGCATGTTTTTTAGCAGAGTGCTTGATTTTTATTTTTTTCATCTTGCCTGAGATTAATAGCAGAGCCTATTAATCCATAAAAATCCAGGATCCATAAAAATCATATGAACTTAATTATAGTTATCTTTCTAGTGATTTAAAAATCTGGTTTCCAGTAATGATTAGCATTTGGAAAAGTAAAAATAGATTGAGGAGGAGGAGTTTTCTTTAATCAGAAGAAAAATTATATATGGAATATGTCTTGTATATAAAACAGTAAAAGCAGTAAAGCAGTTTTCTTAAAATATTAATTTTTTTAAGGAATACATCACACAGTGGTGGTGAGAGATATTTCAAGTATAACAGAAAAATGTTGAAGCTAGATATGATGCCCTTCAAAGCAGCAAAATTTTGAAAAAGGGACTTTCCCATGTGAGTTTGTGGGATGCAGTATTGTAAGCTTGGTTTCCATCCCATTTGATGTCAGAAGTCATATTACTGTTGAAACAAAGTATTAAAATTATGCAAATGAGCAAAGAAAACTAAAAATAAGTTCCTTTGCTCACCTATTTACTACCTATTAAATTGTCTCAAGTTGCATGTAATTGTAGATGTAATAAAATATTTTATATGAAAATACTCCCAAAGTCTTTTACTTACATAATGGTTTTGTTGATACAGAAATAATATTCTCATTTTGCAGAATTTCTACTGGATGTTCTTGATGTATGGTTGAACGTATGTGGGGTACTTATTAGAATAGTTATTTCTGACTAGTATATTCTAAATATCTCATTTTCAGCAATAAGTTAAAAAAAAAATTTATATTCTTCATAAGAAATTTTGTAAGCTCTTCAAGGGAAACATGTAATTTGATGTGTTAAGATTTTATACTCAGTCTGCTGCTGTTCATTTTATTTTTTCCTAGATTATTTGAAGGCTTTAGACTTTCACCCTAGCAACAGTTGTTTGGCTTTAGCCTAATTTATATAACAGTATAATAGACCTTGCACACTTAATATGTCTCTTTTTTCCCTTTTTTTTTTTCTTTCTTTAGGTAGCTCTGGTGCAGTGGACAGAGAGTGTGGGTCTCACTCTGGTTAACAGGGATCTGACCTCAATGCAGCTGAAGACCCCTGGTGGACACATCCTGACATACTATATCCTGCAGATCTTCCCCTTCACTTCCGAGAGCAAGCGCATGGGCATCATAGTTAGGGTAATTTGGGGGGATTTGTGGGTATTTGCTTTGATTTTTTAAAAAATGCTAGCAGATCAGACTAATTCACTGCTTCTGCAACAGACGATACCTCAGAAATTCGTAATTTGGATTACATTTGCCTGTGTGTGGATTCACTGAATATGCAATGAATGGTCCATCATTAAAATATGTGTTATGGGTTTTGACACTAACTTATTTGTAAATTTTTAATTACCAGGTATTTCAAAGATACAGTTCTTTCTGTTTTGGGGGTTGGTATTTGTTGCTCAGCTGGCAACAGAAGAAACGCGGGTCTCAGAGTAGCAGTTGAATCTCCAGGTAGCACTGACCAAAAGGGTTGCCCTTCTTTATTTTCCTATTTTTATATGTTACCAAAGACAATCAAGGATTGGTGAAAAGGGTCAACACCCCTGAAGGTTTACAGGACAAAGACATGGTCAATCATCTTTCCCCACCCCAGGGAAAGGAATGAAAAACAATTTTACAAGTGCAAAACAATCCCAGCTGGTTAAGAAAAACAAGGACCATGTTTACAGAAAAAGCATGGGAAACTACAGTTACAGTGTTACAACTTATGGGGCCCTGTAAAACCAGGGCAACAGGTATTTGCCACTCAAGAAATAAAATATAAGTTAGAGGGAACAGAACAGTGATATTTTAAAATTTAGTTTAGGGATGCTGAGAATCTGTTATGCTTGACTTCAATTAGAACTGGTCCTCTTACATGGAAATAGAGGACATGCATCTCAATGGAATCAGAGATGACACTGGAAATAGTAACATCAAGTAGTAAAAGTTACCCACTTCTTGGCAAGATACTTCGTCTTTTATAAATGGGAACCTATTGAGTGCTTCAGAAGGCAATTAAGTTATTGGTAGGTAATTGTTTTGACTGTATAAACAGATATTCCTCCCCCCCCCCCCT
>VZTZ01043200.1:162857-172955 GCA_013400955.1 Drymodes brunneopygia
TTATAAAATTTTAGGATGAATCTTCAGGAGAAATTACATTTTACATGAAGGGTGCAGATGTTGCCATGTCCACTATTGTACAGTACAATGATTGGTTAGAAGAAGAGGTAAGAAAGAAAATCAACATTTACAAAAATTCAAATTTTATAAAAATCTGAAATCTAAAATACATCAGATGTTATTGGCATGTGTTTAAAGGAAAATCTGAGGCAATGCAGTAATGGATTTTGAACTTCAGTTATGCATATCCTGAATGGGTTTTAAGGGTTTAAAAATATTTCCAATTCCTGAGTAACATACAAAAAAAGCAAAGCTGGTAGTAGTAGCAGGACACGTTCCTACTTAAAACAAGGAAAGTTATTTTTCATTGATTGACCTTTCACATAAAATCCAATTACTTCTGAGAAGTATTCTGCTGTAAATCTATTTATCCTGAAATGCCCTTGTTTGATCAAAATCTGCAGGGACATATGACAAGCATTGCATCCATGCTGAAATAATTTTTTTACTACATTTATTAAACTTCAAATAAAACAGTTAGTTACTGAATTTCAAACCTGATTAATATTTTTGACTATATGTTCTAGTAGGTACCAGCAATCATCTTACTTTTGACCCTACATACAGCCAATATGTTAATACAATGATTACACCATGTATGTTCATAATGGTATTGGCAATATGAATCAATATCTGCTGCAGGGCAGTTTGATTTATTCGGGGACATGAATAAATTAAATTCCCTCAAGACCTAGCAAAATGTCATAAAAATTACTTTTGGTGATAATGATGCACAATTAATTGTAAAATACTTGTTTAATTTATTTAGCTTTATGAGGTCAAATCAATAAGTGTTTGCACTGGAGAGCCTTGTTTTTTCATTAAGACATGCTATTCCGTGGCTATTTTTAATGTGTAGATGTTTTTCTGATAAGAGATATGTTCAGTGAAAAAAGAAATGTACCTCTGTTACGTGCCGCAAAAGTAGTTTTAATTTATTTTAAAGCTTCAAACTAAAAGAATTTTTCTTTAAGCTAGGAGAGGAAATCTAATTGACTTACTGATAGCAAACCACTTCGTTTGGGGGACCTGAAGTATAATTGCTTTTCATCCTGTTTGTGCCTTCTCCAGAGTTATTTTAAGAATCTAAAGAAACACCTAAAGTTATGATACAGATGCACCCTGTTAGCATACAGTATAAAGCATGAACATAGGATTGAATATTTGCATAACTATTCTGTGCTTTGGTTCATTTAGTGTGGTAATATGGCACGAGAAGGACTGCGCACACTGGTTGTTGCCAAAAAATCACTTACTGAAGAACAGTATCAAGATTTTGAGGTATGAAAGGACAGAGTGATGTTGTACTTTATCATATTTAATTACTTCAAAAAGAACATTCTTCTTTTTTATTTTTTAAGGTTGCAAAAAAAGGTGATTCATATTTAAAAAATAGATAATTGAGGTATTGTCCACAATCTGTTTAGGGCTTTATCATTCACTAGTAAGGGTTCTGCAGTTATATGTAAGATCCTGTTTGCTTTATTATGGGATTGGACAGTGTTTTCCCAGAAGCTAATGTAATGTTATTTTTGTAGCTTCAGCATGACCTAAAAAAAATACTTGTTCTCAAAGATAAGGCCTTTCCTCCTTAGAAGCTGTGATGCCTAATTCTTAATAGTTCTTCAGGAGGCATTTTCTTTAAGTGAATTGTCAGAAGAGCCTTGTATAACATTGGGTATAAAGTAAAATTGCTCTTTTAGTCTTGTTTTTCATTAAAGATATTTAAAGACAAACATTTAGCCTAATGAATGCATGCTATCACTAAGTGGTAGACTGAATATATACTTTATGGGTCGTAACAAACTCTAAATGGCTTTGTGTTTGTGCAGAGTCGATATAACCAAGCAAAGTTAAGCATACATGATAGAAACCTGAAGGTTGCTGCTGTTGTAGAGAGTTTGGAGCGAGAAATGGAATTACTGTGTCTCACTGGAGTAGAAGATCAGCTGCAAGCAGATGTTAGACCAACTCTGGAGATGCTAAGGAATGCTGGAATAAAGGTACTAAACACATACTCCTGGCATAACAGGTTATCATTTATTAATTTTTTTAATCAAGACATAATTTATATTTGTCTGTATTCAGGTTCTTTCAAAGTAAGAAATATATCAAGTCCTAAGCACATTCTGGTCATGAACTAGCAGAAACAAACAAGACACTGTGTGCAAAGTTCCCTTGCCTACCACAGGTTTCATCAATCTCAAACTTACTTCTGTAGGAAAACTACCGATGGATAGATCTATGTGTGTCTCAGTCATTTATCTCCTGGCTGTCTGCAGGAAACTGTCCTTGCTGACAGTAAATGAGTTTGGCACAAGATTTGTGTGACAACAATGTTTTCAGGTTTGGCACTCCTAAGAAGTTTCAGCAAAGATCAAAAGGTGAATTATTTGAACTAGAATTCAGAACTGCCCTTGGGGTTTGTTCAGTTTGTTCAGTAAAGGGATGGCATGAAAAGCCATGCAGAAGAGTTGGTTTGCTAGACACCTATCAATTGCACGTATACAAGTAATGCATTTATTTGAGGGAGGGTTTTGAGTAAATAAATGAACAATATCTGAAGGGAGGGAGCAAGATTATATAATTTTGCTTTGAACAGAATGTCAAGCTCTGCTCCAAATAGTTGTAATGACTTTGCATTGGTTAAATTGAGTCAGACACAATGGGATATTTTGCATATGCTGCTTGTGCTGGACTTCAGCCCCTCCAATATCTGCTGGAAGGGCAGCTCAGGAGGGTAAAGCAAACCAGGAGAATTTTGGAATACAATGACAATAATTTCCTTACACTGGTGCTTGAGTTGTTTTACTAACTAGTCATCTTACTAACAAACCTTCTTGGTGTTAAGGGGCTGAGGGAGCTGTCACACTTTAAGAACACAACAACTTTATCCCTTAAACTTTACTGCCTTCTCAGTTCTGCATGGTCAGTGGGCAAGATCTCTTTGGAGTGTTGGGACTGTAGCTTATGCTCCAAGATTTGCTGTCTCATGGCTTGGTTGCTCTTTTCTGAGAATATCACCAGGGTCACAGACTGTTGTGTGGCATCATTTTGCTGACAAATGTCATCTGCATCCTCACTTTTCTGATCAAGGTAGTATCAGGGCCATAAGGAAAGGATTTTATGCTTCCTCAGAGCTTCACTTTGTCTTCATATACATTGAGACATTGACCCTTGTGAGAAGGGAAGGGTAATGGAGCTGCAAAAAGTAAAGACATTTCTTTTCTGCTTTGCATACTATTGTAGTAAAAACTGTTTGTTAGTTTTACTTAAAAATGCACAAATCAGTATCTTTTCTTGGATGATCCAATCCAAAAAGGTGCCAGAGAAAAGTTGGACAGAGATGTCATTTAGATTTGGAGAACAGACATGCTAATGTCCAAAGGAGTAAGCTCTTACATTATTTTGCAGATATGGATGTTAACAGGAGATAAACTGGAGACAGCGACTTGCATTGCGAAAAGTTCTCACTTGGTGTCTAGAAATCAAGATATTCACATCTTCAGACCTGTAAGTATAGTTCCAACTTTTTTTTTGATTCATCAAAGGACAGCTAATAGCAGTGTTGCTGTATTTGATTAGTAGTTGGCTGATTGTTGAAAATTGTTGTGTCATAGTACTGAGTGTCTCAAGAGACTAGTAATTAGATTGTTATTCAAGGCTGTAGAACTACAAAGCATTTAAGGGTGTTGGTTTCTAGACTTGTTGATGTGCTGCAGAAATGTTTGTAGCCATGTTTGGGTGACCCAGGTTCAACACGCATTTTACACCCTTCGTAACAGACATAGCAAAATACCTTTTAATAGTGGTGGAGAGGGGTCTGTGTGAGGTGAGCTGCTGTGCCACAAAGAAACTGTCTATGCATTTAGGCTGTCTGAATGTCATTCTTGCTTGTTTTAGCATTTTCATTGATAGAACTCTTTAGACTCAAGCAGAATTAATCCTGAAGGAAGCTGTGAACATCCTCTGTATGAACATAGTTCATACAAAAAAAATGAGGAATTTTTTTTCATGTCATTATATATATGTGCATTTTACCAACAGGCTGTTTAAGTAATTGCTAGAAAAATAAACTGAATCTTCTTCTATACATTTTATTTGTGTAGTATCCACTTGACTGAAGCCAAACAAAAATAGATTTTCCAGACGTTGATTGATGCTGTGTGATCAGATGTAATGTGTCTGTTTGTTCTAAATGAACCACTTGCACCTACAGAAATAATTATATGAATATAATTTACATGTAAATGTATTTTCTTCTGAAGCATCAGAATGGCAATTCTGCAGACTACTATTTGCAATTAAATTATTAATGCTTCTGATAAAACTTCAGATCAATTTTTGTTGACCTTTCCATGTTGTAACACCACAAATTAAGTCTTCCTGAACAAAACATATTTAGTTGAGTCAGATTTTTATTTTCATTACCTTGACTGGTAATAAGAGATCAGCATAAAACTATGTTAACTTAGAATACACAATGTTTTAAATTAGTTAGAAAATGCATTTATACAGAATTGTTTCTGTGGCTGTGCTTGTTGCAGAGAAATAACTACTGAATTAAGGTGAGAAAATATCAAGAACTATAACACTTCTATGGTAGTTATAAATAAGAAAGAAAAAACCTTTTGCTACTCTTTTTCCATAAAGTTGTGTTTTGTTTTTAATAAAACTGTTTATTCTTAGAGGTCTCGGCCTCTACAGTTTCTGGAGGTATTTACAAATTTTTTTAAAAAGCATTTTGTTAGGTGAAATGTAGAACACAGAGGACAATCAGTGCTCATCAGTGTGCACAAGTGCTGACATCTCTTCATCTCTGCAGTGCAAGAAGGAATGTACTGGGCCAACACAGCCCGGTGTTCCTAACAGCTGTCAGACAAGGAGGTTTCTCTTTACATCCTTGATTGTGGGAAAGAAGGAAAAAAATTCTGAATTGTGGCATGTGTATGGGTTTTTCTTTTTGCAGGGGCTTTTTAATGTAACTCAAATTTTATGGGTAGTAGAGCCATCTGGAGAGAGAAAGGTTCTTTGAACTGCATCTGGCTGGGTATTAGTGGGTCAAGGACAAAACTTCACATTCAGTGTAATTAAGATTCATATATCTTAAAAGTTATTTAATCAAAGTGTTGATAGAGACAAAATTAAACGTGTAATCAGAGCTTGTGTTTTATTCTGTGCTTGGAACTTTGTCTAGCATGATAACTTAAAATACATTGATATTTATTGGGGAAAAAACAAACAAAAAAACCCAAACCAAATTAAAAACAAAAATAAAATAAAATAAAAAAACCAAAAAACTGACCACAACAAACAAAAAACACCACTACACCCAAACCTGCCAGTCTCCTCAAAATCTGGTTATAATTTCAATTTTTCATGTTCTATTTGTAGCTCAAAACCTTTCAAAATGCATTTAGTAACCTTTGACTGTTTTTTTCATTTCACAGCTGAGTCTTTCTGAAATAATTATGTAAATAAAAAAATCTATGATGTAATTCTTTCATATTATGCCACTTGATTTTTCCTTCAGAGTCATACAAGATCCAAAAGGATTAGTACTAATGAGCATCTTTTTGTGCTCTTTGAAATCTGTGCTTGGTTACCCAAACTGAAGGAACAATTACTAGGAACACTCTATGTTATTCTAAGAGCATATTTTACTGGTTAATAAATATAAACAATTGAGGTTTGCTTGGGAAATTTTTCTATTTTTCTCTAGCCCTGCCAGGATGAAAAGACTCAGGCCAGCTCAAAATTCAGATATTTTAATGTCATTAATTCGTTACTATTTTAGCCCTCGCAAACTTTGGTGAGGAACCGCTTAAGCTGACGACATAGATTTTACTTCTTTGGGTATTACTTTTTCACTCCTAAAGATTTGAGGCTTATAGTAAAATTCCATAGGTATTGGACTTGCAATGGGATAAAGCGCTTGAACCAAGGCTTCTGGGTTATGAGTTCTCAAAACCTGATTTGTTTAGGCACGGTTTTTTTTTAAGAACATAACAAAATCTTTTAACCGTGTGTTTTTTATTGAAGGTTGCCACTCGAGGAGAGGCTCACTTAGAACTAAATGCTTTTAGGAGGAAGCATGACTGTGCCTTGGTGATATCTGGGGACTCACTTGAGGTAAAAACTTGGTTTCTGTCAAATTATTTATATGCTTATGGTCAGAAAGTAATGTATCAGCATGTTCATGCTCTTTTTTTGAGTATTTGCCCATACTTTTAAGTTGTTCTTAGAGGTACTTTTGCTTATGACTGAATGCAAATTAGATGATATATGTTCTAGATGGGCAAATGTTACTGGGTTTCTAGTCTTCTGTACAATAACAGAATGGAATTTGTCTACAGCATGCTTTAGTACTATCTGTTCTCTCAACCTCAAAGCATGTTGGTGCTCAAGCTGACATTCTCTTTGATTTTAAAAATAATAACGCCACAGTCAGGAGACTCTGGCTTTCTTTTTTTTCTCCCAGTTGGATGTTGTACATGGAAAACTTCATTTAAAAAAATCTTTATACTTTTTTTTTTGTTGGGCGACATGTAGTAATATTTAATTGTAAATAATTCCAAGTGGTTTTTTTTTTCTTAAGGTTTGTCTGAAGTATTATGAGCATGAATTTGTAGAGCTGGCTTGTCAGTGTCCTGCTGTGGTGTGCTGCCGATGTTCTCCCACCCAGAAAGCCCACATTGTGAAACTGTTACAGCACCACACCGGGAAACGCACCTGTGCAATAGGTAACTCTTGGCACAAGCCTCGTAGTAAAATCTGTAATAAATGTAATCAGCAGGTGGCACCTTGGAGAAATAGCTGACACAAAACCAGAGAGACTTCTTTACCAACAGCCAGATATTGCGTAGTTGTGGCACAAAATGCCATTCCATGAGAAAGGTGTGATTATTTGTTCCATTCTGCAGGAAAAAGTCTTGATTACTGAAGTAATTAATCATAAGTCATAGATTAATTGTAAGAATTTAAAGGTATGTAAGAGGTTTCTCGAATACTATAAGACCAGGAGAATAAAACCTCTGAAGAACTGAATATTGCAGTGACATTTTCCAGGTGATGGAGGAAATGATGTCAGCATGATCCAAGCAGCAGACTGTGGAATTGGAATTGAAGGCAAGGTAATGTTAACAGTTTCATTGTGAAATATGTGTCACATAGCAGTTTAGTAGCATGTGATTAGAAGCTTTATTCTTAAACAACAGTGAATTGATAATTTCTAATTAAAATATTCTGCAAAATGATAAGAATGCTGAGTCTTTAGCATTTTTGCTTGTATGTCTTCTGCTTTATCTTTTTAAAAGCAGAAAAAGCTATAGTTATTTCTGTGTAGCATTTACCTGGAAGAAGCAGGAGAAGCAATTAAACTTACTTGTTACAGCCCACTGCATCTTAGAATATGCACAAAAATATTGTTGTGTCTCATTGCAGGGTTGATTTTCAAAAAAGGAACAAACTTATCTTTTAAAATTAATTATTGCTTAGAATTTTGAGATTTAATACACATCTTTTGCACTGGGATTCATATTTGGAATATTTTTCTTTTGTTCTAGGAGGGAAAACAAGCTTCTCTAGCAGCTGACTTTTCTATCACACAGTTCAAACACATAGGTAGGCTGCTGATGGTACATGGTCGAAACAGTTACAAAAGATCAGCAGCACTTGGTCAATTTGTCATGCACCGAGGCCTTATTATTTCAACTATGCAGGTATTTAAAACTTCGTTTTCTGAATAGTTAAAATCACTATGTCTGTCTCTGAAATGTCATGATATCTTTATTAACCAGTATTGTTATTTTTCTATGTTGTGTTGTTTTGTTTATAGAATTATATTAAATAATTAATTATCTACTTTTTGTAGGCTGTATTTTCATCAGTCTTCTACTTTGCATCTGTTCCCTTGTACCAAGGATTCCTAATGGTAGGGTAAGTCAAAGCAACAGTTACAGTATCTAGTAGTAAGTACAGCAAACTAACTGGTTAAGTAACACCATGGGCTTGGTGTCATCCACATTTTCCATGCATTTATCATAGGTACACTACCAAAACCTGGGATGAGTGTACCAAGAAAAGTCACACTAGGTTGGATATGCACTACATGAGGGGCGAAGTCTCTTTATCAATTCTTTGGAGAGAGGGATCTGCATAGCCTTAGAAAAAGATACCGTGGAACCTGTGCACATACAGGGTGAAAACAATAAAGAAAATCGACCAGACCAGCTTCAGCTGTCACACAGATTGATGTATAAACCTCAGTGAGAATCACAGGGCTTTATGTTAAAAATGTAGCTGAAGCTATTATGAAATTTCCTCTGAGAGTGCACTGTCCAAGTCTGCCACACAGATTTCCAGTCATGTGAATATGTGCAGTATTAGGAGCACCTTTGTCATGTTGCAGCAGCTGGTTTACTAATATGGTTTCCCAAGTTATACAGCTGAGAGCTGTGCATATGTTTGTTTTTGTCCCTGTTCTCTGTCCCTACTGACCTAAAAGCTTCTTTTTATTCTCCTTGTAAACAGTAACAACTTAAATCGACAGTAACTTAGTCAAATCATGGCCTGATTACACCAGACTTCGCAGAGGCAAACAGCAGAGCTCTCTAAAATGTTTGCAGATAATTATGCTAAGTTCCAGAGAAGTACATATGAAAGTGTGTATCTGGCATGTGTACAATAAAATCCAAAGTCACAGAGCTGTTAAGACTCTTATTCATCCACCTACCTTTTCCATGTTGTCCAGAATATAGTGCTCTTTTTTTTCTTCAGTTTTCATGCATCCATCTGTAGATGAATTTAAATGTCAGGTGTCTTTGGACTGGTTGTCCAAAGTGAAAGCAGACAGGGAGTATGGTAACAGGTGATAAGCTTGGGTGATAGAAGAAAGAGATGTGTTTATTGGTTTCGAGTTTATAAGACCTCTGTAACTTCTCACAACTGACAGTTCTCAAAACCACAAGAGCAGATTGCATGTGAATTGGTAAGCTGCCTAAGCACTGGGGGAAAAAAAGCAGTTTAATTTCACTTACATAGAAAGAATAATTGAACTCAGTAGATCAATTTAAAATTATATCATACAAAAGTGTTAATGTGTGTTCTTTCCTTTCTCCTAGGTATGCAACCATATATACTATGTTTCCAGTCTTCTCTCTAGTATTGGATCAAGATGTGAAGCCAGAAATGGCATTGCTATATCCAGAACTTTATAAGGATCTCACAAAGGTATGAATGTCCTCAGTGCTCAGCTACAAACAAATGCTGAAATCTCCAGTGTGCAAAACTGGGAATTCTTGGAATCATTTTCTTAAGGTATTCCAAGCAAGACAGATTGCACAACTATTGCCAACTTCTGTACTATTAAAATAGTCCACAGTAGCAAACATTTCAATAATTTTTATTAATACATTTCTCCAGTCACCAGTGGTTGTACTGAAATAATTCAAACTTGTAGTTATGTCGATAAAGCAGCCTTGAGTCTGGCCCCAAAATCTCTGATGTGGAGTTATGTTTACATTTTCACATCTTATATTTCCTTTTTAATTGGTAGATTAATTTTTAGATTTATTTTTTCCTAAGATGCAGAAATTACTGCTGATGTCTCCAAAAACTGCCGACTTTTAAATAACAGACACTTATAACTTATAACTGATACATCTGAACTCAATCATCCGTACATACTGCTTTCTTTGTTTGCACATACTTGCAAGCAAAGTTTGTAATTTTGTTATCCATAATAGTGAAATAAATCTCAAGATTCTGTTATAATAAGTTTTTTGAAAAGCGCTTCTTCATCCTTAGCTCTCAGCTAGGAAAGTTATGATGGCAAAAGCAGATGGTCTTTTTTAGGGATAGTAGATTCTTCAAAAATGTTTCTAAAAGTTCAGAAGCAGACTCTAGTTAAATAATGTCCAAACTTTTCCAAATCTTTGTCTAATTGCACTACATTAGCTATTAGCTATGTTAGTCTGGGATCATTTTTTTAGCTCTGTTGGAGATCTTGGTTCTTTCTCTATGTCTTAGGTTACAATA
>VZTZ01043206.1:6498-17951 GCA_013400955.1 Drymodes brunneopygia
AAACAAAATACCCAGTACTTATAAAAAAATTAAAGGTATTGTAAGCTTTCTTCCATTGCTCTTCAACTGGAATTGCAATTTATTGTTTCACCGTTCAGTCATGGCAGGCTGGAAAGACCCAGCTTATATTTACTGTGCTTAAAACCTTTGCAGAGAAGGCCAGAGGGGTTTGNTAAATAAAAAATATTTGAAGCTCTTCCGGTTAAAACCTGAACTTTGTGAAAAAGACAGCCACAGCACTCCAGCTTCTTAACTAGAAATGAATGTCTCCCTTTAGGTAGAGGATCAGATTGTTAACACTGCAGAGCATCACTCTAAAAGTGAGTATCCTAAGAAGACAATGAGCAAAGAGGAAAAAAATTGCACATGCAAATCAGAGAACTTGGATTAGTTCACAAGAGGTCATTTCATGCTTATCATAAACTATTTAATTTGATGAGCCTGACTATTGCCTTGCAGAAAAATCCTTGGGTACTTGGGTCGTTTTAGTAGAGAATGATAAAATTCTCAGAGAATGCTGTTAAGTGCTTGTGAAATGTTACAGCAGGGATAAAATTCTCAATTATACTGGTTAGTTTTATTAATTTCAGTACAGTTTTGAAATAATTTCCATTGAATCCCCTGAGCCAAGGCATATCAAAGGCATGAGAATACATACAGAAGAGAGAATGTATTTACTTACTTTACTTCCATAAACTCAATTTAATTAACTAGATGGAATTAATTTTCATAGAAATTTAAATTACACACTGGTGCTTGAGGGACAGAAGATTTATAAATACACAATAAGTTGAGATTTCTTTGCTTCAGATTTTTACATTCAATTTATTCATACCCATTTAAATCTCTAATAAATTATTTCTTTATATTTTTCAGCATATTTTAAATAAGCTCATGAAAAAACAGGAGCACAGTTTCAGCTCATATTATGGAATAATCATAATAATTTTATTAACTCTCATCATTATTTAGATACACCCTAACTTTACTGTAGAGTGGTGTTCTAATGTTTCACCTGAAGTATCATCGCATTGTATAGCAGACTAGGCTTTCATACATTTTGTGACTTGATAACTTCAAGCATGTCTTTTATCTCTATGTTTACCTAGCATGTTTTTTATCTCTGTGATAACCATATGCAATATATTATTAATTTTCCATGTTACTTTCAATGTGCTAGATCATGAGGAAGAGTTTGCTCAGTTTTAGAAAGGCAGACTTCTACTGAGAACACAAGAACCATCACACTGGGTCTGACCAAAAGTTCACTCAGTCAAACAAATCTGTGCCCAGGTTGTGCCAAAACTCAGTGCCTCAGGACCAAAATAACTGGACAGCAAGCACCCAGTGATTCTTCCCTTGAGTTTTACCCCCCAGTCAGCAGTTGTTGGGATTTTGCTCCAGTATTCTCAATGAGGCATTGGCTTCTCAGGCTTGGCCTTAATGCTATATTCCATAATGTAATTAATTTGCTTGAGAAGTTTTAGAAGATGGATATTAAATTTGTGCCATAGAAAGCACTAAAATTTTGGATCACATTGCCCTGAAAACTAGGGTTGATTAGTGAATCAAAATGCTTTGATTTGAATTAAGTGCTCTGAAGGTGAGGGGTGTTGGGGAGGGTGGCAATAAAAGCAGAAAGACAGTAATCATGAAGAGTCAGAGATGGCAACCACAAACATCCCAGAGAAGAGGAATTCCCTTTAACCTTCTTAGTCCAAGGGCCAGGATACTCCCTTAGAGCATTGTTTCAAACAAAATCTTGAATACAGGATCCCCACTCTCTCCCCAGTCTTCCTAAATACAAAAGTAAAAGAGACTTGGGTATTTTCTATTCTTGATGAAGCTATTTAACTGAAACTCTAGGCAAAAACAGCTCCTGAAATAGACTGGAAGTGTAACAGTCAAAGAACAGACACACAGGGGTCTGAGATCAGTCCAGTGAAATGTTTTCATAGACAGCAGAAAAGGTTCAGTAGGAGAAAGCTAACCTTGAATATTCCAAAATAGGAGAAGATAAACACTCAAATATGAGTGCACTCATTGCTGGTGAGTAGATTTCAAGTTTGGAAAATTCCGTTCAAATGCTTGCAGTGATAAAAATTGCAGAAATTTGATCAAGCCCTCTTCTCAGAGGCTGCAACAAGTGATATATTTGTGTATTTTTTTATGTAAAATAGAGTAGTGTCTTTTAACATTCCTGAAACATCTCAGTATTCAACCCTTTTTCCCTTACCATGTTAGTGAAGCTGTTCATTACATACATTCTCACTGTGCAAATAATCTGGGTCAATCAAAACTGGTTTGAGTTCTTATGCTGGAGCAATAGTCTTTACCAGCAGACTTTTGCCCTTTTTTCTATCCTTCTGGAACACAGGCAAGCAATTTAAGTTCTCAAGCAACTCAGCACTGCATCAGTCTGAAGCCAGGCTTGTTACCTCAGAAAGAGAAGAGAAAATCCAAGAATAACTCACTGAGAACTTGACTTGGCAGCTTTCCTCCCCCAGGAAGCAGAGGTCCCCAGAAACATTTGTCTCTAGCCACAGATGCTCTCCATTCACAGCATTTTCCTGAAAAAAAAAATAAATAAATTGTTATCTCTTTTGTGAAAATCAGCTGTGTGAGTATATAGGGGGGGAATGGATTTTCAACATCAATTTAAAAAACTAAAATAAATGAAAAAAAACAAAGCCAAACAAAAACCAACCACCACACCACCAGATGTTTTTTGGTTTTCTACAACACAAAGCCATAGCAGATAACAGTATTACCCTGACTGACCATCCCAGCTTAAAGGACGCTGACAATACAATCACCAATCGAAACCAAAGTATTTTTGAGCAGACTTCTTTCAACTTTGCTGATTTTCTTCCCACATGCCACATAGTTGAACTAGAAATTGGGATTTCATAAGCATCAGACGTACACAGAATTTTAAAGAAAGAGAAAATCCAAAGAGAATAAACAAAAACAGAACTGATGAACTTTCAATGGGGAGAAACCAAAAAATCTGAGAAATAGACAAAGGAGTAAAAAATAACATGCCAACTATAGCTTTAGGATGATGGGATAAACTAGACAAGGGAAAATACTTTCTTTGAAATGGCCAGGTCAGCACTCTGTTTGTGAATACATCAACAAAATATTACGCTGCCATTACAAGACCAGACTTCAACTTTATACATGAAAAAACAACACATTCATCTGAGAATACTCTCAAAAAAATAATCCACCTAGCACACTGCCACTTAAGAGTGATCAACAGGCTAACATCTAACTTTGTCTTGGCAGCCTCATTGGACCAAATTTCTACCTTGATTCTATGCAAATTCTTGTTCTAGAGAGACTTGGTTGTAGATAGACTATGGGTTTCGCTTGCCTGTAATCCTGGTGTGACTAAAAAGCCTGAAAGTCTACTGTACCCTACTTGAGCGAAGTGAATACATAGAAATTCTGTTCAGCCAGAATTAGAGCATGATAGAAAATGCTTTGACAGTCTGACATTTGGTTCCCACTCTGCAGAAGTCACAAATGATGATGCTCACCAAACAGATGGCGTCCGACAGCAGGATGCTCCAAAATAGCCATCGTGGATAAAATAATTTATTTAAAATACCACTGTGAGTTTCAAAGCGATGAAATGAGATAGTTTCTCTTGCCACGCTGATTTTTTAGGTAATGCAGAGAAGCAGAAGCAGCAAAATCCTTTGCTTTCAGGAGTGCGTCCACAACAGCCAGGACCTATGCAAGGCTGCACATGGCGCCTACCAAAGCTGTGGTGTTCACTTGAAGTAAAACAAGAGGACAAGAACAACACTGGCTGTTTCCTGGAGAGAGGTCTACTTGTCTGCAGGTCTTTAACTTCATCAGAAATATTCCAATTCCCAGAGCACAAGAGTTTAGGTGAGGATTTTCAACAATTTTATTTTGCAAAATAATTTCTAAAAACTTGCACTAGCTTAAGAAATTCTTCAAGCCATTCTTAGAGGGTACGTTATTCATATTCTAAACTCTGTCCCTCATGTGTGTCCTTACATTTCAGCTATTTTCTCTTCAGCAGCAAGATACAAGCTCGCCAAAGAGTGCTTGACCTGAGCAGGCTCTCTGCTGACAAAACAGTGCAAACTCAACATTATAACCCAGAGGTAAACTTCGTAGGCTATAAAAGATTCTTAGGAAAGACCAACTCTGAAAGCTAAGTAAGAACGCACACAGCTCCTGGGTCAGAATTTTTAACAAAGAATAGAAATTGCATTAAGAAATAGATTAACCACCTTTTCATTCGGACCAGGTCCATACAGCTTGCCATCAGGATTTCTAAAGATAAAGTGGCCTATTTCCATAACCTAGTTTAGACTGTTTTGTTCCAGACTGTGTCATAGATTTCCATGTCTAACTTTACATCACTGTGTAAATAAAATTAGTAAGTATTCTACAAGGATGACTTTCGTAGTTCATGTTATTATAGAGTTCTAACACAACTAGGCAATAGAAATGTAAATAACCTGATCTGGTATGAGTGGCACACCTCCAGATACCAACTGCCACAGAAAATTTCACAGCACTGTGTGTGAAAACACAATTTCAATTCCAGCAAATTGACTTTTGAAAAATCTTTCATCTTGAATCAGAGAAAAGAGCTGAGACTGCTCACGATGAAATGCCCTCCTTCAAAAATCTTTCCTTGTCAGTTAATTTGTCTCAATAAGATCAAAGGGAATTATTTGAACCTCACTGTTTTAAATTTTACAGGGCTGTGTCATTTATGTGATGAGATATTCTCTTGCCACTTATGAAAATCAAGATGATATAACCAAAGGAAGTGCTGTGACCTTTTATAAGCTAAGTTTTGTATTCAGTTGTGATGGAAAATTTTTATAAAAATCAATACATTTCTATGAAGAATTTTTACTTCAAAAACCCAGTATTTTCTACTCAAAAATTTACAGGCAATGTTCCACAACATGCTGAGCAAAAGGGCACTCATCTCCACCTACCAATATAGAAGTTGACAGAGGTCCCTGGGATCACCTCTAGGATTACATCCTGGGTAATACAAAGCTAAACCATGGTAAAGGCTCTGTCGTCGCTTTTTTACTTTGATGCAGACCTTTTCTTTCCATAAAAAGTTTTCCAGTTTGGTTTATTTTGTACTTGATATCTTTACATTGGCTTTAGGATTTAATGGCTTTTAAAGGAGCAGTTGTTCTCTTTCTGTCCCTGAAGACACAGACACCAGTCTCATGCTCTTGCCATTTTCCTCATGCTGAATCTGTGGCTGTAAAACTTCACAAAACCAGTTCAGCTAATGGTCAAAAAACTAGACATCTTATCTACCAAATCAGTCAGACAAAATGACTCACCCTGTGACCACATAACTGTTGGATCTGACACAGAGTGGTGGGTTAAAGATGGTTTCAGTGGGACTGATGCTTTTGGTATCAGCTCAGTGTTGGGGCATCTCAGCTGACTCATCAAATCATGCTTCTGGTCTGACATATTTTGTTATGTGGGAAATGGATGCTGTCCTTCATTGTGGATAAAATAGCAATGACTGTGACCTAATAAAGAAAACTGTGAACTCTCTCTCCTCGCCAGCTTCCCAGCCTGAGAAGTGTGCGAACTCACTGTCCTGGGAAGAAGGAGAGCCCCTGCTCAGTGAAGCGGAGGCAGCAGTGTTTTCCTGGCAGATGTAGCCTGGCTCACAGGGAACACACGAACCAATATGCTCCCCCAGATGGAGACCTCCCATTTGATTGCTCCTGATCCATTACTACCATAACAGCAAACAAAAGTAATTTCAGTATGGCAAACATTCCTTGCATACAGAACAAAATACCACCCACCATTTCCCCTGAAGTGGAAGAGAAATAAGAATTCAAGGACCAGGAGTTTGGGAACTACGTAATTACACGCATGTGTTCATAGCTTGCTGTGCACATTTCACTAACTCAACTAGATATCTTCAAGTGTTCCAGCATAGTAAATGACAGGGCAAGAGTTATCATTTTTTTAAAGTCCTCCAATATCTCCACACTTCACTGTTCTTCAGAATGCAGTCAGCATGGTTTCCAAAGCAATGAAGGTAAACCTGACTGTTTTAATTTGCTATGTCAAGTAACTGTAGTTGCTCAGCCAAACAAACAAACCAGTCAGCCCAAACTTCTAGCTCAATAGAGTTTTAACTCCAGTTTTAACAGGAGGAATGGAACTCTCCTCCACTCCCGCTATGACTGACATTCTGCAAAATATTTTTTAAGAAAGATCTCTAAACTAAGTCAATAAAAAAATCTTCCCTTTGTTAACCCTTCAGCAAGAGAGAAGAATCTTCTTGCAAATATGCATTTGGGTGATACTTACTATTACTGTAAACTTAGTGCTCATCAGTCTAAACTTAATTAAATATATTTGTAAGCAACAATTACTAGTTTTGGCCCTTTTCTTTATGAGATGGCTATTAAGCAGAAACAAATTTATTTGGATGTCTTTTTCCCAAATGTCTTTGTGTCATATTTGGCTTATGTTTTACTCTTAACTCTGAAATTGCAGAGTTTGCAATACTCATGTTGCAAACAGGAGCAATGCCTCAAATATTTTTCTGTTGATATATATTCTCAATTTTAACTCCGTCTTAGCACATTTTAATTTGGGAATATGTGGAGGTCACCTATTCTTTAGTTACTGCAAATGTAATACATGTACATAGAACAAGATAAAACAGCATAGGGATATGTTTCTCCTTTCTCCCACCATATTTTCCAACATCTCTGCATCAATTGCCTTTTGAGATCCCCATAATCTTCAATTGAGAGATCCCCTGTATACAGGAGCAGAATAACATTTCTCTTTATGGAGCAGCAATGTTCAGATGTTATCAGGTGAGATGATGATTCCCTATGTTCTTATGAACCACTGCTTTGCTGATAACAGTTGCACTTCAGCAACGTGAAAAAATACATGTTTTCAAGAAGGTCACCTTCTGCAAAATCACTGCATCCTCTACACCACTGGGAAAATACAAAGATATGGTCACCATTTCGAAACATGACAGACCTCTTTTCTCTTTAGATCTCTCTTGAAAGAATATCAGATCTCAAACCTTCATGAAAAAGAAACAGCAAAGTAGAACCGCTGATCCATCTGCTCACAAAATTTCAGCAATTTTTAAATAAGCATGAGGTTTGCACACATTACAACTTATTTAATTTGAACTAGAATTCCTATCACATCTTCATGTTTTTAAGTGACTAATGGAATACTCATACCCTTTTATCATGAGAGCATCTAATAATGTACCTCTCTATTCAACTGAATACTCAATTCCCAATTACAAAACTTAGCCTTGAAGACCCTCTAACGGAAGTCCATCCTTCAATGTAAAAGTTAGTATAGATTTTAGGAACTTATGATACAGCAGCCAAAACATTCATGGGGAAAATAAATAAATTTATCTAGATTGAGGGAAATATTTCATCATATGTAAAATATGTGCTACTGTATTAATACATATGCTAATTATCCAAGCTTTAGTACCTCATTAGGCACTTCCAAATACTTACTGTCCATGAAAGTAAGCAGACAGAAGTACTGACTATTGCCAAAAAGGCACAGAATATAATGCAACAGACTCATTTCAAAGTCACATTCACTAATTATAAATACCTTGCTGGTACAGGTCACCTCATTGTCTATTTGTCTAGCCCATACCGCAATCAGTTTATCTACAAGGTTGTTATGGAAGATAGCAAAAACCTTGCAAAAATCAACACTACAGCCATTGCTCCCCTCATCTACCAATCCAGTCATTCAGTCTGTTAGGCTGGTCAGGCATGATCTCCCCTCCTTAAATCAATGCTGAATACTCTCAGTCAGTTCTTATTACTAGTATTTTTGGAAATTGCTTCCAGAAGGATTTGCTCCATAACCTTCCCAGGAATCAGGGTAAGACTGATTAGCCTGGAGTTCCATGGATCCTCCTTATCCTTCTTAAAGGCAGAATTGACATTTGTTTTGTTACAGGCCTCAGGAACATCCTCTGACCATCATGGCCATTCAAAGACAACAGGCAGTCCTAGCAGTGATATCAACCAGCTGCCTCAGCACCTTTATGTGCATCTCATCAGGTCCCATGAACTTCCCATGTTCAGTCTAAGTATTACCTAACCTAATCATCCTCCACAAAAGTAAGTTTTCCTTCTTTCAGACAGTGGAATCAGGTAGTGCCTTGTACAATCCTCCTCACCCTGCTTCCACATATTGCCAAATGCCACTTTTCAACTTCTACTCCAACACATAGTTTTCTGTTCTTGTTAAGATCTACAAGATTTCTGTCTTTGTCTTTTATACATATAATTTGTGGTATAAGTTATAATATTTCTCCTCTAAAAAACATTCAACTTGTACCTAGAGAACTCCAACTGTGCATTCACAGAACAAAGCATGGATCAGTCAAGTTTTTTCATTGACCTCCAAGAATGGAAACTGAATCACTTCAAATGCCTCTTAAGTAGTGGAGGAAAGATTCTAAGTCTTGTTGTCATGGGAGAAGGAAAGAAATAGACATTAACAGAAAAAATGCACTATGAAAAAAAAGAAATTTGGGGATGTTCAACACTCTACTATTCCAGTGGCTGTCAGTAGTTTTGTAGGCACCATAGAAAACAAGAACTAGAAGGCAGTACTTAAAAGAAAATTATAGGAGGCCTTTGTGTACAAGCTCATGTTTATAATCCTTGGTAGAAAATGGCAATAGAAAAATACACAAAGACCTGAACCCTCAGAGGTACACAGGCAGTGTATTGGGTGGCTCAGTCTGTACTCACTTGAGAATCTGGACTAGAACTACTTACTTTATTATTTAACACTTGGAAGTGATGTCTAAAATGGGGGAGTGTGGAAGAAGAGGATATGCATAAACATATCACGGGGCAGTCATTTAAGTCAATTCCTTTTTGGTAAGGCATCCTCAGCATTCTCCTCTGGTTATTATAACACCTACTCTAGACACTGTATTCTGTCTGGTGTGAAAAGAGAACCTTAAATTATACAGCAAAGCTACAAGTTAATTTGAATTAGGTATAACAAATCTGATGAAACTAAACATTTGTAAGTATGTTAGGGAAAAGAAACCTCAGAGAAGAGAGACAGTAGAAACAACAACAATAAAGAATACTGGGGGGGTTGTGTAAAAGGTCTTAGGGGACATGAAAATCATACCTCCCTTTTCCAGCTAGGGAGGCTGGATGTACTGAGAGAAGAAACAACTCATCTGAGCTCACTCATGAGACAAGTGAAAGAGCAGAGAATGGAACCCCACTCTCTGGCTCAGTGCCCTGTTCACAAGACATCTGATAATGGCAAATCACCTGCAAGGAGCACTCAAAAATGGAGGCAATGGCCAGGGAATTCTTTCCAGTTATTACTGTGAAGACTGTGGTAGAAAATATTTCCTCCCTGTCAAATCTAGTGACAATTTATGTTCACATCATTTAGACTTTGGAAAGATCTCCCATCATGTGTCCTTGGAGAATCATCCTCAGAAATACTGAAGAGCCGGATGATGTATACAGGGATGCAACACACACTGATCAATGCTGCCTTCCAGTGATTAAATACAAAAACTTCTTGTCTGGCTCTGACACATGAGTTGAAATATCTTTTCACTCTACCAAATACACCTCTGGACTTAATTTAAAACTTAGAGTTTTTTCTTTTTAGAAATTTCACTACATATTAAAAAACTTTGGTCCGTTTCAACCTCCCCAGATCTCCAAACCTTATTTCCATCATACCTCAGATTTGAGATACCTCTCTCCCTTTTACCAGTTACTACAGCTGACCAGTTCAGTCTCCTCCCAATCACAGACATCTTCCACTCACTACCCTGTCCCTTTCCCCACATGACACAGAGTTGACTCCCTTCTCCAGTCAAAATGTGAAGAAAAGCAGCAACACCAGTCTGAGAGGTTGCAAATAGCTAAGAAATTGAACTGATCAAAAATCTAAATCATAAGCATGGAAGTAAACTAAACACACAATTAAAACCCACAATATTTTATCAATATTTACCAACTTATAGCAACTCCTGCTGTGTTTATGTATAGGGATCATATGAGGTAAAAAGAGTAATCATCATGGGATCATGGACCATTCTGGTAGAGGAGTAGCAGACAATCAACTTTGAGTAAGGGCACGCTGTGGTTGTTGGACCTGGGGTTCAGGGGGGTTTTTTGCCTGGGTTGTTGCTGTTGTTTTTTCTAAGTACAGTTTTCAAAAGTGTTTAATTTAGCTAATGTCCTTAACCCTTCACTTATGTGACTGATCCTTCAGATTTCTACTGAACAACAGTGATGGCTCCAAACAGGCATTTTTTATTACCTTGCTGAATCAGCACCTGGGTTTGCTGGAATGAAAGAACCAGGTATTCTCCAAAGCACTTCCAAGAGGATTCTATACAAGCTTTCAAACTGCAGACCATCATAGTGAATCTAATCCAACTTCCTGCAACACAGCCTACAAAATTCCATCCCCTTAAACTTTTGAGTGCAACAGCTGGGGTTCAAGAAGAGCAGGCAATATAAAAAGCAAATCTGTTTTGATATAAAGAACAAAGATAAACATAAGCCATATTCATCAAAACANATGTGAAGAACAAAGATAAGCATAAAATATATTCATCAAAACAGAAGTTATTTTCAACTGAAAGCTGCTTGGGTGGCTGGTGCCTTGATACTGCAATGTATCAAGCTCTTTACCAATAGCCAAGTGTAAAATCTACTGTATGCTTTGCTTTAATTGAGACATTTGTGAGACCAGCTGGCTTACAGTTCATTCTCTTAGCTCTTACCAGTGCATAACCACATGGAAGGCGCATGAGGATGGTTCAGGGGAGGTACAGACTTGCCATTAGTAAACACAGAGAGGGTGGCCAAACCCTGGAACAGTCCTCCTAGAGGGGTGGTTGATGGCCCATGCTTGCCAGTGTTTAAAAGACATTTGGATAATGCCCTTAACAGTCTGCTTTAACTTTTGGTCAGCCCTGAAGTGGTCCAGCCCAGAAACATAAATGAAGCAAGATAGGAGGGATGGAAACAAGCTCTCCATGTCTACACACCAGCTTGGGCCCAGAAGAAATCTAATCATACCTACAAAGAACTGTGACCAAATATTTCAATTACCTACTCTACAGAGGCAGACAACTTGGCATGTGTCTTCAGCCTTAAATTTTGGCCCATCAAGCAGAGGCACAAAACCCTGCTGTGCTACAATTAGATCAACCTTTGATGGCAGACTTTGTCAAGAAGGAGGTGGGAAAATGTAGCCAGACAGCTTCCAAGCTGGAGAATCTGTCCTGTTTTTCTCAAGTCCCCACAAGTTTTCGTGTCTCTGCCTTGTGCTTCAGTTCATAATAGAAGCATGTTCCTAATGACCAGCACTAATTCTGATAGCAACAC
>VZTZ01043241.1:4200-18565 GCA_013400955.1 Drymodes brunneopygia
TATTTATAAGCGTAGGGATTAAATCTGAGGTGTATAATTATTATTATTATTATTATTATTATTATTATTATTGCTACTTCTTTTTTTTTTTAACAGGACACTTCTGTTAGAAAACACTGCACTTAGATTGTTTTTATTTTATTTTCACAAAAATCTTCAAATCTTTTTGCTCGCTGGTATACTCAGTCACTATTTGATCTGACTTATTGCAAACATGGCATCAACCAGGTCGTAGAAATAAACACGAAATTTGATGAAAAGTTGTTTTTCCACACCAAAACCCATCATCGAAGCAGGTGTGAGAGCTGTGCCTCCCGGGCTGAGCGCGGGTGCTCCCTGCACTCACAGAGAATTTCAGATTCATCCCTGACTTTGTGCCGTTCCCCTCGAGCGAATGATTTTTCACCTTTAACCAAAAAACCAACGTGCTTCTGAAAATACCTTCGGAAATACACAGATTGCTGGGGTTTGCTGCTGCTGCTGCTTCCCCGGGAGGAGCCGGGACGGTCCAGTTCTCACTTTTCTCTTGCAAACAGCAAAAATAAAAGTTTTGCCGCAGAACCCTCCCCCCCAGCAGCGGCAGGAGGTGCCCCCGCACTGCCCACGGTCCCTTCTGCATCCCCCCGGCTCGGGGGCTTTTTCCAGTCCCGTGGCTCTCCGGGATCCTCTGCAAGCCCTAAAAAGGCTCTTTGCCCTCTCTTCCCTCTCCCTATTTCAGTATGAATCCATCTTCTACTGTCACCAGTGCGCAGATTTTAGAGAGGGGAAAAAAGGAATAAATCAGATATTCCGGGTCCTGCAGTGCCTGGGGTTTCCCAGCTCTGGGATGGGGAGAGCACCCTCCAAGCAGGGCTGTTTTACTGCAGAGAAGTCTTGGACCCCATAAAAATGGCACTGAACATTTGCTTTCAAAATAAGAAAAACCGAAAAACCGGCAAGTGTCGTTTAAGGAAGAGCTGGAAAGGCAACATCTCCAAAAGGTCTAGGAATTTAAATGTGGGTTTTAATCTTTCCTTTGGAAAGTTTAAAGTTTTTTTTAAGCTGAAAAAAAAACCCAGAAGTGACTTTTCAAAGCCAAGCATTGCTCCTAGCAGAGCTCAGCTGAGGGGTCACTAGTGCTCCCCAAAGCCAGACACACATTTTCCCCTAAAAATAATTTTTAGAAAAGCCCAGACTCAAGCACATGCGCTCCCTGCCTCAGCCTGAGCCCTCTTTTCCCTCCCTGGAAGTGCTGCATCCCAAGGAAAATGTTTCACCTGGAGTCAAACAGCGATTTGGGAGGGGGCTGCCCCAAATCTGTGCAGCCCACCAGGGCAGTGAGGAAAACCTCAAGGTCTGTTCCCTCTGAACCCCAGTAACCCCCACCCCCAGGTTATTGTTCTCCTGGGACTGATCCTCATTTTCTGTGCACTGGACCCCTTTTCTTCCCAATTCCCCCTCAGAAAGGAAATAAAAATCTGTTCTCATTTGGAAGAGGATGAAGTCACACACACACACCTATCGTTTAATCATGTATAAACAATTTGAGATAACAGGGATTTTCATCCCTTTCTGATGCTGAGAACTTTGATTCAGCCTTTCCCTGTGGCTTCACCTTCAGCTGGAGGAGCAGCCCAGGCCTGGTTCTTCCCTCTTTGTAGGTGGCACAAACCAAACCAGCGCTTTTTAGAGCCAGAGGCATTAAGCAATGAGGCATTTGGGGTAAAAGCACCTGCCCTGGCTCTGGGAGTCCCTGAACACACCGAGATTCTGATCTCTCTGCAGGACTGGTGGGAGGCAGCACCAAAACTTTGTTTGGGGAATGGAAAAAGCCCAAAGGATGATTTACACCAAACACAGCCCTGCCCAGGGTGATGCTAAACTGGGTATTTCACAGTTTAACATTCTCCAGAGGCTTCCCCCCTGCCCGTGGTGCTCCTGTTCCAGCAGCAGTTCTGGGATTTAGCACACAAGGGCTCCTAAAATCACTGATCCCACTGAACTTCTGCAAACAGGCAGGGAGAGGCTGCGGGGCTGAGGAGGGGGGACAGCAGCACAGCCGTGACCCCAGATCCTCAGGAAATATCCCACATGTGGGCAGGGAGTTTGGAGGAGCCTCTTTCTCCACTCTCACCCCACTGACCTGCCCCAAACCTGGCTCACGGCCCTCCTGGGGCTCAGGTGTGAATCCCTGGGAAGGTCCCAAAGCTCAGCTGAGCGAAGGGCACGGGAAGGGTCAGTGGGAGGGATGGAGGATCGTGCAGTGACCCCCAAATCCAGGGGGCCCATCCACATCCCTCCTCCCACGGCTCTGCCACCACCAGGCAGGGACAGAGATCACCTCCTGGAGGATGTCCCTGAGCCAAGGCAGGCGAGTGCCCATCCCTGGGGGACTCACGCCTGCATCCAACAGCACAGGCCCCTGAAGCAAAATCCCCCTTCAAACAACAGGGCAGCTTCCACCGACGGCCCTTGGAAAATCCCAAAAGCCCGATGGAGGGGGATTTGGATGCAGGCATCACCCTGGAGCCCCAGTGAAACCATTCCCTTCCCACTAAAGCCACCAGTGCTCCCCAGTGCCAGCGGAGCGCCGGCGCCCTGGCACAGAGAAAAGAGGGCAGCAGCTGCCAGGCAGCGCCCAAACCACGACAATTACTGGTGGAGGGGGGAGTCGATGGGGGCAGCTGGCTGCTGGCTTTTTTTTTTATTATTATTAATGTTTTTTTTAAATTCATCTTCCTTTAAATAAGATTGTTCCAATTAACAAAGCGCTCGCCCAGAACGGGTTTCGCGGGAGAGGAGCAGGCGCAGGACGCGACGCTCCCCCCACACACACACAAACAGCCTAAAAAAAGAGGAATCCAAATCTATTTATACGTGTCTGTCTCTCAGCCTGAGCTAATCCACGAGCCCGGCACGGAGGCCACGGGGCGGGATTTAGGATTTCACCTCCGGAGGAACCCGGCTGGTCCGCGGGGCGATGCCCGGGGGTGGTTCCAGCCCCGGGTCCCTTTCCCATCCCGCCTGGCCGTACCTGCGGCCACGGAACAGCCTTTTGTCTGCCGGCCCCGCGTTTTAGTGCCGTTAATGCCCAGAAAATAAATGGAAAATAAACATTTTCTTCACAGCTGAATCACCACATCCCACCCCCCACCACCCCATTAATACAAGGTTGAGCCGCTGACAAATACTCCCTTTAAAAATGCCAGCACAGTGGGAAAGGGATTTGTTTTCATTTAGGGGAGATGGGTGATTTTGGCCTTAATAAATGTTTTTCCTCATTTACACTGGAATGGGATATTTATGAGGGGTCACTCGATATCAGAGCCCCGGCAGCAGCAGCAGCAGCAGCAGCAGCAGCAGGGCTATCTCAGAAAGGCATCGCTGCTCTGGGCCACAATTTTAAGCCTCAAGACCAGCAGAACTCTCTGATGCTTAACTCAAAGATTTATTAATACTTCATCATATCTAAACATTAATTTATTTTTTTTTTATTATTATTATCCTACCTACGGAGCACGGGGAATTGAACAGCAGTTGGCTATATTTAGATCTGGTCAAAATATTTTCAGCATTTTTGTGGTGGTGTTTTTTGCTATATTTGTGCCAAGTGCTGACTAGGACTATGGGGATATTACGTGGCCAAAAAAGAATCTGGTTTACTCAAGGAGTTTTTTTCTAGTTTAAATACAAGAAACTATTGATTTTCTCTTGACAAAAGTTTCACAGCATTCCTGTGTTCCATTAAAAAAAATTAACTGATATCCATCCCCCTTTCTCTTCCATGTCACTTTTTCCCCGAATTTTTTTGCAGGCGAAGGCAGGGATCTCCCTGTGGTTTCATTTCTCTTGGCATTTGGGGTTTCGTTTCTCCTGGCATTCGGGGTTTCTTTTCTCCTGGCATTTGGGGTTTCATTTCTTTTCTCCTGGCATTTGGGGTTTAATTTCTCCTGGCATTTGGGGTTTAATTTCTCCTGGCATTTGAGGTTTCATTTAATTTCTCCTGGCATTTGGGGTTTCCTTTCTCCTGGCATTTGGGGTTTCCTTTCTCCTGGCATTTGGGGTTTCTTTCCTCTTGGCATTCGGGGTTTCTTTTCTCCTGGCATTTGGGGTTTCATTTCTCTGGGCATTTGGGGTTTCCTTTCTCCTGGCATTTGAGGTTTCATTTCTTTTCTCCCGGCATTTGGGGTTTCCCCTCCTTTTCCGCGGCTCCTCCCGCTGGGGATGCGGGGCTGCGCTGCAGTTCCAGGCCCGGTGCCAGCAGAGGCTCCCGGAGCCACCTCCAGCCCTGCCCGATGCTCTGGGCAGCTGCGTCACCTTCTCGGTCCCCAAAAAGTGGGAACCCACCCCGGGGGGAGCCCAGCACCAGGCAGGGTGGGGGAATTTGCAAAGGACAAACAGCCACCACCCTTCTCGACTGGACAAAGCCGTCACTGCTGCTCTGATCCCCACTTTTTTTCATAAACCTCGTGTTATCAGCCAAAGGGCTCAGAGGTTGGGGCACAGGAAGGCACAGCCCCATCTCTTTCCCACCTGATTTTTCAAGGGGAAAATCAGACATTTCTGCCTTTAAAAAAATAACCCTCTCTCTGCCCCATCTGTTTCCCACCTGATTTTTCAGGCGGAAAATCAGGCAATTCTGCCTTTAAAACAAATAACCCTCTCTCTGCACTGAGCCAAGCGTTTGGCAAGAAGAACTGAAAGAGTGCTGAATCTTCATCCTGAGTGCTGCTCCTTGGTTTTTGGGGGTGATTTATTTGCAGCTTTTACCTCCTCCATGCCCAGTTTTGGTCTGGGCTCTTTCAGAGGGCTGGAGGAGGACACGTCTCACCGGGCCATCTTCTCCTGGGGCAGGAAATGAGCCTTCTCTGCACTCCTCAGGTGCTCAAAGGTGCCCAGACAGGCAGGAAATGGGTGCAGCCTCATCCCATCCCTTTCAGCCCAAACCCTGGAGCACTGCTGGGCACAAAAACCTTCAGGATTCACCTTCCCCGAGCCTGGAGCTCCTCGGTTCTTCCCCAAACCCTGACAGAGTCAGAGGGGAAGCATCGTATCCTGCAGCCCTGGGATGAGCTGAGCATTCCAGGCTGCTCCAGTGGGATGGGGAAGGGGTCAGGGAGGTCAGAGGTGAAAATATCTGGGTTTGCACACGAACATCCCAAACCTGGCCAAACCTCAGCAGCCAAAAATGGCCCCAGCACTATTTTGGCTTTTGCTGGTGTCGACTGGGGGATCCAACTCCAGACTGGTGCAGGGATGGTAGCAATCCCTCAGTCCTTCCCAGGGGACTGACTCAGAGCTCCCCTCTCCAGCTGTGCACAAACTGAAGCTGTTGGGGATATCTCGGTGGGTGGAGCTGGCTGGACATTTTCCTGATGGAAAATGACAATTCATCAAAAGCAAGATGTCGTGCCTAAACACAGCCCGTTCCTACAAAGAGCTTGTTTTGAAAGAGAAATTGTGAGGGGAGAAGCACTGAAACGAGATCAACACATTTTGCTTTGGGCTTTTCAAGAAGGAACACTGAGCTTGTTGAAAAAAAAAATCACTTTTCATTTTAATATTTCGCATTATAGAGTCTAAAGTAATTTACTTTGCAATTTCACTCTGAGGAAAAAACATTGAAGTTTCATCTCTTGTTCTTCCTCAGAAGTGGAAGAAAGGGGGGAAGGAGAAGGGAAGAAAAACTTCAAGTATTGGCAATGAATTTAAAACATCCTCTTCCCCTTCCGGCTGTCTTAATGAGATCAGCCCTAAATCTGCAGGAACCCCGCTCAGGAAAAATCTCATTCAGAAGGTTTTCTTAACAGCAACAAAAGCTTGGGGATGGAAATGCCCATGGGAAAGGAGCGAGTTGGAGAACACTTTTTTGGTGAGGGAGCTTTTGGAGAGGATGAGCACGAGAAGGGCCCCTGGGATGGGGGAAGGGTCCCTCTGGAACCACTCGTGGTCGATGCAACCCCATGGGGAGCAGCACCAGATGAAGGGTGGGGGCTGCAGCAAACCCTTCAGTGGGAGCAGCTGAAAAACCCACCACAACCAGCCCAGGGCTCACCCCAAGAGCTCGGAATGCATCGGGGAGCACAAGCTCCAAACCCTCAGCCCAGGGAGCTGCTGATGAAAAAGGGGAACTTCGGAGGAAAGCAAAGTGCTCCTGGATGAGGTGGAGCAGCAGCTCAACCTGCAGCTCCTGGAGAGGCAGCAGCTGAGCAGGGCCTGCTCCAGCCACTCCCTTGAAGGAGGATTCTGGAGATCTGTGGCAAAATTGTGCCAAGCTGGGGGATCAGGAGCTGTGCTGAGGCTGCTGCATCCCTGGGGACAGAGCCGGGGCTCCCCCTCCCTTCCACCCGAAGTGCCACCGTCCTCAGCTTCTCAGATCCTGCCGGGACAAAGCAGTGGGGACGAGGATGTGGTCAGTCCTTCCTGCTGAGCCCTCTGCACACACTCAGTGCCAGGCAGACCCAGGGCAAGCCGTGCACCTGGAGGAACCATCCCCATCCCCATCCCCACCAACCCTTCCAGCCGGTGCTGCTCAGGGAGAACGCTTCCAACCACGGGATAGAGCTGAAGGGATGGCCAAGCCCTGGCAGACCCTGAGCCCTGCTCCTCCTCTCCATCCCTCTCTCCAACACCTGCCTGGGGGTGGCTCTGCCTCCTGCTCCCTCCGGGCAGATTTTCACCACCACAAAGGCTCAGGCAGCGGTGCAGGGCCGATGCCAGGCACATCCCGGGCTGGAGCTGCCACCCCTTTTGTCCGAGGGCATTAAAAGCCCAGAAACGTTGGGGTGGCAGTGCAGGAGCGGGGGGCTGTCAGCTGGTGATGAGTGGCTGTGCAGCGTTGCCCGTCTGGCACCGGTGCCCCCCTCGCCACGAATGCCATTGGCACGGCTCTGCACAAACAGCTTTTCAGGGCTCACCCGCTTCTCCCGGCTGCCATAGAAACCCCTGTTCAGCCTGAAAGTATATTAAAGGGTGGCGCTGGCCCTCGCGCTGAATTCATCACATTGTATTCCACCAGGGGGAAAAGAAAAAAAAAAAAAAAAAAAAAAAAAAAAAAAAAAAAAAAGAGAAGAAAAGCCCACCCCTTTGTGCCTCTGCCTTCCCTTTCTCTGTCCGAGGGAGATCGTCCCTCTCCGGCTCGTTTTGTATTTGAGGTTGCCTCTCCCCTCCCCGCAGCCCTGGGAAGGAAGCTTCACCCCTCCAGCTCTCAGCCTTGGGCCTCCTCGTGCTCCATCTCCCCCCAACACCACCAAGGAAGCACCAAAAGCTCCTCAGAACGATTTTTTAAAAAGCAGAGATGAGAAAATGTGGGAGTAAATCCCTCCCTACTCCTCCAGCTTGCTCTTCTCTTCGTTCCTCCCCAGTGCTGCACAGAGCCATAGGATAGAGATGGAGCTGCAGCCAAAGGGTGCCAGCAGGGGTTTTTTGGGAGGCAGAGACATATTTGGGCACACACATCCCTGTCCTTACAGAACCAGGCTGAACAGGAAGTTTCCAGCTTGAACAGCAGCAAAAATGTCGTGGAGAACACCTCAAACACAGACGAAATGACATGTGAGGCACGATTTGAAGGGGAATAAACTCGATTTTCCCCAACTGCTGAGCAAGCTCGCCCCCTCAGCATAGGCAAGGCCCCGGCTCCAAAGCCTCTCGGAGCTCTGCTCACCCTCCCCAGCCCGGGGGACCTCGGGGCAGCCCAGAGGTAATTTAGTCATTTCAGGCACATCGGCCGGCGCGAGCTGGGAGTCACCAATTCAAGCAAGATTTCATGCCCTGCCACTGCCCGTATCTCTCTATCAGGGCTGCCAGCAGAGACCCTGCAGCAGCATCCGTGCTGCACCTCCAGCCTGCCCTGCACAGCCCAGCCCTTGTTCCAGCACAGCAAAGAGCCCCTGAGCCCCAGGGCGTTCCACGTTCACAGCAACAAGTCAAAAGTCCACCTGTGTTAGTCCAAATCCAGCACTTTGGGGTTTTAACCTGTGCTTTCACTTCCAGAAAGGCAAAACCTCCCTGGTTCTTGCAGAATTTCCTCGTGTTTTTTAACGAATTCTCCTCCGGTGTCGTCACGTCCCATTCCACCCCCACCCCCACCCCGAGGATTTAATTTTGTTGGATAATTCCTCCTCCCAAGGCTTTCCATTCCAGCAAAAAGGGACCAGTTTTGCTCCAATTGATTAGCCTTTGTTTTTAGCCAGAGCAGTCCTCAACCCTAAACTGACCTCACTCCTCATTGCCAGCGCCCGCAGAGGTGCCTGAGCACAGTCACTGCCTCAAATCTGCCGTGAAAGTATTGCTCAAATTAAAAAAAAAAAACAAACCCCTAGCACCAATTTAATTTTTAAACCATTTATTTTACCTCCACTGACAATAAAAGCAGAAAGGATCAAAGCCAAGCCCTTTTGTGGCTCGGGGTGCCCCTTCCATCAGCGCGCTTTGTTCGAAACCCCCTCAAAGAAGCTCTCATTTTGGTCAAGGGCCAATTATAAAAATTGGGTTGGGGGGTTTGCTTGGCTTTAGAGGTGCAAAATTGTCATCACATCTGTAAAGCTACCAAATGGCCCCGCACAGGCCGAGGGAGGGAGGGCGGCTGTGGATGGAGGGGATGCTCAAAGCCTGCTGCAGTTTCCCAGCTCAGGAATGAACCCTCTGTCCCCGTCCCTCCTGCCCGGCAGCGTCTCACCTTCCTTCCCCTGCCACACGCAGGTCCTTGGGGGCACAGCACGGGCTTTTCTCGCCCCCGACAGCTCAGCTTGACCCCCACAGGGGGTCTCAGGGTGGGAGGAGGCTCCACATCACCCCCGCGCAGCCCTGCGGATCCCGGGACTGCAGGAACCGCCTGCACCCCGCACCCGGGGGCAGCCGCGCTGGGGACAGAGGCTCCAAGAGCCCCGTTCAGACCCCCACGCGTGAGCACGGAGAGCTGGGTGGCTGCCCGAGGGTCCATCCCTCTGCCAGCCTCGCTGCCAGGACACCCCGTGTCCCCAAGGATTTGTTAACCTCGTCCCCTTTGCGCTGCCGGAGCGCCCGCACCCGCAACAGCCGCGGCACGAACGGGGCAGAGCCCGGGGTCCCCCCCGGTGCCCCGGGGGGCACAGGAGCCCCGCTCGGGCCCATGCTGGCACATCGGCCCCGCTCCACGTCACCGTGGGGGGACCCTGCCACGCTCGTCTGGCCGCTCTCCGCCGATCTGCATCACAAAAGGCCCATTCTTGTGAACTTGGGCGACCTCCCGACCTCGCCAGCTCGGGGAGTGAATGGCTTTAGTCTGCCACGACCATCATGTCACTTTGATTAGTGCGTGAATAAACTCTCAATCCCGGCCTGGGGGGAGGCAGGGGCTGGCGGCAGCCGCGGGATCGGCACCCGCGGTCCCGCACCCCGGGGTGGCCGCGGGGACCCCCGCACCCTCTGCTGTGGGGACCACACCACGGAACCCCTCACCCTGCCCTGCCCACAGCCATCCCCACCTCACCCCAACCTCTGCCACCGCTGCCACCCCGCCCGCGGGACCTTCACGGGGAGCAGAGCGGGCGAAATTAAATGTTTAAGGATGCGCGGGGAAATAGTGTCAGTCTCCCTCGTTACCTCGGTGCTCAAAACCCAGGCAGCAGCTCCAAAAGCATCGAGGGAAGCTCCCTGTGCAAGAATTGTTGGAGCAGACCGGGCTGGATCCACCCAAATGTCCCGACAGCACCTGGAGGGGTTTGCAAAGGAGCCTCTGAAATGTCGGGCTCTTCCCAAATTGCACAGGGCAACCCTGGGCAGCAAGGGCAGCCCAGGCCAGGGCAGGATCTCCTCATCTCTGGATGCTCTGGGTCTGGGTGAGGCTCAGCCACGTTTCTGTCCCAACACAGGGCCGGTGCCACTCACCCAGAGGAGGGATGGGTGCTGTGGGGACAGCTGGGTGCCGGATCAAAAATTCCAGCAGCCACAACCAGCTCCTCAAGAATCCCCCCCTCCACCAGCTTCACCTAAAACAATCGAGCATCCCCTGGGGGGGGATCAAAAATTCCACGTGAGCTGATTGCAGGCTTTTGGGCAGGCAGAAATTTGTGCTTTTGGGCAAAAACCTGGGGGATCTCCTCTTCCAGGAAGGCCTGGAAGTGCACCTCAATTCAGGAGCCCGTAACGAGCCTCAAACCTCTGCTTTTGAGGAAAAGCTGAACTCCTGCGTGTCCCTCCCACTCCCTGCACGCACCACAACATCTGATAAACCCCAAATTGCTCAACACCTGCCAAACCCGACGAAATATCAGCGTTTTCAGCCTAAAAATGCAGGACCTGTAGAAAAAGGGCGAGGAAGACAGTAAATTAGGCCCTGCACGGAGGGCTCTACATGGGAAGCTAATGACCTTTTGTCTCTCCTGTCTGCAGACGGGGCCTCATTTGCATGTATGCAGTTGGAATAATCTCGTCCATATTTCAAGCGTGTGGCTGCATCCCCGCGTCCTCCTCCGGAGAGGTTCCCTCCCGCTGTGCGTGCCATTATCCCAGTGCAGCCACTTCAGGCTGCCTTTAAAGCCACCTAGACACCGGGCAGCCTTCCCCAGCCCCGCAGGAGCCTTCCCCCTGGGCAAGAGGAAGGGAGGTTTGAGGCCCCGGGATGTGGCAGAGCAGAGATCCCGGGATGTGGGACACCCCGAGCTGTGAGACCCCACTCCTCACCCCTGGGCTTTTGGGGAGCTCCTCCTCTGGGAACCACAGCTTTAGGTTGATCTCAGGTTTGTGGAGCCCAAGCATTTTACCAGATCTCTCTGCTGCAAGCTGAAGTCCTGGCATGGCCTTTTTTTTTTGGTGCTTTGAGGATAATTTTGGCGCAATTTGCAAGGGCCGGGTTGAAAATGTTGGAAGTGGAAAATCTTCGTGGCACCTGAGGTCTCTCCCTCCTCACGTTGCTGCTCCTCAAAGCCTGGAGGCCTCTCAGGGCTGGTTTCACAGCCCAAGGGGAAGCTGTGACCCTGACTGGGGGCAGCTGGTCTTTACTGGGACCAAAACAGCTCCTTGCAATGTCCACAAATCCAGGTGAAGGGCAGCCAGGTGACAGGGGACACCTTGCAGGGTGTCACCTTGCCCAGCAGAGCCAGTGGCAGTTCTTGGCCTCCCCCAGCCTCCCCCACCTGCCCCAGAGGAGGATCAGCCCCAGCTCAGAGCAACCTGGGCTGCAGGAGCCAGAGAAACGCAACCCCGGGAGCATCGGTGTCTCCCCACTTCCTTCCCAGCCCTTTCCAAGCAATAAAGATAAATTCCCTCCCATTTCTGCCCCTCCAGCGAGCCCCAAGGGCCGGGCTCAGCCGCTGCCCCGTGCCAGCCCCGGGCCGTGCGGGCACGGAGCGCCTCCGGTGACAATGAGCGCTCCCGTCCCGGCGCTGGGAAGGCAGAGCCGCGGCAAACACAAACCCTCAGCCAGGCAGAGCTGTCAATCCGGGCCCCGATCCCTCAAAAGATTGATTAAGGACCAAAAAAAAAAAAAAAAAAAAAAAAAAAACAAACAAAAGAGAAAAGAGAACTTATGGACATGAGCTGAGAGGCGGGGAAAGAGGGGAGGGGAAATGAGCCGGGCCAAGTTAAAATTCCGACAGAGAAGTTGCAGCTGAACTATAGAGTCTAGACAAGCATTCACAGCCCCGGCCCCGATTGTTAGAGAGCCTCTATTGTCTTAATTAACCATTTTAGCCGCAATGGAAGCAGACAAACCTTTTCTTCTCCATCCCACCCCTCCTCTGCTGCACGCTCATGCAGACAAACAGCACCAAGTCAAGTGCTTTGATTTAAAAACCCCCTCGGCATTTCCACACACACACACCTTCTTTCGGGGCAGAGCTCGGCAAGGTTCGTTGAGGAAAATCACTCGCCAAACAAGCAAGGGGAGAGGGGCGAGCTGGAGGTGGGGAAAAAAAGAAATGCAAATCCTGACGCAACGTGAATGGGAACAAATGGGTTGATTCTTTTAATCTCCTAATGTGCTTAATAAAGCATTATTGCGATGCAAATTTTATTTTAATGCTGTACATATTTTATTTGACATGCTGGTAATTTTGGTTGGCTGAACAATCCGTTGCTTTGTTTTACCGAGTTATTTCTGGTTTGGGGGGGGATATTTTTGAGGGTATCATGGGACCTCTGCCAGCCAACACCCCCTGGGAATCTCTGCAGAACTCTCTTCAGAGGCTTAGGCTAAAAAAAATAAATAAATAAGAGAGCCAAATTCTCCTCTCATGACCCTGACAGAAATGCAGGAGCGATTCAGAAGCACATCTCACCCCCTTCTCTGGGCCCTCACGAGCTCCACAGACACTTCACACTCATCCCATTTTGCCTTTCCATCCCATCCCATCCCATTTACACTCATTTAATGGGTTTACTGGGAAAAGCCTGGCCAGAAAAAAGTTCCCCTTGCCAAGGACACCAGCGTGAGGGTCTGTCCCAGGTGCCCAGGGGAAGGAACAGCTCCACAGAGCCCTGCTGGTCCTGGGATGCTCCAACCTGAACCAAAGGCAGGGAAGAGCCTCCCATTCCTGAATCCAACCTTCTCCAGGGTGGGTTTGGGATTTGTCTGCTCGTGGGGGGTGACTGCCCCTTCAGAAGGGGTTTGCACGAGGCATTCCCTGTCCCTGTGGACAGTGTTATTAAATTAATAAATTAATTAATTACTGTTATTAGTGCTGTCCCATCATAAACCAAAACTTGGCATCTCTGCAGAGACACTGTAGGGCTGCAGCATCTTCCTTGAAAGAAATCCAGGGGATACAAACATTTCAGGAGTCTTGAATGGGGGGAATCTGCCTCATTTTCTGCCCAAGTGTCAAGGTACAAACCTGATTGCTGAAGAAAGAAATTAGTGACAATTATAATCGTGGTGCTGGGCTGCAGCTCTCTAATAGAAAACTGTCACTTTGGAGGAATAAATGCAGCCCAGGAGCTCTGTGTGTGTGCAAGCCTGGGAGTGCTCCTGAGTCCACTCACAACAGGGATTTTTTTTCAGGACAGCTGAGCAGGAAACAGCTTCCCACATGTCAGAAGAACTTTATATTTTGTAGGAGGGAGGAAGTTTTTACAATGAGGGTGGGAGGGCCCTGGCACAGGGTGCCCAGAGAAGCTGTGGCTGCCCCTGGATCCCTGGCAGTGCCCAAGGCTGGGTTGGACAGGGCTTGGAGCAGCCTGGGATGGTGAAAAGTGTCCCTGGCTATGGCAGGGGGTGGAATGATTCCTCATGAAGGTGCTTTCCAACCCACCCCATTCCATGATTCCACGTAGCGAGCCCAGGGATCGCTCCTCTCCCCCACAAGGGGAGCTGAAGGTCAGAGAAAAACCACGTGAGGCACTTTAGGAGACGTGAGGTGCAGGTGGAGAAGCAGAGAAGAAGGATGCAAAAGCACCTGTGGGGTCCTGGAGCTGGAGAGAGTCTGCAACCCCTGCCCAGGTCACTGAACCCCTCCTGCCACCTCTCATCAGGTGGAAGGTGAGAGCTCAGCTCTGGTGCTGGGGGTGGGCGAGAGAGGGAAGCCAAATCTTTTGCAAAGGCCTTGAGTGCAGAGAGAGAATTCCTTGCTGCAAGCCTGGAAATCCAGACCCCAGATCTGCGTGGTGGATTTGGGAGCAGTCAGGAAGGTGTCCCCGTCCTCCACGAGTGCCCAAACCTTTGCAGCAGAAGGTGTGGAAACCAAAGGCACCAAGGGGGGGGTCAGGGTGTGTCCCCTCACTCTGAGGGGCTGGGATCCCTGTCCGGGCAGCTCCAGCAGCTCAGGGAAGTGTCAGGAAACCTCTCAGAACCCGATCAGCAGCAGGGAATGGCTGCAGGAAGGATTAGGGGGATTAACGTGGTCCAGGAGCTGCTCCCAAGAGATTTCCCACACGGGAGGGAGCTGCTCTGCAGGGCAGGAGGGCCAGGCAAGGACCCTCGTGCTCCTTGCTGAGGGAGCAGGGAGTTTGAGAGCCAAAAGGGATCCAAATTTACACCCAGCCCTGTACGGGCCCTCCTTCAAACCCCGCCCCAGCCGTTCACAGCCACGGAGCTGCCAGCAGAGACCCCGGGGTGCACAGAGCAGCAAATCTGGAGAGGAGAACCCAGTCCTGTTAATCCACAACCAAAACTGCCAGGTGTGCAAAGTCCTGAATTCCCACCCTGCTCATTCCTGCAGGAGCAGGGACCACAGGGAGCCCTCACCTTGAGCTGTGCTGGGGGTGCCTGAGGGGGATGAGCCACCTGTTCTGTGTGTCCCACCTGTCCCACCTGTGCTCCACCTGTTCTGTGTGTTCTACCTGTTCTGTGTGTCCCACCTGTCCCACCTGTGCTCCACCTGTTCTGTGTGTGTTCCACCTGTTCTGTGTGTCCCACCTGTTCTGTGTGCTCCACCTGTCCCACCTGTGCTCCACCTGTTCTGTGTGT
>VZTZ01043242.1:0-10538 GCA_013400955.1 Drymodes brunneopygia
GCCCATTAACAGAAAGTATCTCCGGAAGCCATCAGGAACAAGCGAAGAAGAGTGGCCCACCTGGCTCTAGCAGCTGTCCATTAGAAGACATGCCCTGTGGCCATCAGGGACGAGCCAGGAACACTGCCCCACCTGGCCCCAACAGCCCATGAAGATGGTGATAGAATACATACCATTGTAACCTAAGACACCGGGATAGAGATACAGCCCTACTATTTACCGTGGACTAATCTGGACTGCACTGGAAAATGGTGAGGGTCCAGAACACTTACAGTGCATCAATGACATCGTGGTGTGGGGCAACACAGCAGAGGAAGTTTTTGAGAAAGGGGAGAAGGTAATCCACATTGTCTTGAAGGATGGTTTTGCCATAAAGCAAAGTAAGGTCAAGAGACCTGCCCAGGAAATTCAGTTTTTCGGAGTAAAATGGCAAGATGGATGTCTTCAGATTCCAATGGATGTGGTCAACAAAATAGCAGCTATGTCCCCACCAACCAACAAGAAGGAAACACAGGGTTTTTTAGGTGCTGTTGGTTTTTTGAGGATGCATATTCTAGATTACAGTCAGATTGTAAATCCTTTCTATTGTGTGACATGGAAGAAGAATGATTTTAAGTGGGGTCCTGAAGAACAACAACCTTTTGAACTAATTAAACAGGAGATTGCCCACACAGTAGCCCTTGTGCCAGTCAGAACGAGTCAGGATGTGAAGAATGTGCTCTACACCACAGACAGGGAAAATGGTCTGCCCTGAGCCTTTGGCAAAAAGTACTCTGCTTTATGTCCCTCCCTTACTGGAGGGAGCAAGGGAAGGGGAGTGGCTTATTTGGAGTTTAATTGCTGACTGATGCTATAACCAGCACACACTTATGGAGTGATTGCATATTTAATTTTTCAATTCAAAGTGCTGTTTCTTATTTCTCTCTCATTTCCTGAAGAAATAATGAAAACAAGGGTTCCATGCTGTAAAGTAGCCTCTATAAAGATAATTTTTTATATTTAAAAATCAGGACTGTCTCTTTAATACTGTCCTAGGGTGACTTTATGGTGCTTGTATCCCCAGTCGTCTATTCTGCTTATGATGGATATTAATTTCTGTAGCTTTAAGCTAGGCCCAGAGAGAGCGATGTGGGGAGAGAGGAGACGCACAGTTTTTCTGCAGGAACTTCACTTTACTCCCCCAGAATTCCTTCTGGGACTGTGCTCCGAGCTCAGACAGCGAAAGAGAGATAAGGCTCTCTGTGTGCTCTCTTGGAGTTCGCAGCAGTGCTCTCGGAGTTCTCGGCTTTTTTGCAGCAAGAGGCTTGGGAGTTTTTTCTTTGCTTTTTTTGCTGGTTTTCCTTGTTAGCTGAAGCAAGAAGAGCTTCACCTGAACTGTGGTTTTCTTTCTCCTGGGACTGTTCAGCATCTCTCCGGTCCAGGAAATCAGGACAATCCCCCGGGGTCCCCCCGACTCTGCAGCTGGGCCTGGGCACCAGGCCCAAGCCCTGGAGAGACTGAGACTGACAGAGCCGCACCCACAGAAGGACTCTCTGACTTTGCCGGCTCTTCAGAACAAGGAGAGGTTTCATTGTTTAATATTATTAATTTTTCATGTTTGTGAATATTTGCTTGTTAAATAAACAGGTTTTTTTCCATTTTTCTCTAAGGAAATCTTTTCCTGAACTGGTTGGAGGAGGGGCAGCTGAAATTGGCTTTTCTAGAGGAGACCTCCTCGGAGGTTTCCTCCTAAAATTTGCCCTAAACCAGGCCAAATACTTTCTTATATATAAACTAAGGACACATTTTTAAAGCAGTGGAAAATGGAAGCACACAAATATTTTATGATCAGTTTCAGGATGAAAGAGTATGCTTGACTGCACAGTTCATTCTTTCCATTTTCAGAAGTCAGATTAAATTGTTTATCTGTAGCCCAGATGTTGAAATAATGTAGTTGAAAATGGAAAGAAACTGTGTTAATGGGGAAACAGGACAGTCTATGGGGTTCCTGTAATTAATAGGGAGTTCTGAAAATTCCTCCATTATAACCAAGTTGACAGAGTCCAGTTCTTGAGCAAACAGTTTTCTCTGTGCCATATTCTTGCAAGTGGCCTCAGGGAACTCTGAAGGGATTGAGAATAACAGGCAATAAGAAGCATTTTAGAGCTTCAGCCATAACAGAGCCTTCCACAATAAAGTTAGGGGACCAATGGAGAACTTCCAAGGAGTCTGATCTACCAGGACTCACCTCCTTTTTCAACACCACAGTACTGGAGTGGGTCCTTCAGCCTGCTCTAAGCCACCCTTAGAAATGTATATTTTTGGTAGAGATTTCTTTTTCCCTCAGAAGCTATTTTTAGCATCATATCAATCCTGTGTGACTTCTGAGTATGGCCTGTGGCCATTTCAATTTATCTTTGTCTGTAGATGAAGCCTCACTGCATCTATGTATCCCAGGGAAGGGAGAAATATCAGGCCTACATGTGCCTTATTTTAAATGTGTAAAGCTGTGTTTTAAAACTAACACTGGTTCTTGCTTGCTTAGGGCATCTAGGTGAAGTTGTTTGGAGAGTGGGAAAAGAATGAAAGAAAAGGACAAGCGCCTGTGCTGCATCAAGTATTTCTAGTTTCTCTTTGTCTTGGACTGGATTTTGCCAAATAATTTCAGCCCTTCATGGAGGCATGCAGCCTGGGGAGGTGTAGGGAGATAACTGTGCAAAGGCAAAAAAGTGTCCCCCCATGCACCCCCAGCACCTGGAGATTGCCACATGTTGTATCATCTTTGTAGGAGCATATTCTCTTTTTCATGCAGACATAGTGTTACTATTCCTTACCTCCTCTTCTGCCCTTCTAAATAAATTCTACCGGATAGAACAAGGTGAAAATCTTCCTCCCAAAGCAGAATTTCCTTGTTCAAACAGGAAAATATGTGCAGGAAAACAACAGCAAAGCCTAAAGCCAACACGGACAAACTTGGGTCCAGGGTTGGGCAGGGTCTGTCCAGATAAAGTGAAAAAAATTAGTACTTAGCTTTGGTTTTCAGCAGAGCAGTATGTCATATGGCAATATAGGAAAATATTTTATATCAAAGATTGTTCATCAAGAGCTTCCAGATGAGTTGATAACACCTAATGTCTCAGTTCAGTAGTGGTTTACTTTGGCATATTTCCCTGCTATTTTGTCATATGTACACCGCATCAAATCTTCCTCCTGCAGACCCATCAGACTCTTTTCTGCACAGTCTCTGTACACCAAATGTAGAATCAGATGTCCCTGACTCTTAATAGAAAAAATGAGGGTTAAGTCAAAATTAGGGTTTCCTAATCTGTCCTTTAAATAGCCCAACTTGAAAGCATATTACTTATTCAGTACATGCGTTCTATTGGCAGACTATGTAACACAAGTCAAATACTTTCTAGAGTTTGCAGTTTCAAAGGCTTGATAGGAAGAAAAGCAAAAGCATTATTAGGAGCTTCTAATAAGCTTCCTGAGAAAGTCATAAACACCCCAAATCATTTATGCAAGAATAATGAGTGCAGTAAGACAGAATAGAACAGCACAGTTTTTTTTTCTAAATGAGAAAATGAGTTTCAGTCCAAAAGGAAACAGACTGTCAGCTTGCAAAACAACGTGAAGACACTGAGAGTGGTGTTCAGCTTATAGATTTACATGTAAGTGTAGATATCTGCCCATAACTGCCTGCATGTCAGTTAATTTTGGAGAACTAGGCAGTTTGGCAGAAAGCAGTTTTCCACCTTTGCTCCATTGAGGTAGCCTACTCACCATCAGGCTCCACTCAGGACACTCAGACCTAGACCTCTTGGGTGCCTAAGATACTCGTTGGATTTGCAGGATGTACAGGAGTCCTGCACCTTCCTTATCCAGTATGAGGGTGTCAGAAGGATGTTCACGGTCACCTTAAATTGCACTGAGTTCCCATTTTAGAAATGGAGGTCATGCTCTACCAACTGTACAGACCAGATCTCCATTGATCGCAATGAGGGGGTAATACTAATCTGCAGATACAACTGGCTACAAATAAATCTTAGTAAAGACATCAAATCATTGCAGATACTTGGCTAATGCTTTATTTCAAATTTGTTTCCTCTCCTTTGACTTACTTTCTTTCCAATGAAAGTTGAGAGTAATGCCCAATCTCCTGATATCACTATGTGCCTTGCAATTTTTTCCTGTATTTCTGCCTAATTTCCCATATTCAATATTTCCATCATCAACTGAAAAAATTCAGCTTTACTTTCTGGGAAATAGCTTTGCATATTGAATATGGGAATTAAAAAAAAAAAAAAGTCTTGAAAACGTGCCCTGACAATAGCAATAAAATCAAAAGGTGGACAGTAAATATGAAGTGTGTGCTAAATGTCTGACTTCTTAGATCTTCTGACCTGAAGCTACTCTCAGGTTCTGTAAGGGACTGAAAGGAATTGAATGCTTAGGGCTAGAAATATTTAGACTATATATGTCAATCACCAGTGAGGCCAGATGACAGTAATCATTTTGTGTGACAGGGATTTAACTTTTTTGATCAAATGTCTGAAAAACAGCTCACTGCCACTTGCCCTTAGGGCTTTTGCATTCACACTTTTTAGGGCCAACCTCCTTGAGAGGAATTTTATGCAACTAGTTGTCTTCTCCTGAGCAACTTGAGTATTTAATTTCCTTTCCCTTTTTCTTCAGTACCAAAATGACTGCATTCCTCTTTTCTTTTGTCCTTTGTGAACCACAAACTGCAAATGGGTTTTATTTTTCTTTTTGGTGTGGGGAGTGGGTTACATATGGAAAATGTATTTTGTTTTGTAATTAATGAAAACAAGACTGGGAAGTTTGCGATCCCAGGTCTTTATTTATAAGAGAGCAAGTCTGTGTTTTGTTTATGACTCACTCCTACTTCTTATATTGTAACTTGGGTTTGTTTACTCAAGCTCTTTGCTGGATCCAAGCAACATGGTGGTATAAGAGTCGATAATTTATGTTCTCCAAGAGGGAAGGCCAGCATGTGAGGTTTGTATGCTGAATCTGTCATAGCCCGTAATGAGCAAGAGGAGATTCTACCACTTGACAGCTCCTGGTTATCTACAGAAAATGCTACAATAGCAACTTTATTTAAACTACTGCTGGAAGATTAGCCTGTTAGCCATGAAGGCAGAGATAACCCCCAAGTGAACCTTTCTCAAGATCTTGCCTGCTCGGGAAACTTCAAGGATTTCAGACCCAAATGACTGCTTGACAGTCAGATGTAAATTTAGTTTGCAAGTAGATGTGGGCTGAGGTTAATTTAGTGGGTTGCTTTATTCTTTAATGAAAAGAAATTCTGAACTCCATCTCTTTTTTTTTCCAGCAGCACAGAATGGATGTGTTAGGAGTGTAAGGAAGCACCAGCTATTGCAACAGCAGAATTAATACATTCTGTTTCCCTCACAAAGGGGTAGTTACTTCTAATCTGTGTGCAAATCCTGAACTCTGAACAGATGCCATGTTCAGTACAAGACAATGAGACAATTTAGGCAAAACAAGCAAGGTTTCTTGTCCTAAGCAAAGGACCAGGAGCCAAGAAATACTGTGTACTCTTTCCAGCTCTGACAATGACTCCCAGCGTGACCTTGGCAAGAGATTTAACTACTTTGGACTTCATTCAGAACTAAAGTAAATGATCTGAACCTGGAATAAGCTTACTTCAGGGGCCATTAAAGTCAATTATATGTCTGAGTAGTTTCAGCTAGTATCCATGAAGATGATAGTAAAGAAACCCAGGTGGGGTAATGAATTTGCCACAGTTGAAGTGACCCACACAGCTTGTCTGTGCCCACTAGTTTCAGTAACAAACACTTTCCATACTAACTGGCATCCATGGCAAGAATTAAAGGCTGGGGTGAAGACATCAGGAGTATATGCCTCGGGTATAGAAAATTTAACAGTTATGGTGGGCCAATAAGAAAGCTATGCTAAGCTTCCTTCCCTCCCACCAGAGGTTTAGAAATGAGAATGAAGCAAACCTATGGTAAAATATTGCTGTTGAAAAGCTTTGTTACATTAGAAGAGGGGAAAGACAGATGTTTCTGAAGACTGCTTAGTAGTCAAAGTTGTGTTTTCATCTAGCACGGTAAAAAAGGAGGCAACAGCCATTCTTCTGAGACTGTAATAATGTTTAAAGGTTTTTAAAGTTGTTTTTCTATTCAGAATCCTTTCTCACAACCATCTCTTCTTCAGTTGTCATATTCAGCCTACTGGACTTGAAAGTATCTAGTCTTGATGCTGAAAGCAGGCAAAGGAGAGTTTCCATTCACTGTTATTTGACCTACCCGTTTCTCTTCTTGTCTCCCAACAGCCAGCTCACCACTGAAGAAAAGGTTCAAGCGCCGTGAAATTGAAGCAATCCAGTGCGAGGTGCGCAAGATGTGCAACTACACCAAGATCCTGTCCACAAAGAAGAACCTGGATCATGTGAACAAGATCCTGAAAGCCAAGCGGCTGCAGAGACAATCAAAGACAGGCAATAACTTCATCAAGAAGCAGAGGGGGCATCCCCAGAAGCAACCTCTTTCCTTTCATGAAGACTCCAAAGACCAAATGCCTATTCTGGAAAAATGCATTGACCTTCCCAGCAAAAGAGGTCAGAGACCAACACTCAACCCTTTAATATTAGAGCAAGCAGCCACTCAAGATACAATCATGGCCACTATTGAGGCTGTCATACACATGGCTCAAAAGATGTCACCACCACTACCTCCTCTCCCTCCTCCCCCTCCTCCACTCCCTTTCCCTCCACTCCAGAAGCCCCGGGTTGGGAAAAGAAAAAAGAAGTCCCTGCAGGAGGAAAAGGAGGATGTGAAAGTGAAGCGGCATCCGAAAGGCAGAGGGAGCAAAAGTGAAGACCTTTCCTAAGGCTGGTACACCTTGTTGGATGTTGACTGCCAGTAGCAGGATACTCCAGGACTGAGGGACTGGAGACACAGTCTGCTTCACCCCTGTGGCAGCACCAGACTCACTCATGCTTTTGGCAGTCAGAACCCCTAGCAGAGAGCTGTGCCAGCCAGGGTTTGCATCTGGCCTCAGCCCCCGCCAGGAAAGAGCAGGGAAGGGTATGGGAAAGAGGAGTAAGGAGGGCTCTATATGTGTGTGCCAAATTCAGGGAGACCATCTACTTTGCAGAGTTTCTAAAACTAATCAGAATCTCAGCATTGTTGTTCTCATACTGTACCTGGAAGGCAGGAACTCATCCTTGCAAAGAGCTGAATGTTGTTACTAGGGCTGCATGCTCAACTGATTCTGTTTGGTGGGCCAGGTGGAACTAACTTTACCATAGTAGAAATCACTGTAAAAAAAGAAAAAAAAAAAAAGAAACAAAAAACCCAACAAAAAAGTAGTGTAATTTTCTCCACTGTGGTATTGGTTGTAATCAGTTCGATATTTTTTTTTCTAGTTTTATATACCTACCAGGCTTTGGGGCAGCATAACCCAAAATGTCTGACTTCTGCTTGAACTGTATATTTCTTTCTCATTTACTTGCCTACTTATGATTAGCTGCAATATAGGCAATAGAAAAGTAGAGCCCTACATGCATGCACACGCATTCCAAGTGTATCCCAAGGAACGACGAAATGCCACAGCATTTAACCATAAAGTATACATGGATATTCAGTTATGATGGTGTCGCCCTGGTTTTACAGGGCCCCATGAGTTGTAACATTGTATCTGTAGTTTCCCATGCTTTTTCTGTAAACATGGTCCTTGTTTTTCTTAACCGGCCGGGATTGTTTTGCACTTGTGGAATTGTTTTTCATTCTTTTCCCTGGGGTGGAGAAAGATGATTGACCATGTCTTTGTCCTGTAAACCTTCAGGGATTTTGACCCTTTTCATCAATCCTTGATTGTCTTTGGTAACATATAAAAATAGGAAAATAAAGAAGGGCAACCCTTTTTGGTCGGTGCTGCCTGGAGATGCAACTGCTGCTCTGAGACCCGCGTGTTTCTTCTGTTGCCAGCTGAGCAACAATGATGGCACATTTCTATGAAGCAGCTTGGCGATGGCATGTGAAAAAGGGGCCATCCATCAGCCAAGTCGTTTTGATGCTTGGTATATATGAGATGAGAACAGCAAGATTGTTCTGGGGAATAGAATTATAGCAAAAATGGGCAAAATCACAAGAAAAAAATAGCATAAAAAAGAGAAAAGAAAAAAAATAGGACAGAAAAAGCTAGTAAAAATATAAGGCCCAAACCTACCAGTTCTTACCACCTGCAATTCCCAGTGAAATTGATGGGAAACCCAGGATCTGAATAATTTGCATTGGGTAACAATGCCTTGATATGTTCTTTTAAAGAAAATAGATAAAATAGATTGTTTTTAAAAAACTATAGAAGAAAAACCTATGGAAAATAGGTCCTTTCTTGGCAATTATTTCTTAAAAATGAAAAGGAATAAGTGTTCTTATCTGAAAATAAAAATATTTAAGGGGTGTCACCACTGCAATTGTATTAATGCCACTTTGGACATGTTCTCCAAATTGTGGTTGCCTTAATAATCTAAAAAAATATATATTTTTGGTATATAATGTAATTATAAACTTGTCAGTCTGCATGGATACAAACTGTGTGTGACAAATTGTCTCTTTAAATGGTTGGTTCAAATTGTATATTTTGTCATTCAAGTTGTCTGTTAGCCATTGGGTAACTATTGGGTAAAATACTCAAGCTCCATTTCCACAGCCCAATTAAAATGATTAACTAAAACAAAGACTGAAGAGGACACTGTTCCATAGCAGTAACAATGCTTTTTAAAAAAAGAAGTCAATTGCTGAAATTTGAAAAAGGGTACTTTCAACTTAATTTCTTTTTAAGTCCTGCAGTACACTCAATACCTGGCATAGCAAGATGAATATTAAGATGAGAGTGGGGAGGGAAAATTCCAGCAAAGGAGTATGAACAGGAATTAATGATTTGCAAGCCAATTGCTATTCCCTTTTTTGTGAAATCTTTGAATTAGCTTATTGCCAAGGAAACTTCAAATAACGACAACTCCTCCCCAAAAACAACAAACCCAACCAAAAAATTCCTCACAAAAAAAAATTATTGTGTTTCTATTCTGTTATTTATTTGCAAAAATCATTTCAAGACTATGGTGTTAAAGGGACACTATAAACATACAGCTTGTTATTCTTAGAGGCCGATTTTTCTTAGCACCTTAGCTTATTAAAACTGAATTCATTTGAGGTTTGGATTGGGTTGGGGAGATGGGAGAGAGGATTTTTTTTAAAGGCTGGAACAAATCTTGAGATCCTATCTTAAAACTGATAAGAGGGATGGTAGAATTTTGTTTCCAATTTGTTTTGTGTCATTCATCACACTGATTTGCACTTTTTGTTTTCCAATTAATGCATCTTAGAAAGAAACTGGCCAGTTGCTCATTCTGTTACAACCAATTTTGCTTTTCAACTCTCTTGAATTAACACAGTGTTACTGACTGAAGTTGTAGGTCTGCAGAAAAAAATACTTAAGCCTCCTTGAGCTCCTCCCTTCTTCCTTAAAAAGCATTGGACCAAGGTGTAGATGATTAATAAATCTTTTTTTCCATCTCTCCTTTGGGCCTGAAAGTAGGTGACAGTGTCACTTAAAATGCAAGAAAAGCTTGAAGTTTGGTTATTCCAGATAGCTGAAACTAATCCAAACAACAACTTATCCTTATTTTTATCTTCAGTGGTCTCTTTATTAGCATTGAAGAGAATTTCAATGTGTATTGAGTGGAGCAAAGGTCTGAAAGGACCAAATTCTGTCACTGAATGCCCATCATGGCTTCAAAATATATCAGACCTCACAGAGTGCTGATAAGGGCTGGATTTGGGCTGGACATCTCTGGATGCACTAGGATGCAACCTTCCCCAGGGAAAGATAACTGAGTGGCTGCTGTCTCCCATGCTCCTGAGCTTTGGAGAAAAAAATACTCTTCCAAAAAGTGCTATGCAAAATGCTGCTAGAGGCACAGTGCTTAAGGAGAGCATCCACTCAGAGGGTACAACCCTATAGACCCTTCTCTGAGCAAAAAAATTAAAAGGTTCTTTTCATCCTATAGAAACTAAGGGTAGTGCTCAAAACTTGGTAGCTCCAAGTTCAATGTAGGATGGGCTCTGTCCAAATGCCCGAGGTTTGCTTTTCATGGCAGGAAGGTACCGGTAGAGCATGGTGCTGTGGTAGAGGCTCGGCTGTTTGTCCTAACAAAAGCCTGGTGCAGCCCGTCCTAGGCTGACAGGAAGATTAGCTTGTAAACGTCACACAAAGCAGGCTGAAAATCCTGTTAGATGGCACCTTTTTTCTGCCAATCCCTCCCTCCTTCCCACCAACAGCGCAGGAAGACAGGGCATGTGGGGTTTGGCCAGTTCATCACCCGGAGTTTTCCTCTGCTGCTCAGGTAGAGGAGTCCATCCCTTGTGGGACTGTGGGGTCCCTCCCACAGGAGACAGTTCTCCGTGAACTTCTCCAGCGTGGTTCCAATCTCAAGAGCAGCAGTCTTGCGACACCTGCTGCAATGTGAGTCCCTCCCATGGGCA
>VZTZ01043246.1:0-10985 GCA_013400955.1 Drymodes brunneopygia
ACACATAATATAGGATAACCTATATTTCACCTTCTGTTATCTATTCTCATACATATTAATTATGCCCTAAAGCTATAGTAGATATTTTATATCTATTATAACCCACAATATCTGATATATTTATTATATCATATATCACAGGTAGTATATACATTATATATTATATCATATAATTATATAAATACATGCATGAGATGTAATTTATGGAAAACCCATGGTTCAGCCCCTATTTTATATAAAATACATGTATTAAAGTGCCAACCCACAGCTCAGCCCCTAAAGAAACCCTAAAAAAATCCAAAACCTGAAGGATCTCTTCCCACTGGAGAGAAATGTGGAATATAACACAAATACATCTCCATTGTGGATCTCAAGTGAGATATATTGAGAAATAACAGGATTTGAGCTATTTGGGAATATCTCATTTACAAGGATCTATTCTAGTCCATTCTATTCTATTTAATCCAAAGTGAATTTGCTCAGAGATTCCCATGGAGGCTGGCAGAAATAGGAATCTTTAGGAGAAAAACCAACACCTTGACACAGAGATGCGCAACTTGGGAGTGATCCAGACTTTCCAGAACTGGCAAGATTTTCCTTCTTAAATTTCCTGAATTCATTTTCCTGAATTCCTGATTCTGCAGGATTCTGGCATTGTGGCTCTTTGGAGAAAATCCGATTTATTCTTCAATAAATCCACTTTTGCTGCAACACCCCAAGACCCCGATGATGATTTTGGGGCTACTTTAGAACCTCAAAACTCCACTCTGCCTTTTCCTGATCAACCATCCCAGGTAAGCCAAAACCCTCCGGAATTCGGTACTTTGCACCAAAAATCCATCTATTTTCTGATGTGTGACCACGACAGGAGTTGAAAGCAGCAACTCCTCAAAATTTTTAGGGGATGGAAAAGCATTTTCAGGGTTGTAGGAATGAATTAATTTGCCAAAGCCGTGTTTGCATCCCGCGTTCCCAGCGGGAATTTCTCAGTAGCCAAGTGGAAAGGTTTATTTAGCCGGGAGCGGCGCTGGCTTCACAAACATTTCCCCTTATCCAGCAGGGAGAACCTCACCAACCGAAAGGAGATTTAATTAGTGAAAATCTCGTTAGGCAAACGAAATTATCCGTAAGACAATCCCGCTCTGGACAGGGGGGTGATTAAGCAGAGCCATTAATCGGGAGCGGGGCTCCAACAGGCAGCTCTGCTCCGGGATGGGGGGGCTGGGGGAGGACACCACACCCCCGCCCCCTCTGTGCTCGCCGAAAAGCCCTTGAGCATCTCATCAGCTCACCTTGATTGCATCATGCAAATTGCAATTAGCTTTTAGTTTCATCACCCCAGAAAACAGGAAAAAAAAAATATATTTTGGAGGTGCGGGTGCAGCAACCCCCAAAATCTGAGAAGGATCAGAGTGGTACCCACTGGATGATGTGCCTGCATCCCACCACTGAGTGATGCAAATGTCATTTTTACAGTTATTTTAAGATATTTTGTTGTTATTTCCAAGCTCTCACACGAGGGTTTTTTACCCCAAAGCTGTGGGGTTTTCACACTGGTCCCTAATGACACCTGGGGGCACCGTGGGCCCCATAACACCAAGGGCATTGTCCAGGCAGCTCAAAGCCACAGGGAAACCTAAAAGAGTTGAGAGTAAAAGCTGGGCTGCTTCAAAATTCACCAGGACTGAACCTTGGAGGTGATGACACGGCCAAGGGGTGAGAAAAGACCCACTTCTCTTTTAACCTCCTTCTTTAGCAGGACATCACAGAGCCACGCATAAAAATCATCCGTTCAGGGCAAGAGAAGCCTTCCCTTTGCCAGGAATTCCTGCAGGATGCCTTAAAAAATATGGGGGGAAAGTCAAAACCTCATAAAACTGGTGCCCAGCAAAAACTCCTGGCTTTTTTATCCATAATTATATTTATGTATCTCCTGTTCAAGAGGAATCCCTGGGGACCTCACCCCCAGAGCATCCTCCAGCTCCAAGTTTGAGCATTCCCAAAACAACGTTTCCCACCCTCATCAGTTCCCAAGTCTGGAGGAAAGACACAATATTGCCATCACCACCTAAAAAACTGGGAAACTTGGGAGTTTTTTAGCCATAGGGTGAAGATGAGCTCACTGAAAACCACCCAGGGCAGTTTTATTCCACATGAATCAGGTTCCAGGCGCAGTGAGATGATGGAGCAGGATGATGATGGACACTGAAGGAATGACCCACCTGATGTCACACAGAGCAGCAGATAATTGAGAAATACCAATTAAGTCTGAGCTGACAGAGTCCAGTATATATTTATTCCCCATATATTACATTCCCAAATATATTCTTCCACTGCATTCTCCACTATACCATATCTATGTACATACAGATGTATAAAACACTGTATTTCCCAATATATACAGGGAATATTACCTAATATTTCCTACAATATTTCCCAATATTTTCTATTCCTAAACATATTCCCCAACATTATATATTTTGTATTTCCCTATAAATACATATATATGCATGTATGTATGTATGTATGTATATGGATACTATATTATTTGCACTGCCCTTAACTTAAAAGTGATTCAGAGGCCACAATTAATGCAATTATTTGAATTTTTTTTGCAATATCCATCAATTTTTTCTACATCTTGGTTGTAGATGTTGTTTGATTTCTGTCACAAATTTGCTATGAGTCAAGTGAAAGGGGTTTATCTTCTAATGATCTTTCCCAGATCTCACTCTTAGGACATGAAAAAAAAGTTGAAAACCATGGTTTTATTTAAAATCTGGTTTGATCAGAAGGTCAGATTTTACTGAAAAGCTCTGTTTTTGAGGAAAACTATTGATGGGCACCAGGCATCGATGGGAATTACAGAGTTTGGGCATCAGATGTGCTAAAATCCATTTTTGGATGAGCCAGGAGTGACCAGCCAGGCAGCTCAGGGTGCTGGACACTTGTGGAGTTTTGGGGAATTTCCTTTGGGATGAGTTTGGGAGAATTTCCACGCTAAAAGTGAGAACAGGGCTGGAATTTGGGTGCTCTGCACAGACCTTTGGTGTGTGGGTGCACCTCAATTCAGGTGCCCTGTGAGCACCTTTGCTAATTAGGGCTCCATCGGGACCTTGGCTGATTGGGGTACCCTACGAGCATCTTTGCTAATTAGGGGGCCTGGCTGGAGTCTTTCATTTGGGTGCCCTGCAAGCATCCTTGCTGACTGGGGTACCAACTCAGCCTTTGTTAATTAGGGTGCCATGCCAGGGTGTTTGCTAATTAGGGTGCTCTGCAAGGAGCTCTGCTGATTTGGGCACTCTGATGAGGTCGTTAATTTGGGGACCCTGTGAGGACCTCGGCTCACCCCCACACCCTGAGAGGGCCTTTGCTAATTCGGGTCCCATGCCACGATCTCTGCCCATGCAGATGCCACACCAGGGTCTTTGCTAATTAGAAGACCCTGCAATGACCTCTCCTGCTTTGGGTGCCTGGCTGGGATCTTTATTTTTCATGCCCTGCGAGCATCTTTGCTAATTAGGGTGTCCTGTACGGGTCTGTGCCAACCAGGGCACCATCCCACGGCCTCTGCCACCTTGGGTGCCCTGCTGAAGTCCCCAGGTGCCCTGAAGGTGTCTCAGGTGCCTCATGGCTCTGCAGGTCATGAGCAGCAGGTGACACAAAAAGCAGTGACACTGCTCCTGCCTCGCTCTGGGATGCTCCGTGGGCAATCCCAGCTCTGGGCAGGATGAGGCTGCAGCCATCCCTCAGCTGCAGGAATGGCTCTGCATCCCAAAATCCTGCCAGGAGCAGGTGAGGCACATCCCTGTGGGGAATGGGGCAGCTCCTGGGATGCCTCACTGGCATCAGAGCATCCCAAAATCCCACCAGGAGCAGGTGAGGCACATCCCTGTGGGGAATGGGGCAGCTCCTGGGACACCCTACTGGCATCAGAGCATCCCAAAATCCTGCCAGGAGCAGGTGAGGCACATCCCTGTGGGGAATGGGGCAGCTCCTGGGATGCCTCACTGGCATCAGAGCATCCCCAAATCCCATCTGCATCCCCCACGCCGCATTAATGGCTCCTATTTTGCTAATTGTACAAACCTAATGGGGGAAGGAGCTGGCAGGGGGAAAAAAAAGGGTAATGGCCATCAGGCCAGCAATAAACCAAAATTAATGGGCTGTGGGAAGAAATCATGTCCACTTAATCCCAGCTTTGGAACTCTAATAGAATCTGGCACAGCAGGGGGGGTTGTGCATCCCGAGGTCACTCCCGGGCCTGCAGGATGGTTTGGGGAGGTGGGAGGAACCAGCAGGAGCATCTTCCCAGGGCCCTGGGATGTGGCAGGCAGCAGGAGAGGGGGTAACTCCTGCAGGAAAAGGCAGAGAGGTGGAGAGGGATGCTGCTAGAAAACACCGTGTTGGGACTCTGCCTTCAGCTGGGGAATATCTGCTTTTTATCTACTTTTAATATTTTTTTTCCATTTTTCTTTTTATCTTTTCCTTTTTTCCAGTTTTCTCTTTTAATATTTTTTCTGTTTTAATTTTTCCAATTTGATTTTCTTTTTCCAATTTTCCTTTTTCTTTTCATTTTCTTTTTATATTATTTTCCCCATTTTCCCTTTTGTTTTTCATCCATCTTTTCCTTTTTTCCAATTTTGCTTTATTGGGGCTTTTTTAACCAATTTTCTTTTTTTTCTATTTTCCCTTTTTATTTCTTTTTTCCTCTTACCTGCTACTCTTTTTTACTAAGTTTCTTCTTACTTCTATTCTTTTCCTTTTTTGTTTTTCATTACCATTTTTCTTTCTTTAATTCCTTTTTTTCAACCAATTTTTTTTTCCTTTTATTTTCCCATAGGAAAAGGAAAACAATTTCCTCATCACAAAGCAGGGGAAAAACCCACCCAAACCTCTAACCCAGCAAGACAGGGATGCTGGTGTGAGATTTTCCCTATTTTCACTCTCTCCCATCCAACCTTTTCCCCAGCCCTGCTTCATCCCAGTAGAAATTTAATTACTTTGTGTTTTTTTCCTTGCCCCAAAAATCCAGTGCACAAATATCCCTGTTCCTGGCAGAGAGGGATGGAGATGAAACTCATCCCAAACTTTCCCTTTGGATTAAAACAAAACAAAACAAAAAACAAAACAAAACAAAACACACACACACAAAAAAAAAATAGCCAAAACAACTTTTGCCCATAAGTTTGTATAGGAGGAAAGGTCTTCATTTTAGGAAAACTGGGATTAAAAGTGGATGTGGAATATTTCTGTGAAGTTTTGCAAATACAGATGCGAGTGGATGACACCAGCACTTGAAAAAATTCAAACTAGCTGTGTTTTCCAATCAAACTGCCCCACTGGGAACCAAAAAAAAACCAGTAAAACCCAGTAAAACCCAAATCATACTGGGAATGAGAGGCCAGCTGCTCTGAGTATCCCACAGCCAGGCTTCACTCCCAGGTTCTGTTTGGGATGGCTCCCTCCAGAGACCCCAAATCCCACTGGAGACTGGAGAGCTTTTTCACATGGGAGAATCCAAGTATTTTCTCCTGAAAATGCCAAGGGGGAATAATTATTTTTAAAATGCTCTGATTGTTGAGGAGCCACTGAGGGCTGGGGAGGATGGGAATGATGGATTATCCCAGGCTTGGACCAGGAATGCTCCAGCTCCCTGTGCCAAAGGATACAGGGATCACCCAGGCTGGACCAGGGATGCTCCAGCTCCCTGTGCCAAAGGATACAGGGATCACCCAGGCTGGACCAGGGATGCACCAGCTCCCTGTGAGTCCCTGTGCCAAAGGATACAGGATCACCCAGGCTGGACCAGGGATGCTCAGGAATGCTCCAAGTCCCTGTGCCAAGGGATACAGGGATCACCCAGGCTGGACCAGGGATGCTCCAGCTCCCTGTGCCAAAGGACACAGGGATCACCCAGGCTGGACCAGGGATGCTCCAGCTCCCTGTGCACAGGGAGAAAGATCAGCCACCAAATACAGATACACTCAATTCCCAGATTTTCCCTGCAAGGATTCAGGCTCTTCACGTGGAAAACCAAACCAGGGTTGCAGGCAGGAGCTGCTTTGATGCCCCCAGAGCAAAAGGAGGAGCGAGCTCATGTAAATAAAGCCGGGATGTCACCGAGGGAGGCGCTGGCCCGGCCGTGCCCCGCGGCTGCCGGGCTCAGGTTGCAGGATCCAGCGAGGGACTGCGGGGCCGTGCCGGAACGCAGCTATTTTAGGACTGGGGGATATCATTTCACCAATAATTCCCCTCAAGTTTCATGTGACACGGACCCAGCATCCCGAAAATAAACGGGGACTACACCCCGTCTTAAAGGGAATGGAAATAGAAATGTTAAATGTAATAACAGGCACCCAAATCGTTGGTGTTAATGATTTGCCTTAATTTTATTTCTAGGAAGGAGAATAAATGCACACCAGGGGCAAAAAGTGCTTTGGATTTTAGCAAATATTTGGAAATCTTGTTAATTAATGGTACAGTGGACACAAAGATGCAGCTGAGATCCAGAGCTTGGGATCACAGAGGGATTTGGTGGATGTTTATATTGTATTTGGGGAGTTTTCCCATGGACGTTACAAATAAGTAAATAGAATTTAGCACTTTGTCCTTGTCAGTGACATGCTCAGGGTTCCTTACCCAGAGCAGCAGCAAAGATGTGATGCTCCACGTGTCAAAATAGCAAAAATTTGGAGGGAAATTGTTCATTCATCGATTTTTTCCCCCTACTGTGCAATGAGTCCAATGGGGTTTTTTGCTGGTTGGGGCCAAAAATCTCAGATTTAGGATTATCCCCCTTCTTGCAGCCATATATCACTGCTTAATTTCATTGTATATTAAAAGAACTTTGTATTATATATATTTCTATTAATTGTATTTATTCTTATGTATTATATATATTATATATATTACACCATACTACATCATAAAAGTTTGTTAACATATCCCAATCTCTTCATTGAAAATGATCATTAATCAGCTGGAAAAATCATCTGCATCCCCTGTGGAAGATCAACATCACTTTTGGCAGCTGAAACTCACTCAGCAGCAAGTTTCAAATTTCTTTTAGACTCCCCTGCTGCAGCTTCAGAGAACCCACCTCGGTGTGATTCCCCTTCCTCACTTGCAAATGGAATGCAGAGCTTGAAATTCGGGTTGTAACCAAAAAAATACCAGCACAGGGACAAGGAATTTTGCAGGAAACTGAGCATCCTCCAAGCTTCTGCACTCAAACACTGGCAGGAGGTGCACCAGGAGGGTGTGCACAAATATCCAAGTGGGTTTTTTCCCTGGAAATCACCACTGGGATGTTTAGCTCAATAAGAAAAGTTATTTTCCTTCAGGAGTACATGAACAGGTTGATCACCAGCTGCACTTTGCTCACAGGGGGACAAGATTTTCCTTCCCCAAAACTGCCCAGTACTCACACTGCTCTCCTGCGGAATAATTCCCTCCTATCAATCGATTGATAATTTTCTCTTATAAATCAATCTTTTTTATTATAAATCAATCATTAATTTTCTATTACAATCTGATCAATCCATTGCTTTCTATTATAAATCCATCAATCAATAACCTTCTAGGATAAATCAATCCCTATTTTTTTACTATTAATCAACCCACTGCTTTCTATTACGAATCAATCAATAATTTCCCATTACAAATCAATCAACCCACGATTTTCTACCCCACACCAGCCAATAAATTTTCATTACAAGCAAACCAACTCACGACTTTCTATTACAAATTGACCCATCAATGATTTCCTATTAGAACCCAACCAACCTTTGGCTTTCTGGCATCAATCAATCAATCAATCGAGGTTTTATTCTGAGTCAATTAGAATTCAATTGGAATTAATTAGACCCTGGCTCGGTTGCCGCTGGGCTGAGGGCCCCCACGTGCCCCCCCCAGCAGGTATTTATAGCCACCGTGGCTCATCCCCACTGCCCTCAGCCCCGGCCATTAATTAAATTAGCACAAAGAGGGGCTTGTTGAGCGCTCCAGCCTCCCGAAGTGCAGCCAGGAACAGGAAACAAAGGGTGGAATTCTGGCTGCTCGGCTCAGGGGTGCCCCCACCCCACTGCAGCAATGCCATGGGGTGGGGGAGCAGCCCCCCGAGGCAGCACTGGGGTCTGGGGTGCACAGGTTGGAGCAGCTGGGAATTAAATCCCACCCTGGAATAGCTCTCACCCCATCACTTCCCAGATTTACACTGGAATTCCAACTCAGCCCCTTCCCAATCCCTGAGCCCTTCCCAACTCATCCCAGCAGTGTGGGAGCACTGCTGCACTGAACCCCTCTCCAAGCACGATTAACTCAGGGTGAGAACACTCCCAGGAATTCCTGCAGGGATAACAGCACCGGGAATTTCTCTGGCTTTTCCCCCTGTCAAGCCAAATCCCTGCATAAATGGTTGCAGGGAAAATAACCCCCCCTGATGTCTCTACCTTGAGATAACCTTGGCCACTTGCCAGGTACTCAGCTATTAAAGATGCTACTAAATCGCTTTATTTAGTGGTTTTAGCATAAATATTCTCACCAGGACCTTCAGCTCCACTGTTTGGGGTGTTAAATTTAAAAGGGAAGGAAGAGAGGGAAAAAAAAAACCCTTTTGGAGGTTGTTTAGGCAAGGAGGAATGATTTAGCACGGTGCAGGCTGGGATTAAGATGGCAAAGGTCACGTTGGAAAGAAGGAAAAGCTTCCCAACAACAAGAGGTGGCTCCTGGTATGAGGAGAAAACCCTGAAATGCTCAAAAAGAGAGAAAAGCAACTTGGTAAAAAGTGATGGTTGAGACAGTGGGATTGGGGGAAAATAGCAGGAATGGGGAATGTGCCCATGAGGGGTCCTGGTGTGGGGGAGTCACAGCCAGGAGCTGGAGGAGCATCACTGGAAATGCAGAAGCGTTGGTAAAAATACATCAGAATCACTGGAATTGCACAAGTAGCCCCAAACCTGGATAAACACCCATAAAATTGTACCAGCATTGCTAAAATCAGATGAGCAACACTAAAACTGGATAAGCATCCCTGAAACTGCATCAGTACCCCAAAAGTTGGACCAGTATCACTAAAATTGGGCTAGTACCCCTAAAACTGCAGCAGCACCCCTGAAACTGCAGCAGCACCTCTAAAACTGCAGCAGCACCCCTAAAATTGCACCAGCACCCCTAAAACTACAGCAGCATCCCTAAAATTGTGCCAGGATCATTAAAATTAGATCAGCATCACTAAAAGCAGATGAGCACCCCTAAAATTGCAGCAGCATCCCTAAAGCTGAAGGAGCATCACTAAATCTGCATCTCTGACAATTGCACTGGCAATCCTAAAAGTGGCACCAGCACTCCTCAAGTTGGATAAGGATCTAAAAAACTCTAAATCTAAAAATCACAGCAGCACCACCTTATAGGAAAACAACCCATTGATACAATTTAGTATTCAATTAATATTATCTTTAATTAATTACTATTTATTTTTATTGGTTATTGATTATGTATTGCTATTTATTTTTTATCATCCGTTTTTTAGGATAGTTAAGTTTGTTCTTTACCATCCCACTGACAAAGTGCCCCACTTCATTATTTTTCTGTTTTAAAGCAATTAATTAATTGCTGGACTTATGAGATGTTGGATCTGGCACCAAGATATAAAGAAACCAATTTCTGCACATAAATGCACTAAAAGACCTTCGCAGGCATTTTATAGAAATGGGATTTTATTGGGATTGAGATAAAAAATAGTAAGAATTTATTTCTTTTATTTAAACTCCTACAGCAAAGTGCACCTCCTCAGAATCCAGGTTTTGGGGGTTTTTTTTAATAATTCTGTGTAAATTGGGTGAGCAAGGTCAGGGAGGGGATGCAGGATGCAAGAGGTGGGATGGAGAGCATGGAGGGGAGACCTCCACCCACCAGCCCTGAGCCAATTATTTATAATTATTTATTATGAGCTGATGAAGGGGATAATAAAACACAAGACCTGGAGAGGGCTCAGCTCATCAGCCTCACTCACCGGGAGGAAAGAGGCAGCAGAAGATACTGGAAATAGGGAAAAATAGGAAAAAAGGAGAAAAATCAAGCAGGCAGAAGAGTTTTTTTTCTGGGATAGCACCAAAATCTCCATCCAGGCTCCCAGCTCTCCTCAGCATCAGCACTGGCAACAGGCAGCGGCATTGGGATGGAGAAATTAGCAGCTTGGAACAATAAATTCCCTTTTAAATTTATTGCTCAGGAGCATTAAAAATGTCTAAAGTGGTTTACATCCACCAGCGCTGTGGGAATTCGCCCAGGGATCCGGGAGCTGGTAATTGCTATTCTCAAACTTGCCTTGGAAGCTTCAAGTAGTGTTTAAAAAAAAACATTTTAAGGGCTTTATAAAGCCATAAAGTGCCCTCGATGTACCTGGGAGTGATGGAGAGGGGGAAAGGCTGGTCCTGCCTGTGCCAAATAATCCTGGGAATAACACACTGGGATAGGAAATTGCTACAATTCAATATTGGAATTTTTTTTTTCAATTATTTGGCCAAGTTTTGCCTCGCTGCTGTGCTGGGGGCAGAGTGTGTGGCATAGGAGGGACACCAGAGAGTCCAGGCTGGGCTGTGTTGGGTTTGCTGCTTGGAGAGGGCTGGGCTGCCAAAAATGATGGAGAAAAAAGGGGGAAAAAAGAGGGGGGAAAGGAAAAATAATAAAGGAAAAAAGTAGGAGTAAAACAGAACAAAAAACAAAACAAAAAAATCAAAAAAGCCCCCAAAATAAAGGGAAAAAGTAGAAGTAAAAAGAAAAACCAAAAAACAAAACAACAACAAAAAACCAAATAAACAAAAAAAAAACAAGAAAAAGGGAAAGGGAAAGAGGAAAAGCCAAAAAAGAAAATAAGGGCAGAAAAGAGAAAAAGGGAAAAAATAGGAGTGAGAAAGACAGAGGGGGAAAAGGAAAAAACATTCCCCTGTATTTAGGGGCGGGAAAAAAAAAAAAAAGGAAAA
>VZTZ01043268.1:0-77513 GCA_013400955.1 Drymodes brunneopygia
TCTCCCTTTCTCCTCTCCCTTTCCCTTGCATTTTTTGCCTTTCTGGTAGATTACTTCTATAAAATGGGGAGAGTTTTTTCTAAGTGGAATTTTATACAAAATATTGTGACTCCCTTGTTGTTGTGTCAATTGTTCACAATGCATTTTAGCTCCTCCAGCTACAGAGGCTTTCAGCATTTAAAATTTATAATGAAAGGGGTTGTTATATTTGGCTTTCATAACAAGAACCATTTGAACAGTTTCTTTATTTAGTTCACATGCAATTTACAATGTGTGTGGGGATACTTGTATTGTTCCTAAAAGTAAAACAGAAAGCAAATTGTTCTCTTTTCTGAGAAGAGTGTGAAATCTTTTTCCTCCTCATCTCTGCAGCTGCAAAGTAAACTCTAAACTCACGGAGAAGAAGTTCATTTTATGCTCAGGGGGCGGGGAGTGAAGGTGAGAAGAAAAATTACACTGAGCAAGGTACTCCTTGGGTCACTTTGCTCTGTTATCCTCTCAATTTATCTTAATTTATCTGCTGTGAGTAGAGATCAATTTGTTCATTGTCTTATCTGAACCATAGCCTTTATCATTTGTACTTCAAATGATAGAGTTAATTCTGAACTTTATCCTGAGTCTGGATCTCCAGATCTGCTGGATCTCCACGTTAAACCTCTCTGCAGCCTGGTTTAGAGCAGACCAGGGTTTGCTGTTTGAGGGTGCTGTGATATTAACCACAGAATGTTGCTTTAGTGTTCCTGTGCTGCTGTTGACTTTGTAGGGTGCAGGATGGTGTTGTTCACTCTGCTCTTTGACCTTCTGCTTCTTAATCCTGTTTTCCAGCAGCATCTGCCCAGAATCTCTCTTTGAGCAGAATGTAAAATTGAAATGTTGTTACCTTCAGATGAAACTTGGGCTTTAGGATGATGTGAGCCTCTGGCTGCCAGCCAGCAGTGGTGTTGCAGCAGTCTGGATGAACACTCCAGGGAAATCATTCCAGTTACTCCATCCCACCCTTGGTGCTGCCCTGGCCTGGAACTGCCAGCTTGGGAACTGCAGGTTTTGTGGGAATTTGAATGGTTTCAAGATGTTTATTGTCTGCTAAGACCCAACCTGTGCTACAGGTTCACAAAACAGAATGGCACTGAAACATTCAACAGAGGAGCTTTTATGGTGGTGCTGTGACATGGGAGCTTTTAACTCTGACGACCTCTCACAGGAAATCTGCAGGAACTCACTTTTCCATGAAATGCTGAGACTGGGGAGAACATTCAAAATCAATTAGTCACCAAAACACAGAGAAAACATTGAGAGACAGCTACTCAATGAGAACGAAGTGCAGTGATTGAGTTCTGAGCAAATGGGACACGGGGATTCAAATTCAAACAAAAACATTGGGTCAAGTCTCAGAATCGTGGTGTGGAAGCTGGAATTTGTTTGACTGCTCGCTTGAACACCTCAGTGCAGATGAATGCTGTGATCTGCTGTGACATCCTGACCCAGCACTGCTTTGCAATCTGTAAGCAGATGCTCACTTTGAGGGGCTGCTGCTGGAAGTGTCCTGATAAAGCCTAATCCCAACAATCTTCTGGAATTCCTGTGCAATATCCCAACTTCTCAGGGCACAGTCAGCTTTCCAAATGGTAGGGGGAATGTGCTCATGTAGATTTTGCCTCTTCCTTTTCTCTCATTCCTTCCTTTACTCCTTTCAAGTTTAATCTGTATTGCAATAGAAAAATAATTAGGGTTTCTGCACCTTAAAAAAATTATATAGTTTGGATTTATTTAAATCTTTGCCTGGTCTTGCTGTACGATTTGATTATAAGCTGAGGAGTTGAGAATCAAAGAGATTTTTCAAGCACAGAATTGTCAGTGTGACCTTTGTGTTAGGATGAAAAGGAGGGAATATATTAAAAAATATATTTCACTTCTTTCACCAGCTAAGTAGGATATGGTCCCTGTCTTCAATTCCTTGCCTTCTTACTAAATTTCCCAGTATAAAAAAAGAAGTTAAACCTCACCATTCTGATATCTTTAAGATTTTAAAAACAAGTCATCTTTTATCTGTGGCTTCTCCCCTGAATACACTCCCTCATATCCTTTGCATCTTTGCAAACACAATAGAGCTTTGCCAGCAGCAAAGCAGACAGAAAATGAGTCATGGAAGATCTCTCCCTGTTTGCCTGCTCTGATAACACCTGTGTGTCTACCCAGAGTTAGGGGTTCTGTAATCTTTGTTTGTAACACATCAATCACCTGGAACAGCCCCCAGAGCTCTCCCTCTCTGCTCTGTATTTCAGTGCAGCTCCCTCATCCTCTGGGCTTGAACCTCTGCTGGGGAAACCAGGGCAGAGGGTGGGATCCTGGGCAAAATTTGAGACAAAGGATGAGAATGGAGCATTTTCCTTGGAAAATCTGATGTCTGGATGATGGCAGGAGAGTCAGTGTATCTCTGCCTTAACTTTCCCTTTTCTTGTAAAGCAGATATAAATGTTACACTCACTCCCTGATTAACTTCCCTTATTTGTTGTCTCAAGGTGTGTTATTGTCCTTGGCTAGGAATAGAGCTGAACATAACAATTAATTTGTAAATGGAGAAAGGCAAGGCTGAATTCATTCTCTAGCTGTGTTATACAACTATGGTAAAAATTGGTTTTCATTGGAAACAGAAAGAGTCTTGCTTAATATAAAAGGAATGAATAGAAACCTCTTCAGTGCAGAGCTATCAGCATTCAGCATTATATTTTTGTTGGGTGGATTTGTTGCTTGAAACCATGTCCCTGAAACAGTTCTGTCCCTGCTGTGGTTGGATTCTTGTGCTCTGAGATACCTGCAGTAATTTCTTGCTATGTGAGGAGAATATGAATAATAACATAGATTTAAGTTTCAAAAAAAATGCATGGGATGATGAGTGGCTGCAGACAGACTGTCTGAATTTATACTGGTTTTATTAATATGTCATGCTGCATGAAGTGATATTATGCTACCTTTCAGACAATTTTCTGTATTGTCCAGCTAAAATACAACTTTTATTCCTTCCCTTGTGTGTTTCCTTTCCTCTGGTGTCAGGTACTGTGGTGTTTCAGTCAGTCACCATCATCAGTGTGGCTGCTGCCACCCCAGGCAGGGACAAAGCCCAGGAGATTTGTCCTTGCTGTCCTTTTGCTGGCACAGGGGTGGTGCAGGCAGTGGGTGCTGTTTGCTGGAGCTGGGAACAGCCAGCAGCTTCCCTGCTCCAGCTTCTGCATCAGCCACAGCACATTTGCCCTCTGCAAGAGACAAAAAGGGCACCAGAGCCATGTCCATGCTGCTGTCCCCAGCAGGTGACTGCCCCTTGTGTTACCTGTGGCTGACCTTGGTTGTACCTCCAGATCTTGCTGCTGTTGTAGAGAAAAAAAGAAAAAAATTGCTTCTAAATTGCGTTTGGTCAGAGGCCAATTTCCAATAACCAAAGCAAACAGATCTAAATTCCAAATATTGAGGGTAAGAATGCCTTTTCTAAAATGATGGTGACCTGGTTTATTGGAATCTATCTGGTAATATCCAGTTCCTCAGTGCAGAGTTCCTTTCTGCTCTCCTGTTGAATTTGAGTTCACCTACATAAAACCGTCTTCATAGGTAGCAAAGTTTAAAAGCACTGACAAGAAAAAGAACCTGCCAAACAGATGTTGAAAGAAAGCAGTCAAAAATCACTGCTCCTACACTTTTATTTATTCCCTTATTTTCCCAAACTGCTCTGGATTAGCTTGCATCAGTGTCTGTAGCCAGGCATGGTTCCACTCTAGGGGACAAAATGCTGGGAAGGCAGAGTTAAGCTTTGCTCTTAGCAAACAAGCCAAGATTTGTTGCCATACATTGTGTGTAAATTCCCCTGAGTCTCTTCCAGTGAATTGCTGGGGTTTACTGAGATCTGTTTGCAAGTTCACTTGTGTTTCATCTGAGCACAGCACTGAAGGGGCAGTGGGGGCCAGTGCTGCCTGAGGTGATAAGAAAAACCAAAATTCCAGGTTTTTTAGCCAGGAAATGCTACCTGAATATCCCTCTCCATCTTCTCTTCTGTCCAGCACGTGGGTGTTTTCACAAATTCCCACCTGCTCATCAGCTGGAGAGATCAGTTCCTCCCACAAAACTTTTCCCTGCAAATATTAGCAGTTGGTAAGCCATGGATAAAATTGCTGTGGTAGATGAGAAGCAAAAATCCTTAATCTAGATAATGCCTTCACCAAGTGGGAGCAAACACATCTCACTGTACATTCAGCGTTTCTTTACAACAACTTAAATGTGATGGAAATTCTAATGAGTAATTAGGTAATGATTTGCTGCTCCAGCTGAGCTGAGGGATGGTAGGAGCCTTTAGGAGGAAGAGGATGTGAAAAATGTTAGGAAGTTCTTTCCCGGAAAAAACAGGCCAAAATAAATTACCTCTGCTTTCTGGAGGAGAAGAAAGCCAAGCCAAAGAACTGGGGAAAAGTGATTATTCTTCTTTACTGGCCTAGAAGTGCCTTAATTCTGGAATTTTCAGGGCAGAGAGGAAATGGTGGTGACTGGGACTATGAAGTCACTACCCCACTTAATTGTTTTTGTCATCAAATATTGAGTGTATGTGTTTGGGATAAATAATTCATTTTCTCATCAGATATAAAGTGAATTTTATGTGAGCTCTCAGAGCTGTGATCTGAGTTTCTCCAGACCTGAGAACTTTGCCCTGCGCTGATACCTTATTTAATTCTTGGTGGTTTAAGAACCATTTCCAAACATACAGATAACCCATGGAATGTATTTTGTATGCCCTATAAAGCAATTCTTCTTTTAAATCAAATGAAGCCTTTTATTAGAATAAAAGCCCTACTCGTTTTTCAGGTATGTTTTTAGTCATATTGGGGTAGTAGGAATCTCAGTGTATGTCCTGAGTGTTCTGCTTCTGAGCACTCTTTATTATTGTTATTATTTGTTGGGGGTTTTCTGGGGATTTTTTTGGTCCTTTTTTCTTTCTTTTTTGTTTTTTTGTGTAGGGACGGAAAGAAATAGAACAGGAATAAAATCAGGAACAGAAGTGAGGGCTGCATGTGTACGACACTGTCAGGGGCTGAGCAGTTTGCTGCTCTCTCTGTGGGAGACAAAGGCTGGATGGAGCTTCCCAGACTAATCCACCAAGAGCCTCATGTCCAAGAAAACAAAGCTTTAGAGCAGAATTGTGCTTTGAACTGCATGTAGAGCCTGGCTCAGAGATGGGGTTCAGAGCCCACGCTGGAGCTGCTCAGAGGGAAAGCCCTGAGATGCACCCAGTGCACACAGATTGGGTCTGACAGAGCTGCTTTCATCTCCTAATCCACCCCAGTGCCTCAGTGGGAATGGAGCCCAGCATCACCCTGTGCAATTCAGCTCTGCTCAGCCTGAAACTCAGAGCTTGTTCTGCAGTCTGCTCTGGGGAAAAGGCACATCAGTGTGTTTGATTTAGCTCTGAGGAGACAGAGCCTGTTGACAAAGAACACTGAGAGTAAATCTCTCCATGGCACCTTCCTACATGAGAACCTCCAGCCCTCTGATCTGCTGAGCTGTGGGAAAGGGTGAATGGCAGAGGAAACCCAGTTAAAAACATTTATAGAAAATATGGTTTCTTTATCTAGTAATCTTTCTTTTTTATTTGGAAATTCACTTTGTCACTGTGAGTGACAATGCAAAGTGTGGATGTCATTGACCTACTGAATTCTGTGGGCCTGGGAGCTTCACCAAATCATTTCTAAAAGGGGGTGTGAGAACATTCTTTCATTTATGGGCCATTTCTGTCCTTTGACAATGGAACACAGTCATAGTGGAAGCTACTGGATATTATATTGCATGAGTGTAACTTCCTCTGAGAATGTGAGCTGAGCAAAGCCCATCAGTGCTGGTGCCTCTCACTTGACTCCTCTCTCTTTCTCTCCAAACCTGTGAATGCAGTTATTTGAGATAAATCTCTTTCAGCAATGTAATTATTGTATTTCCTGACAACATTTTTTTGGGAAATACGAAAGTGTCTACACCTCCACTGATACATAATCAGGTTTCTTCATCCTTTATCTGAGGACTCTTTGCAATCTGAAATCCATATTGCTTCATTAGATATGCTGAAGCCTTCATTTATGCTTAAAATGATTTAATCCAAATTTGTCCCAGAGTACTTGTCAAGCTGTTGGCTGAATCCAGAGCCTGGGGATGTGAATGGAAAGACTCCCTCTGACTTCACTGACCTTTGGATCATTAAATTGTAACAATGAAAAAAGATGTTAAATGTAGATTGAAAGCATTGTAAAAAAGTTATTGCCCTACTGATCTCTTTAAAATATTTTGACCTTAGCTAGCTAGACTGCCCACACATATGACTTTTATCTGACTTCTGTTGAATTGTTCTTTTTTTTCACTTATTCCATAAAATATTTTAATTATTCAAGAGTCTGAGATAAAATCATTTGGGTAATCAGGATATTTGAAGAACACCAGTGACCAGCTCTGGAATCTGGGAAGGAGCACAGGCAGCAGTGGAGGTGCCCAGCTGCTGTGCTGGCCAGGCTGGGACATTCTCAGCTGGTGGCAGAATTCAGACTCCAAACCCCAGTTAAATGCTGGGCTGTCTGCAATTCCAGGCAGTACCTGTGTCTTGTGATGATATCTGCATAATGTTAACAAAACTGGTTTGTACTCTGGAGATGGCTGATTAATTCTCCAGTGCAGGTTTGCTTTGAAAACGCACTTGGTTTAAACAGAATTTGAAGTACTAAGACTTGTACATTGAAATTCTAATGCAGGTCAAATTAGAGTTTGTGATTTAAATACATGTTCAAAACAAAATTTACCCCTGGCTTCATTCTGGCTTGTCCTGGACTGGAATTATTCTGAACCTGGTTCTATGTTGTTGTTTTCTTTCTTTCTTTCTTTCTTTCTCTTTCTTCCTTTCTTCCTTTCTTCCTTCCTTTCTTCCTTTCTTCCTTCCTTTCTTCCTTTCTTCCTTCCTTTCTTCCTTTCTTCCTTTCTTTCTTTCTGTCTGTCTTTCTGTCTTTCTTCCTTCCTTCCTTCCTTCCTTCCTGTTGAAACAAAACCGTCACTAATCTACAGAACTGGAATTTTTAATATCACACTGAAGTAATGAAAACTACTCTGTAGAAAGATGCAGGACTGTTGTATGTGTCTAATAAACACCCATCTAAATATTTGTAAGCATTCACAGCCTCTGCCATACCTATCCCTTTGAATCATTCTGGATAGGCAACATATCTTCCATAAATATCTCATTGCACTCACTGATAAATCAAAATATGTGTATTCGTGAATCTGACAATGTTTACAGCTGGATTCTCTGACTTCCAGTCCCCTTCCCTAATTATTGAGCTATATTCTTGGTAAAGAAAGACCAACTTGAGTTTGATCTTGCTTCAAGTGGAACAAAATTATTACAATGCAAGGTCAATCAGTTACAAACATTTTGTGTTTGAAAAAAAAAAGCAGATTTATATTTTAAGCTTTATCAAAATGTTGTTACTTGCAGCTATCATTTTAATTTCTTTTTGCCCTTTGCAAAAGAGGGAGCCTTCCCATTTACCTTTATTAACTTATGCTGAACAATCAGCAATCTGGATTTCTTCTTCAAAGAGCAACCTCATCAGTGCCACAGGCAGCTACAGCTTCAGGGAGAGAAATCTCCCTGAACAGGTTTCAGTTCCAACTTCTGCCAGTCTTAGGCTGCCAAGTGGAATCACAGTTAGAAAACATCCCTTTTAGTGGAAACGCTGTAGAAAGCTTTATTTGCTCTCCTTCAGTCTCATTTGTGTGAATCAGTCTCCCAGCTTGCAAGATGCAGCACCATCTCCAGCAGCCTAAAACATGCAGGGTTTGAAATGCCAAAGGTGCTGCTCCCACCTCCTGTGTCCCTCTGCAATGAGAATTATTCAGCCTGACTTTTGCTAACAGCCTTAATAATGATTCCCAGTGTCAGACATCTCTCCTGATCTGAGCAAAGCCCAGCAGTGAATCAGAAAGAAATACTTGATTCACCCTGTGCAACTCAGATTGAAACTTCCCCCAGACCAGAAAATTCCACAATGCCAATCTTCTGACCATAACTGGAATTTTAAAGTGGATATTTCCCAACTTGCTACTGGAAACACATTTCCAACAGAAAAAAAGAAAATGAACAGCGTAATAATTGCAAATTACTGACTGCATGTAAAGACCCAGTTAAAAAGGAACCTTGAATTTTGGAGCCAATTTTCTTTAGGATACAAGAAAAAGGATGTCTACCAAAGTCAAAGCCATAAATTGAAATTTAACAAACTGCATATTTTCACTGACTTCAGTGGGTTATCCAGTAATTACTTGAGATGGAAAGGGGGGATAGGATAATATGGGTTGATAATTTAGTAGTTCCTAAATCAGAATACCCTTTAGGTGCCAAGATGAGGAATGTATAATGTGTCTAAAGAGGCACTGCTTCTATCCTTGCTACATTCAACCCCACGAGGGCCCTGCAGCCCTGGCTATACTTATTATTAGAATATTTTCAAATAAGAAAATCAGTCATGCATTAGGACCAGCTGTAGATATCCTGAATTTCCAACTTCTTTTTCTTTTTTCAGTTGCAAGGAAATTAATTTAATTTCATGAAATTCCACCCAGCAGGCAAGTGCTTCTCTTGGCTGCCCAATAGTGTTATCATAATTTTGTATTCAAATGCATATTGGATCTTGCTACTGGCAATGCTGATTTCTTTTCTACTCAGTGCTGTAGTGGCTGAAGTAAAGTTCATACTCCAAATCACAAGCTTTGGACTTGATTTACTTCAGTTTGTCTGTACTTGGAAAACTTAGCTTTTTTTTTAAAGGATGTAGCAGTTTGGTGGGTTGGATTTATTCCATTTTTTGGTTGCACTGTGGCTGTGCATTGCATTCTTTCTCTCTGTTTTCTATGAGTTCTTTTCCTTTCTCTTTTCCAGCTCCTGTAAAACTCCCTGATGCTCTCATTTCCTTTCCAGTTCTCAAGGCATGTTACAAACAGCTCAAGGGATGAAATGCTGCCTTTGCCCCAGATGATGCAGGAATGGAAGGGCTGAGCTTCCTGTTATTCTCTTGGTTGGGGTTTTTTGTTTGTTTTGTTTGGTTTGTTTGTTTGTTGCTTTGGGTTTTGGTGTTTTGTTTGTTTGTTTTCGGTTGGTTTTATTTCTTTTATACAGTGATTGCGTTTTAACTTTTTTGGGTGGATGTGGCTGTTTTGAAGCCTGGAGGTATGGAGAGCTTCTGCCCATCAAAGTAAATTGCATTTCCAACAGTAAATAAGTAAATAAGTACCAAACCTGAGTAGAGTAAGTTTCCAGAATGCCTAATAAGTGAAGTGAGCCAAACAAAGTGGAAAGATGCTGCTCTCTTTATCACCTCTGTCTTGTCTTATCCCTTGAACAGAAACAGGCTCAGGCTTTGGGTACAGCTTCTAAATTTCAGGCCACTGACGTTTCCCCATAATTATCGTTTGTTTTGGGGGTTATACCCTCTTCCTTGGCTTGGAAGACGATCCAAATGTAAGCAAATGAACATTTTTATCTATTTAATACTTACTTTCCTTTTTACTCAAATTCCTGTAAAATTTGCCACATCCCATGTTTTTAACGTTGTCTTTATCCTTTTGGAGATGTATATGAAGAAGTAAGGTGACTTTTTTTTCCCTTACAGTCATAACTATTTATCAAGGATTATTTCTCAGGAAATAATTGCTATGATTAAATTTGTAATCACATCTGCAACAGAAGGAACAGAAAACTCTCTAGACCATCCTGTTAATGCAGAATTCCTTCAGTAAGAATGTCTTTATTTTCTGGGACAGCCTTAAAAAATCCATATATTTTTATATCCAGGATAAATCCCAATAAGTTTGTGTTTAGAAATTATTTTGGAATTGATTTTTTGGCATTCAAAGATTGAGGATAATGCTGGCTTTTCTGAGCTGAACTGTAAAAGGAAATAGTTTTGAGAGAGGGTTTCTTCCCTTCCCAGGAGCTCTCGTGATTTGAAGAGTTGTGTGGTAAATCTCATCACACACATTTCATTTGCTGTTTAATACCACAGTTAATAAGCTTAGCATTTGGAGCCAGAGTGATTCCTGGCTTGGCAGTGTTTTCTGTAGTTTGGAGAAGTGAGTTTTGGAATGGATAGGAAAGTTCCTGGCTCCTCACAGAAAATACATTATTATATGCTTGGCTGCTGAGAGCTCCTGCAGCCCCACCAGTACCAAAGCAGGGTGTGAGTTTTGTACAAGGTAAAGAACCCCCCCAGTCAGCTGTGCTGCTGCTTTTAAGAATTCAGCATCTTCAGGACTTTGAGCATTTTATTTATGTTATGTTGATGCACTTTTTTTTCTTTTCCTAAAAACTCTTAAAGCCCTCATGCAGGAAACAGGGCAAACACTCCAAGCTCTTTCTTAACTGAGAAATCAGGATAGAAAACTGATTTTTTCTTTGTTGGGGTTTTTTTTTGAGTTTTTTTGGCCAAATACATACTGAAGAAAATGCCACTGACTTTTAATTTCTGATACATAGGGAAGGAGAGGGGAAACTGGGATTATTCTTTATTTTGGGGTAAGTGCTGGCTTATTCCAGTGTGAGGAGGCAGTAGTGTCCTAGCCAGGGACTCCTTCAGTTCTCTTTCAATGGCCTCTGATTACAGCTGGGCATTGGCTCAGCAGTGAATAGAGCTGAAATGCCTCCGTGGATGATGATGATGATGGCATTTTTGTGTCTAAAAGGAGTGATTCAGGGAATTATCATGGCACTCTGCTGAACTGCTGCTAGTCTGTCCTCCCTGATTTCTCCACTTAATTCAGAGATTTGGGGCACCTGTGAAAAATAACTGAGAGCAGAAGTGCAGGGGGGTTCAGGCTTTAAGAGCACAAAGACTTGGTAGCCTGGAAAAAAGAGACTCAGCTTGAAGCTGTAGTAGTACAGAATTACCATTTTCTCTGGAACCCACAGCTCCTGCATTTTACTTTCTTCTAACTCGGAGCAAGCTTGTATATTTTTAATGTGTCTGCTGAGGAGTTTTTACTTCTTAACAGTTTTCCTTTCAACAAACAAAAATTTTCCCAAATTGTTTCTAGCTCTCCTATAGCCTGTTTTTCCATGGCAATTTTCAATCCCCTGGATTGCAGCAGGGTCTCAGTTTGCAGAATCATTCCTATAGCTAATCCTCTTCCTTTCCTCCTCAGCTGATTGTTCATATTTTCAGACTTCACACTCTCACCACTCAAACCTAGACATTCTTTAGAGCATAACTTGAGAAGGAACACAGACCTCAAAAATGTCACTGAGCTCAGAAGCCTCAAAACAAAATCCTTTCTCTGCTTAAACAGGATGCTATCAAGGGGTCTGGGCCAAAATTAAAAAGGAAAAATACAATTTGTATAGGGTATTTTAAGTGATTTGGACAACTGAAAAAAAACCCAGAGTAAATATAATTCCTGCCTTTCTCGAAATCCATGAAAGAAACCAACAATGACCTCCAAAGGATCCTCCTTTCTCCCACTTTGACTTTTACCTCCTCCATTTCCGTGCCTTCCCAAGCGTGTGCTGCTCCCAGCACCCAGAGCTGTGTTTTCTGAAATGCAGAAAGCTTGTAGAGCCCAGGCTGATTAAACTGTTCTCACTTTCTGCTCACTACCCCATCTGCCTCTGTCTGTACCCCTCCTCTAGAGTTCACTTTGACTCTGCTTTGCAGGGAGTGAGGATCTGCACTCAGAAATGTCAATGATGCTCCAAATAGACCCTCCTGATGAAATGTCTGCATTTGGAGTTGGGGCAGAAGGTCAAAAATTTTGAAAAGGTGTTGGAGCAACCTAAGACTGTTCTTCAGTGAACGGCCTTAAAAATGAAAATGAAGAGGGATGGGTTGTACTGGGGCTATTCCCTCTGGGAGAAGCAAAGGGACTCCTAGAGCTGTTTCCAGCACAGGCAGAAAGGGAAATAAACAGGGAAATCCTGAGGTCTCAGGTTGGGTTACACTCTGTGTGTGTGAGAGAGGAGCAGGCCTTGAAGGCCAGAGAGAGACTCTGCTGGGCCCAGAGGGGACCCTGGAACACATCCAGGTCACCAGGGATGGGCTGGGAGGGAGAACTGTGGGTTTGCAGACTGTGTTAGACCTATTGGAAGTGAGAATTGCAGTTTGTGACCTTATAGGGCATTGTTTATCTGTTACCATAAGAGGTAAAAACTGGAATAGCTCAGGTGATTGGGGAACACTGTGGTGAACATCTTTCCTGTTTATCTGATGCCATATCCTGTTTGTGGGATGGTATTTAAGGAATTTTCACTGTGTGATAATTGTCTTTGCACAAGAGGCACTGCATGGTGAAGGTCTTTGCACAAAGGACACTGCTCAGTAAATTCAAATTCACAGTAAATTCTATTCAAACAGTTTTGAAACCCCACTTGTTAAATTACTCAAAATGTTCCACTTTCACCCATCCACTGACTTCTTATGCACCTTGAGAACTAAAGGGCGGGATTTTTCCCACTAAGAAAATTCCTTGCTTGTGATTTTTTCCACCCACACTAGTAAGTTAACTCAGGAAAAGATTCAGCCTGCTTATTGACATTGTGGACATAAATGTATAGCCCAACTTTTAGACTGAGTGATTTATGACTTTGTGTGACACGCACAAAGCCTTTGTCTGCTGTCGTCTTGTGTGATATCTGTGCCCCTGTGAAATCCTGCAGTCTCAGTTTGGGGAAAGTGAAGAGAAACAAAACTTTATCAAATCCTGTGGCAGCAGGTACGAGCAAGAGGCAGAGCCCAGCAGATTTCACACTTCTGGGAACAGGAAAAGCTGGAACTTGACGTGGAAATTGGGGCACCAGTAACGTCGTGTGCTTCCTCTCCTCAGAATGGGCCTACCTGAAGGTGTTAATAAATAGATCCTGCTCTATTCTATTGCTCCCTACTATATTTTTTTCAGAAGTCTGTGGTGTAATTGGGATCTTGGTCATTGGCAAAAAAAACCCATCTCCTTGCAGGGACTGCTGGTCTCTTACAGCCCAGACAGGAGAGTGCTGCTGGAAATCTCCACCCCACAGAGCTCGCACTGAAGATAAATGAGACTGCTCAGGAGGTACCTCTGCTTTTTCCCAGCCAGAGTTGAACTTCCCAGGTTTGCTGATCAACTAATGTTATTTTAGATGCAAATGATGATACTTTGCAAGTGGTTGTGCTTGGAAGGTCTTTTTGTCATCATTACTATTTTGAAGAAAGGAAAGAATCCACGGATTTGTAAGAGCGGGAGGTGGGAAAACACGAGATCAATTTTAATGCCAGCTTTTGTGCAAAGGAATTGTAGCTTTCCTGAGGCTGGTGTCATTCAACCCCCCAGAATCTGAATATCCTTGAATCCCTGTGGTTCCCCATTTTCACCCTTTAGGTAAAACAGGCTTGCTGCTATTCCTGTTGTTAGGCTTCCCTAATGGCTATAAAGTTCTTTCCTTCCTTTCTATTTTCCCCAGTGTTTTTCCTCTTGTTGGCGACTTTCAGATTTCTTGAGGCATAATTAAATAGTTTGCTCAAATGTGCTTTCTGACCTTGCAAATGAAGTGGAAAACCTTATATGCAAAAGCCTAATGTTTAATAAAACATTGAAAATTATGTGTATCAAAGCTAAGTGAATTGAAAGAATGCAAAACCTACAGAAGTAAGGCCTCCAAACAGACCTGATAACTTCACTTGGCTTCTGGTTTTGAAATCACCCAAAACCAGATACTGCAGATTGGGAATGTGTTTTTAGAAAAATCTTTTCTGAAATCTGGACATCAGGACTTCTGTCTGGAAAGTGTGGGGGAAAAACTTTCTTTGCCATTTTCCCTGAAGCTCTCCAGCTAAATGGGCCTACTTGAAGCTGTTAATGCATGTATCTTGCTGTATTTCTATTTTTCCCTGCTAAATTTCTTTCAGAAGTCTTGGTGTTCTGATGAGTAGCAACTTTATTGAGTTTGGCAATTTTCATCTTAGGCTGGAAATCCCTTAGGTATTTCCTCTAAGAGATTCCTAATTGTAAATCTTTGGATTTAGGTGTGGCTAAAGCAATCATTAAAATTTAAACCTGGTGATATCTAATGAAAACATTGCTCATTTTTCCAATTCTCCTTTCTTTGTTAAAAAACAAAGATAAGACAGCAAAGAGGTTTCACAACTCTTTTGTCTGCTAAAATTATGACAAGGTGACAATTTTCCACAGTATTACATGGTTTTCTGGAAGTTTAGATTGTCAATACGGATAAGCAAGACTATTTTCTGCTTCTGAAAAAAAGGTAATATTTTTTCCCAACTACCTTTCATTTTTCCAGCAAAATCTTCTCAGAAGTAGTCTGAAATAAAAGTATTAAATGAAATCATTAATAGGATTGATGTAGACTGTAATTTCTTTTATATAGGATTAACAAAGTGAGAAGTTAACAAAATGCCTAGATGGTTATCTTTTCTTACCTTTGACCTTTTGTATTTTAATCCCTTTCACACTGGTTCTATTAAAAAAAAACCCATGCAGGCACATTTAAATTCTCTGTTCCTTCCACATATTTTTGGAGCCTATTATTTGATCCTTAATTTCTTGCTGCTTTGCACGAGAGGCACATTTATCCTGTTTAACTTCCTTCTCAAGAACTCTCAGGTCAGCACAGTGCTAATCTTTGGCTGAGGATCTTTGAGCCAGGAAGGAGTTTCTCCTTACAGGAGCATGGAAGTTTGCTGCACATTGTAATAATTTCTTTTCTGAAATGAAAAGGTGGGAAAAGTCCTTTCACTTGGTCAAAACCAATTATTTTTCTTCCTAAGAGTTTTGGAAGAGGATTTGATTTACTCTGAGTATGATGGACATGGGCTTGGGAGGTTTTACCCAGCGAGTAAAATGGGCCTTAGCTGCAAAAAGATCAGTCCCACATCCCAAATTCTCCTGAGTTTGATATTTGACACAAGCCCACCTGTACCAGAATTTTCTCCCAGGCATACTGACGTGAATGTCATGCTTGCAATTTTTTTAAAGAGATGGAATTCAAGAATATCCCAAAGGCCTAAAAAATGACAGCACTATTTGATTTAAAAGAAAAAAATAGTAATAGTTCATCATAAATTACCTGCTTAATATTCAGATTTTTGTTGGGTTTTTTTTCCCTGCATCATGTGGTACTTTCAGATTCCTCAGAAAAATATAAAAATAGAAAGATTTGCTTTGAATTTCTGCAGTAATTCCTGAATCATTGGAGAACACATTTTTCCCATAGATGATGGCACCATGCAATGGCCTTCTTTCTGTGTCGTCCTGCTTTTTGCAGGGTTCCATGTTTGTAATTTTGTAGTAGAAGTTCCCATGCATTTTCTATAAACACAGTCCTTGTTTTCCTAACTAACCAAAATTGTTTTAAACTTGTAGATTGTTTTTCATTCCTTTCCCCTGGGGTGGAGAAAGATGATTGACCATGTCTTTATCCTGTGAACTTATAGAGGTGGTAACCTCTTTCACCAATCCATGATTGTCTTAAAAAACATATATAAATGAAAGAATAAAAAAGGGCAGCCCCTTTTGGTTGATCCTGCCTGGTAGTTCAACTACTGCTCTGAAGCCTGCGTGTTTCTTCCATTGCCAGCAGTACAACATTTCTGCATTTGCATTTTTAAATTTTGAAGGCAGTCTTCTGATGATGACAAACACCAGCAGAATGAGGGGACAAATGAGGTCTCTGTGATGGCATATCAACAAGTGCCAAAAATAGATCTGCGTTGAAAATACATCACTGTCTGTTGGAAAAGGAAATATCTGACCATAGAATTAACATTATAGACAGGAGCTGAGCAAAAAGCCAAATTTAAAGCCTTCTGTGATGAAAACCATGCTTCCACACCAAGTCGAGACCGTGAGGATGTCAAGGACAAGCTGAAACTGGTCTTTAGAAAACTGGAACTGATCTTAAACTTTCCTGACTTCCCCTGTTTTGTTTAGACTGTCAGGAGATAGAAACTTCTTTTTAAATCTCTGTGAGAGATTGTTTGCAAAACCTTCCAAAAATCCTTGGTCATTTTCTAATTCAAATATTTTGTATTTTATGGCAGGAGGGAGTGGTGGGAACCTTGCTGGGAGCCAACATGGACACCTGAAGGACACATTAAAATAAAAAAGTAATTCTTTGGTATTAGAGCAGTTCTGTTAGAGATCTCTACAGGTCTGTTGGAGATCATTGGTCCATGATGGGGATTCTGATGAGCCTCCACAGGCTGGGGTGAAGGATGGGGTGGGCACATGGTCCCCTTTAGCATTCACCTGTAGGAACCAGGAACTTCCTCCAAGCCCACAGGTGAAGGGAAATTCCACAGGGCAGCAAACTGAGTGGAAGGCTATGAGATGCTGGAATCAGTTTCCTTGTCTTTATGGTTTGAGTCAAACTGAAGCTGGTTAATGGCTCTGTTTGTTTATATGTGCAGATTTCAGACTGCCCAGAGCGTGAGTTGAGTTTTGTTTTGCAATAAACCAATAAAAAGGCAGATAAATTTTGCACGGCTCTCCTTTTGCCCACTTACTATAAGTAAAGGAGATTTAGAGGTTGTTTATGTTGTGCTGCTCAGCAAGGTTTTGGCTGCCCTCAGTAGTTCTGGCACACGTGCAGTGAGCACCAAAAATCGTGGCTGCTTTGTCCAACCCTACTCTGCTGGGAGGTTTGGCTTGCTAAGACTCTCCCACTTGAAGGATGAGCTGAACTTAAGATGCCAGAAATGTCAGGACCTACCCAGGTGGACATAAATCTAGGGACTGGGTCATGTTTTATGTTCAGGGTAACTAAATATAAAAACTGCAAAGCAGGCCCCGCAACTTTAACATCTTCACCTGCTGGAAACAAAATGTTTCAGCTAAGAGAAATGATTCTTTTTAAATGAATTGCTGAATGGGATTCTCTCTTGCATCCAAGATATCAAATTATGAACATTTTTTTTTGGTGATGTTACGTAGGAATAAAGGAAAAGGAGTCTGGGCTGTTATTTTCCTGTCAAAAACCAGGTAGATGGCTGCTTGTTTGTCAGGCTGGGCCAGAGGTAATTTGCATTGATGATTTGCAGTAAGTGGCCTTGATGTGGTATAGGTTTTTCAGTAGAATTGTTCTACTTCCAGCAGTGATGGTGTCAGACCTGCTCTTATTTTACTTTATTTTAAGAGTGTTTTAGTCACAGTCATGAATCTCCCTCTCTCCAGAGTACAGATGGCTCACGTTTATTCAAAGAATTATGACAAAGGAAGAGTTAGATGAATTTTGTTCTTGAAAAGAGAAGCTATTAAACTATTTCAGTCTATTTAATCAATAATAGTTTTATTTCCTGGAACTACTGAAATCCTAATGAGGAAATGAGTCTTTATCCCAAAATATATTTAATATTCAATCTCATTGTGTAGCATGATTCTACCAAGAAAGGCCTTCCAAAGACAAAACCTTAATTATTTTGCTGCCATTTTATTCCAGATGAGCACTGAAGCATTTCTCTCTTATATTTTTTTCTCACCAAAGATCATTCCTACTAAAATCTAATATTGGTTTTGTACACTGCAGACTGACTGCTTTCAAAGAGTATTTTTTCATGAAGTCTTCAAGGCCTGTTTATTGCTAGAGCAAGAATGTGAATTTCATTATACTCCTGTGTGGTTAGAAAATATTATTAGGTCATCTCTGTAGCTGGGGAACAAATGTCACAAAGATGGTGAAGCGTTGTGATGGTCACTGCTTAATCATCTGAGCTGTCTGGCAGAATTTGGAGTCCAGAATTAGGTGTGCAGCTCACCACAAATCAGTAGACATTTAATCTTCCTACAAAAATAGGAATAAATTTTAATAGTAGAACTCTGGTTATTTAATACATGAAGTTGGGTAGGGGTTGTTGTGTTAATGGATATTTGGGAGGATTGGGTGCTTTTTTTCTTCCCCATTTGTGAATTGGTTTCTTCTCTACTTTTAGGCACTCTGATGGATTTGAATAGCTTTATTTAAAAGAAAGAAGACAAATTGCTTCGACATGGGGGCTGAAGAAGTGAATTTCTCTTTTGTACCTTGAATTAGATCTGAGGAAAATGATTGAAATCCTGCCTTGTGTGGGTGGTTCTCTCAGACTTCTGCTGTCACTATTTTGGGTTAATTATTTAGTGAAACTACATCACAGCCCTCCTATGCGCCAAGTGAGTTCTCTAAACACTGGGTAGAAGTCATGCTCATTCTCTCCTTTATGTCAGCAAATAACTAAGTTGTGCAGAGAAAAAGAGTTTAAAGAGAAAATAGGGAGAATTCAGGATTTATATGGGGAAGGAGAAATAACATGATCTTCTGACTCTTTCTCAAAACTATCTGGAGCAAAGCTCACTCTGTTTTGTGTCATCTGCAAAGACCAGCAGGGTCCTGCAATAGGAGAAGAAAACCAGTTTTCTGTGTACTGATGTGCCTTGGACTCCTGATGGACACAGAGCTTGCAGCTGAAGTGCTTTTGGATGAACAGAGAAACTCTGAGAGTGAAGGACTTGGTTTCTACAGGAGCAGGTAACAACTGAGGAGAGCTTCTGGAGTGATGTTTATTGGAGTGGCTGCCTTGTGGGGAGACAGACACAGTCAAAGATGCATTTTTGCTGATAAATAATATCCAATAGCCATGTGGAAAGAGGAGCCAGGATAACTCTGGTAACTGAATTCCCTAACAGCAATGCCGTTTGGTTTCTGCCTTTTTTCCTTTTCTATGTTCTCTGGACTCTTTGCACATATATTTGTAGCTCTGTAGCCTATTGTATTAGTAGCCAGTTTTCCAGTGCTTTTCCACAGCCTTTCCCTGGGCAGAAAGACAAAACAAATCCCAGAGCTCCAAGCCCAGGGGGGCACAAGGCCCTGTCCTGTCTCGGTTCTTCCTGGGAACCAAGGCCAGAACAACTCTGAGGTTCATTTTCATCAACAAAGCACAGCCAGTGCTGAGAGGGGGCTCCAGGGAAGGGGCTGGACCTGGGGGGGAATTGAATCACCACTTGTCCTCCTAATTGGTGCTTTTAATCAATTATGCTAATTTCCTAAAAGCTGTAAATATGTACTCACCCCTGGAGGGGGTGGGCTGTTATGGACACCTTTCCATAACTGCTCCTGAAGGCCTTCAAAATAAAGATCCCCTTTTATATCCCCTCCTTGCTAAAATGATCTCGAGTTTCTTTTCCAGGTCGGGGGAAAAGGCAACAAGAGGATACCACAACGGGAAACGGAGCCTTTCCTTGCAGTGCTTTAACACCTGCCTCTTCAAAACATGCAAATATGCACAAAAGGTGTTTTATCAGAAGCGTTCACAGCCCCATGGCTTCACACAGCCACAGCAGTGCTGGGTTTGAGCCCCAGAAGCCAGGCTGCCCCCAGCAGCCCTGCTGTGTCACCAGGTGGCACTGCAGAGTGGCTTTGCAAGTCCAGCCCTTGGGAAATACATCAAGGGCAAATTTGTCCTGAAGTTTGTGATTTCTGCATGACTTCAGATTCTAGGTTCTCCTCAGAATCATTCTGAAGACTTGGACAACTTGCAAACTGTCTGCAGTCACAGCATGAAGTTTCATTTTCTTGAAATTATTCTTATGCAAGTTCATTTAATTAAAAATTACAGTGGGCAGTATTTTACAGGTATGCTGAAGACAGAAAAAAAACCCAAACCCAAACCAGCAGAAACTGAGCAGTAATGGCAGTGAAAAATCTGTCCAATATCACAACAGGGTAAGCAATAAGTCACTACATCAATTTACTTGATTAGGGCTGTCAACAGAGTGCATCTTCATTGATTCATTTCTGTGGGGCTGATACATCATCTTGAGCTGGGATTGAACTTCAGGGGATTCAAGGGGCTTAAGATCAAGAGTTACAAAGAGCCAAGTTGGAGAAACTGCTGCAGCTGAATTGCCCCAAGGGGACAGGGATCAGATCATCTTTACAAGATGAGGAGCTAGAATTGCTTCAGCAAACTGTGTACCAGAAATAGCAAGTTTTACTTGCACAGTCTGATGGATTCCCATCTACAAAGTGACTGAATCAGTTTAGAGAAGTCCCTTCTCTTTCTCAGGGGAGGGAGAGACTGACAGAAAAGGTTTTTTTCTTCTGTTACAAAACTTGCTCTGTCAAAACAACTTGAAGCATTGCCAGGGGATTGGTTCAAACTGACCAGAATTAAGATTGGTGGCTACAGTTAGGGACCACTTTAGTGCTGGGCCATCTCACTGGCTGATTATGCTGACCTCAGAGGGGACACCCTCTAACAACCTCCTCCTGATCAAGTTTTGGCTCCCCTCACTGCGTGCTGGAGTGGGCAAGGCAACTTTCCAGCAGTGAATAACAAAGGAGAAATGAGTTTGTGTGGAGTGTGGCAGGAATGGGGTCCCACAGAGTAACAAGTAACACGTGGTTCCCCTTTCTCTCCCTTCTCTCCCCCCAGTTTTGTCATGGGGGACGCACAGCAGAATTTCTCCTTGGTATCTGGAGAAATGGAGCTGTAGATGATTCTGCCCGTTTGCTAATTTGTGACATTTGCAATGTTGAGGAGCTGTACTCTTGGGCACATATTGACATTTAATTAGGAAAATTACTCTGTGTTGGCTAGATCTAAATGTCAATTTATTAAGGCAATATATAGGTAATTTATCATGCAATGTATGTTCTGTGCCAGATTAAAAAATAATTGAAAATAATAGTAATTAAAAAATCCCCTTCCAGAAATGTGTGAGCTACCATATGGCTGGCTACTGTAGCATAACAGAATAACAAGAACAGTTAATTATGTCAAGCAAGAATGTGTTAGAAAATCCATTTAAATAATCATGGATCACATGGTACCCATCAGTATCTGTTTAGAGACACTTGGTATGGATTTCCTCTCCTCAGAGCTGATTGTGCACAGGATCCCAACCCAAAAGGCTTTAGACTGGCTCAGCCTTAACAAAATAAGCCTGTCTAAAGGTGTTGAATAAAGCCTGGCAAATGCCTGTGGCCATTTGCTGTACACCCAGTTGAGCTCATCAGTTCATCACATGTCCAAGACCTTTTCACTAAATAAGGGCAAGATTCTCCAGTGCCTTTGGAGCTGGTTTTACTGGGAGCTCTGAATCAATCAACACTGAGCTGTTTGACCTGGACACCTCCAGCAAGGGGAAGTGTCTGGAGACAGCTTCTCATGCACACCCCAGCCAAGCTGGCAGGAGGAAAAGGGACAGGAAAGTGGGAAGCTGGATCAAAGCACAAGCTGGATGGCACAGACTGAAATGCCTTTTTGTGATGGCAAATTAAAGAGCAGTTTCTCTCAGCGGTGGGGCTACTTAAGCAAAACAAACTTACTTGAGTGCACCTCTCCACGGGTCAGATCATTTAGAAAATCAGTGATGCTGGTGAGTGTTGAGGACATTGGTATGTTGAGTACTAACACCTCGTAAAACCAAGCTGAAAATACAGATTTTAGGTTGACAGCTTCCATTAATCCACAGTAACAGCCCTATTCCATGCATACTTTTAGTGGTGTTGCAGAGCAACCAAATATTTCCCATCAAGCAAGAACCCAGAAGTCTTGCTGATTATCTGAACTACAGCTGCATCTGCCAAACTGGGCTGGAAATCTCCAGAGGACATGCTTTTCATTAGATTTCTGATATTTCCCTTTTCTAGTCAGGCTGGAAAGATGAGAGCATCCTGCCCTTGCTCCTGGTCCAGCCACAGCCAGGAGACAGAGAGGCATGTGAGAATGAAAAGGGTGTGGGGAAAAATAACAAATTCCCTCTTGCCCAGTGTTGGATTTTGTGGAAGAGATGAGGAAAAGGATTGTTCAGTCCTGACCTATCTGCTTAGCTTCAGGCATTCCTAGGACTTTGCTAACATCAACAGGTTCAGCACCACAGAATTGTGCTTTTTTCTCATCAGTGACCTTGGAAAAAGTTAAACTTTTTAGGCTCCCTGGCAGCAGAAGGCTTCTCTTTCTAGTTGCTATGTTTTCAACTGCACCAGTAAACAGAGATTATATACAGAGACTTGGGGTTAGGCTGGTCTGAGCAGATTAACACTGTTTGGAAGGGGCAAGTAAACAAATTATCAACATATTCCATAAGGGCCATCCAGCCACCAGAGATCTGTAACCAGCCAGATGATCTGCAAGCAGAGACTTACCCTAATGCATGTGCTTCAAATCAGCTGGGAAACTTCAGCCGAAAGAGAGCTTAACCATTTCATGATGTGGCACAGAACTGATCCTGTGTGTCAGAGCTGAGCAAACAGTGCTTGATGTAAAGGGGCAACCTGATCTGCTGCTGCTGGTCTGTGGGCACCTTGAAGGACTTCATATTCAAGCTATAATTTTGCCTTTATTTCATGTGATTAGCTAACACAAGGAATGGTTAACAGCTCCCTTTTTAAATTTTATTTTCTCTCCTGCTGCCCACTTAATTTTCCCATTGGCCTTGGATTCTCTATTGGGCATCACTCTTTTTCTCCAACAGAAAGGAAAGTTCCTTGGTCTCTCTCACTGTGATTCAAAGGAAAATGTCTTCATTTCCCTCCCTGAGGCTGTGGGTTGATCATCTTTGGTTTGATCAGCCCTAGAGTCCAGCAGCACCTTTGCATGTAAAAGGCACATGTGTACTCCATCAGTCTCTGATAAATTCTGTATGACTTGGGAAATCTTGTTAACAGGAAAGGGCTGGCATAGGAAACTGAGGGAACAATGGCAAGAAGAGTTTTTCCTTTATGAACAGTTGTAAGGTAAATCTGTTCTCCTGACTACGTGAACCTGACAACTTCTTTTTTTTCCTCACTGCTGAGGACCAAAGTGAGTCAAGAATGGTCTGTGTTTGTCAGTCAAATGGTTGGGTTGGACCCAAAGGTGCTACAAAAAGTAACATTTCAACTCCTAACCTTCCTCTGCAATTCCTTTAGTGAGCACCCAGTTTAAGGAAGGAAATTCATCCTGTGGCATAAATGCTAGTGACAAATGTGCTCCTGTGGGGTGGTTTAGATCATAAGATTTAGCAAAGGAAAAGTTATTTTTAAAGTTATAAAGCAAGATATATCAAACATACTTCTATGCACATTTACTTTTGGAAAAAAGTGTTTTATTACACGTGGCAGGGCAGATTAGAATAAATAGGCACCTCTGTCTTTATCCTACACTGTCATTAATCTTGTGTCTCTGCAGCCACTGTGTGCACAGCAGAGATTTGAAATGAGAGTCTGCAGCAACCGAAACCATGAAGATTAACTGGGATATTAGTGTGAAATCAAACTGGCATTGACTGGTAATGCAGTGCCTGGAGGAGGTGAGGAGCTGAACTCAGAGAGAATGGCAGGATTTTTTTAGTTTTATTCCAGCATTGAAATTGCTTGGTGCATTTTTCAGTCTTATCAAGAGACAAACGCTTCAATGAGATTTTATCTTTAGGATGCTTTGGGCCAGAAAGTGGATTTTAATTGATTTTTGCCCAACCTACATCTGACTATTTGAACCAAGAAATCCGGTTGCATTGCACAAGGGCTAAATTTTGACTTGCTCTGTAGAGTTTGGCTGGGATGTAATGTGCACAGAATGTGCATTAAGGCACAATGTTCCATTTTAATCCCTAGGTAGCACAACTTCTGCAAGAATGACATTGTTGGTGATAAATAATGCCAGGCACAGCAAGTGTCTGAGTCTATGAGCAGATTTAATGAAACCTAAACCAAGAATATATGGTGAGGAGGGCAGGTGAAGGTAGCAGCCTTTTCTCCATCATTTCAGGAGGGCTGTCAGGGAAGAGCTGCCCTTTCTCCCAACAAACATCCTCTTCCAAAGTTTTAGACTCTTGCTCTCCTCCCAGAACACCTGGCTGTGTCATGATTGAGCTTAGCCTTGAGAGCAGCTGGTTCCAAAGCAGCCCAAGCAGCCCATGCTGGCTCGTGTGCCCCTGCAGAAGGCAAGGGCAGGGAGGGGGCACAGCAGGAAAACCAGAGCCCTCCTGTCCCTTCATGGTTGCCAGAAACTGATGCCTTGGAGTGGCTGCCTGGAACAGAGGCTGGACAGAGTTAAGAGAATAAATTGGGTATTTATTAAAGACCTTCAACAGATCCACCTTGGGCAGTCAGAGCCTCCCAGAGGCTGCACCCAAGATGGACAATGGTCAAGAGTTTTTCAGGCAGATATAAGTTTGGTCTGTTTGCATATCAGGGGTTAATTCTTCAATTACAGCTTCAGGTAATGAAGTCACTTTTCCCCAGTTTGCTCCCCCCAACTCACTTTTGTTTATACTTCTCTGGGCCTGAAACAGTCAAATATCCTTGAATTTCAGGCCTAGAGAGGAATTGTTTTGTCTGACCAAAATGTGAAGGCAGTAACTAACACTCTGTATGGAGTCTGGAGCTGTGCACTAATGCAGTGCAGGATTTGAAAAATATAAAAGCTAAAATCCTAAGGCATCACTGCAACATCAAGTCCTGCACACTCTGAGCACCACATGCTGCACAGAGCTTCATGGAACAGGGTGGCATTCGTGGGTCCTGATTTGTAAGCCAAGAGCTTTCCTTCCCAGAAATACTCTGCAATCACTAGTGATGAAACAAATAGGATTACTGCACTGGCATGGGTTGCTGTAAGCACAGCATACACTGTTAGGTTTTGTTCTGTAGAAAAGAATTTAGTCCTGAGGTCTTTGGAAAGGGAAAAGGGGAATTAAATGCTATATGCTGTGGTTTTTTGTATTATTTTTGTTTTAAGGCCCAAAGTGGCCATTATAATAATTTAATTAACTATTCTGCATAACTCAAGGCAAAGAATTCAGTCACAAATAGCTGCATCCAACTTGTAGCATCTGGTTGGGTTATATTTTAGAAAGACATCCAGCAAATGTTTTTGGAAATGGCTTGGCATCTGAAAGTTGAGGGGACAGCATATGTTAGGGGAGGACAGATTAAACTATTTGGTTCTTACCTTGTGAAATTTGAAATATACTTACATACAGATAGGAAATGCTGTTTTATTATAAACTGAGTATTGCATTTATAAATCAAACAAAATTTCTGAGAGCCTGGATCTGGGGGAGTCTGTTTTACAGAGATGCCTTTCAGGGGGAGGATAGCCAAAAATTATTATGTACCCTAAACATTTTGAGGGCAAGAAGTACAAAACACATAAGTATTTTCATGCAACTGCTCTTGAATTCTGTCTCACACTAAATAGTGTGATAAACAGGAGCTGGTGCTGTAATAAACACTTCAGACTTGCTAGGCTTAGCTGCAAGTATTCAGTGATCCCCAGAAACCAGGTTAAAACTCGGGGTTTATTTTTAATTTAGGAAAAGAATAAGTTTTTCTAGCTAATTATTGAGCTCACATAGGTGACACATTTTCCTGTCTGTTGTAGAACAACGAATTAGTCTTACTTGGCTAAAAATGATGAAAAATCAAAAGGCAAGATATTAGCAGTTTTTAAGGAAATAATGAAAATAATGCATGAGCCAGCAACAGTCCAGTTTGGGACAAAAAATGAGAAATAACTCCGTGCCCAATGAGTTTTACAAATAATTGCCTCAACAGCTTCTATTTCCTCCTTCAGGAAAAGACCAGAGCTTTCATGGATCCAGAGTGCAGAGACATCAAAGAGCATCAGTGCCACAGCTCAGGTAAATCAGCATCATTGCTATCCCTTGTTCAGAGGCTCTGCTTGCAGACAGCAGCAGCTCTCTGCTCCTCCCCAGCAGCTGAGTCCCTTCATCCCCTGTTTAATGGATTCTGGGTTGATTGCAGCTGAACATTTCCAAACATGTTTTAATTGATGATGACCTCCAAGGAGCTCCATGTAGCAGGATTTCTGTCACCTCTAATAAATATCTTTCTGAGGGTTCAGTCATTCCCTGGAGAATCAGTGATGTTCTGGCTATTGACCATGTTTGAAGCTTGAGTAAGCCTTAATTTTTTGGGCTGCTGAGTTAAAGAAATCACTGAGGGAGACCTGGAAGCATCTCCTGTATCTGCAGGTGGACAGGACAATGCCATTATCACTCTGACAGTGCAAAGCTAACAGCTTTTAAGTGGCTGCCTTGCAGAAAACCTCCTTTCTTTCTTCCTCATCTCATCTAAGAGTACAAATAAGTGCATGGACCATAAAATGGAATTATGCAAGGAGTTAGTAGCTTGCCTTGATTCAGTTGTTGGAAAGAAAAAATTGGAATGAGCTTGCCTCTTTGTTGTTCTTGTTAGGCTTTGCTTTTAAGTCTCCCATTAGAGGTTTTAAAATTTTATTGTAAATTACTCAAATGCTGTTTTATAGCATTTAACTCACAGTTTGAATGATCCTTAATCCAGCAGGATGGGTGTTGTAGCTGCTCTCCCCCTCCTTGTTATGGCAGAGTGCTTGAAGTCCTAGTGCCAATTTCTTTATTTGCAACAGTGGTCAAATTGCAGCTTGTCCCTTGAAGGCGTTCTGAAAATTTATTATTCTGTTAAAGCTTCAGCCCACATGATGTAAATGGCCTGGACAATCCAATTTATTGATTCAGCATTCTGCTGAGCAGCAAATTTCTGTCTCCCAGAAATTTGTGTTAGTGTAACCTGGGCATATATTGAAAGAAATTGTCATTGCTGATTACACAATTGCCAGCACAGGAATTGTTGGTGAAAGAGAGACAAAAAACCTCTTCACAGTGTTCTCTACCCTGAGCATCAGCATGAGAGTCCCAGGACATGGGGATGTGTGCACTGATAAATAATAGAGAGAGAGTTCTTGCTGCAAACCTTTGATTTCCAGCACTCCTTGTTTGCTCCTCTCTCCCTGGCTGTGCTTTGGACGGTTCCATTCAGATCTCCTGCAGACAACTCTGAGATGCAAAGAGCTGGGGGGAGGAAATCAGAAAGTACCTCTTCATCTTGAGTCAATCCATGACTGTGCTCTATTTAGCAGTTTATTTATAGCTGATGTCCCAAGAATTGACTCTGGTTGTCCAAAATTGGCTCTAGGTAAGATTCAGATGGATTTCAGTTCCCTGCTGACTGTAACAGCTTCCCCAAAGAAACAAGCACACAAAACAATAAAAAGAGATTCCTGTCTCCACTAAAACAAGACTGCCTGCAAATGTGTGGGCACCTCCTGTGAAACTATGGAGTTATTAATGCTGTGGAACCCATATCAAAAATGTGTTCTGGATTATTAAGAAATTCAGACCATATTTCATTTTTACTTTTTGACTGAGGACATAAATAACTCATTATGATACCCAAGTTCAGTTTACAACAGCCAGAGTTGTAGAACAGTGCTAAATTTAAAATCTAACCTTATTTCTTCAGAATGCTTTTAAAATAGCTTTTCAGTGAGCAAAACTGTAATGGCCCAATAAAACTGTTTTGCAAGCTTGGTGTATTGCCTGTAATCATAAGGTCACATTAACTCATAATCTTTTAATATTCAAATGCTATTTCCTTTACATAGGTGACCTTGCATTCATGAAAAAATATGCTTTGAAGGGAGTTTTTTACTGCCCTGCTTCCCAGCAAGGTGCATCCTACCTCATAATTCAACATTATTGTCGTCACCACGTTAACTTGTGCAAAGAGTAGCTGTGTTTCATTACAATGTCAGATAATGTAATATGCTTTTATTTTGGGGATAAAGGTTTTATTTGTGCTGAAAAGCAAGCCTAGGGAGGCTCAGGAGCTGGCCAAGTTGTGGCTCAGGAGCCCTGAGTGCTGGCCAAACTCTGGAGTGAAAGCTGTGCCCAGTAGATGGACACTGTGAATGGATGTTGAAACTCTGAGATTGGGAGGCAGGCAGTGATATTTTCATTCAGCAAACAGGATCTTCTCATTCACTGCCTAATGCAGCCCTTCATGGTGTGAGGGATTTGGGAAGCTCCTTCCCTGGGAAATGTGGGGATCCAGAAGCTCTTTGTGCTCTCGGTGCACTCTGGTGACCTCGATGCAGCCTGGCTTGTGCATCCTACAGGAAACTGAGGCACTGCAGCCCTTCTCCTTGCAGGGTTTCCAGGGAAGGCAGGAGGTTTTGCTTGCTGTAATTTTGGTCTCTTGGAATGTGACAGAACAAAAAGCAGTTTATGGGTACCACATAAATTGTGATACAAAAGTGACCAGGGGATTCACTGCAGATGCATTGGTGGTTTTGGTTGTCTATTATTTTTTTATGGCTGAGCTGACAGAGGGCTTATTGTAAAAATCTGAGAACTGCTCCCATCTGAGAGATTTTGGGTCATATCTACTCTTTCCAAGTGTGTGGCTTAGCACTGGAGGTGGAGATCAGGCATTCCACCACTGAGACCTGTCCACATTTCTGTCACTGTCACTCTCCCAGCTGTGACACAGTCATTTGATATTTTACTGTCCTCTCCCAGCTGTGACACAGTCATTTGCTGTCACCTTTCCCAGGATTAAACTGACAGTGACCATTACAGGCTACAGATACACTGGGGATTTGGGGGGAAGGATTTCTGTTTCAAGTTCCTCAGCCACACTGTCAGCAAATCACACAATTCCACCTGGAGATCTGCTCTTTCCTGCTCCTCACCCCAGAGAAGATGCACAGGATTTTGGTTTCTCACTCCACTGACTGTTCCCTCTACAGGTTCACTTCTCCCCTCCCCCTGTGCTGTCCTGGAAATCTCTAGGGGAGGGAGCAGTGATGTCAGCTCACCTCACAGCTGCAGCTTTGTGCCCTGGTTAGTGCCACCTTCCTTTGGTTAGTGCCACTTCAGGAGGTGGCATGTCACATGACTGGTTGATACGGGAGAAAAGCTTTTTTGAATCCTGAAAGTCCTGGAGAAAGACAAAGCAGCCTTGGGGAAGAAAAATTAGATTAAGATCTTTCTAGTGCTGGGGGCCCTGTAATTTGACCTGTGTGTCCAGTATTAGAGAGACTTTGAAACAAGGCTTTGCCCTCCTTGATCATTTCACCCATTCACATGCTCCATCCACTGGATTTCAATTTCCTTTCCCCATGGGGAGGTTGCTGTAGGTCAGGGAAGGCTGACTATGAAAGAAACTCGTGGTGCTTCATGGTGTGCTGCTGCTGCTTCAGCTGCCAGGGCTTGGTGCTGCTGGGCAGCTCCCCTGGGCCTCCCATCTCCTCACAGCTCTTGGACCTCCTGGATCTTCTACCACCTCTGGGATCTTCCTCCAGATGGCATCTTCCCCTTCCTGTTTCTGGGCCTGCTTCCTCTCTGAAGGACCATGCAGGTTTTTTCTCTGTGGGAATTCTTCTTTTTGGACTCCTTTCTGAAACCATAAATGCCTGACTGCTCCAGTCCAAAATAATGTGTGTGAAGAAGCACAGTGTGTTGTCAGCACCCTAATTGGTGGTTCTGTCTCATGTCCCTTTCTTTAAAAGGATTTGGGATGTGCCACTTTTGTTCAGTCTGGGTACTCTACAACAGCCTGCACGTGTTGCAGCCAGCCTGGAGTATCATTCAGGGAGTTCAGAGGTTCAATTTTGGACATTCACCCACCTACTCAAACTCAGCTATCTGCTGCTTGTTAGCATTGATAATTAAAGCTATTTTATTTCCAGTTATTCTCTTACTCTTGTATCCAGCCTTACTGCCTTGCAGCCCAAGTGATTGTGGGTGCAAAGTCAGTGGGATGAGTGTGGAGAAGGATGGACAGAGCAGATTCTTCATGAACATGATCCAGCTTGGCATGTGGGGGCTGCAGCAAACTGTGCAGTGCCAGGAAAGAGCACAGAGACCTTCCTGCCCTTGCTCCAGACCAGGACTGGTGTGTCCTAGCTTCCATCAGGACATTTGAAAGAGCTGCTGGTGAATGAAAGAAGCTGAATAGATAGGTGTTTTCATTAATATCCAGAGCCTGTTTTCTTTTTTTTTTGTTTTTGCTTCCCACCCTTTGGATTTCTCCGGTCTTCTCTTTGATTATAGAAGCCTGGTATATTAAAACCTGCTTTTCTCTGCCTCTTCCATCTGGAATCTGAGCCTACCTGGCAGTATGTATTGTTAGACCATTTAGGTGTTGAACTTCTGCCATGGAAAAATGCATGGCATGAGTTGGACTCTGAGCTGGAAAATGTGTTAATTTGTTTCTTTTATTTAGTTCTCAGTGAGGCGCTGGTTGTTTGTTGGGGTTGTTTTTCATTCTGTTGCTTACAGAAGTGATGTTGTTGGTTGCAGGGTTGAGGCTGGGTCCTGGCAGCTGCTGCAGAGGAGGGAGCAACGTTTGTGAAGGGAAAGGAGGAGCCCACAGAGTGAACCATATATAAAACCTTAGTTACTGCTGTTGAAAGGCACTGATGTGTTCAGTTGCTGGAGCTGAAATTAAATGTGAGTGGCAGATCCCATGAAGAGAAAAATACACCATTATCTCTTAACCATAATGGAAATACAAACTAAAGGCTTGCACGTGGTGCTGTGGTAAAACACAGCTTCATTTTTGGGTTGATGCTGACTGACATGTCACTGGGGTGGCTCATCTAAGGTGACATTTTCTAAATGCCTATTAAATTCATTAGGCCAGAGATTGTTTATTTAGCATGAAGGGCTGTTTGGCAGTTTTTCCTCCTCTGATTATGGAATTGGTCAGGATGACAAAGCCTGGCAGTGCTCTTTCCATCCCTTATTAAAACAACTCCTCCTCTCTCCTCCTCCATCCACAAGATTATTTCTTCACTTGCTCTCTCTGACCTTTTGTATTGCTTCAGTAAGACAAACTATGAATATACACCTGATTTCTACCATGTCTGCATCAAATGTGTTAAAAATTCTTTCTGTGACATCATGCCAGTGGTGGTAGTAAAGCTCCTCCAGGGAAATTAATGGAAATGTTTCACTGTGCTCTGGGCAGATGGTGTGGGTGTATACAGGAAAAACAAATTCCTGTCCCTGCTTAGCACCTGCTGTACCCAGAGGATAATAATTTCTTTGCAAGTAATTGGAAGGAATTACTTTTTCTCCTTATCAACAAGCTTCTAAAGTTGCATTTATCTCCTCAAAAACTCCCTTCAGAAAGTTTAAGAATAAATTAAAATTGTGGTTTTGCAACACACTCCTTGAAGATGTGAATCAGAATTAAGATGACCCATGATGATTAATGTATAGGTGAGGTCATAGGTAGTCCACTGACCTTTGAAATGTGGTTTAAAGCAAACTTTGATGTTTTTCAGTTCCATCAAATTCAGGACCAGCTACTGGAATTGTAGGCTGCATTATTGCTAATGCAGATTGGCATTAGTGGCTTGATCCTTAATGGCAATGTATTTTTGACATTTCACCTTTCTAAAGCATTTTGAACACATGTGATCTGTAGCTGCTGAAGAAATTAAGAAGAGCTGAAATTCAGAGCATGAGATTCCTCTGCCTTGAGACTCACTGGAGTGGATGGCCATGTTTCTGAGACTCTGCTTTGGTTTCAGGGATCTTTTCCAGACTGCTGAGATTCACATGTTAGGTCTTCACACACCTTAGTCTGCCCTTGGGTGGCTCCTTCTGTGACAAACCTTGGGTAGAGAACACTTAGAAAATAATCAGAGATTCCCTGGTGGCAGCTCCGTGTGTCAGTGCTCTTAACCTGAGGTTACAGAGGAGGTTAAGCTACACATTTCTTAACTGGTTTTGGGAGTTTTATTCCACGAGTTCACTTCCTTGTTAATGTTTTGGGAGAGCTTTTGTTTAGGGAGTTTAAATCCATGAGTGCACTTCCTTGTTAATGTTTTGATCCTCACCTCTTTCTTATCTAGAGGAGCTGGGGGAGAGCTGCCCCGAGGGCTGCAGTGACTGTAAAACAGATGTGATATTTATTGTATTTCTGATGGTACAGGCTGGTTTGCACAGACTGAAACAGTAGTCTTGGTTGCATTGTACATTTAATTGAATTAAAGGAGCCAAGCCAAACATCTGGTTTGAAATTCTAAGGAGGAATGATAGATCTTAGCCTTGTTTTGAAAATGATGGCAACATTTCTCATGCAAAGAAAAACTGTCTGATAGTTATGCTGATAGTATTGAAATTGTGGCAAATCTCAGACTCCTGGGAGTCTCTAGCCAAAAACATGCTTGGTTTTCTGCCCAAGATCGAATGTTTTAGCTCTTCAGCCTGGCATCATTAATAAATACTTCTGAGTGTGAGAAGGCTTGTGTAATATTTTGTGCAGGAAGTGCATAAAAAGTTAAAATTATGTGGCAGTTCTGGCTATAATGGGTCTTGAAATGTGGAAATCAGAATTAAATGATAGTGAGTGGGATAGCACAGGGCTTTTGGTTTGGTATTCCACATTTATTGACAATTTTGGGTAAGTGAGCAACCCTCAGTGAGGTACTGAACCTCTGCTGCCCCAGAACTGATGTGTTTGAATGGATTCCCAGTGTCCACAGAGGGCAGCCTGGTTTTTGTGCAGTTTCTGTGGGTTATCTCCTGATACAACAGATTTTATGCCATTCAAACAGCATTTCCCAGCACACCTTAGGCTGAGCAGCTGCTGATTATTTTCTGGGGAAAACTGGTGGCCCAACCATGACTCTGTAAAGCTGCTTTGGACCTTTCTTACTCCCAGTTCAGAGCTCTTGCTGCAAAGTGGCAACAGGAGGCAGCAAAGAGGACTTGAGAGGGTTTTCACTCCTTGAATACTTTACTAATTCTGCAGCACCAGAAGCCCCCAAGCACCTCATTCCGTCATGGCTTTTCAATTAATCCTTTTTTTTTCCACATATCTTCACATTAGAGAGGATCTTTCTCTCACTCCACTGCTCTGTTGTGGACACAACATCTAAGATACTTGAATGCAGAGTTTTAATTCTGAGATACTTGAATGCAGAGTTTTAATTCAAACTTGATATGAAACCCATTCTAAACTCTCACCCATAATCTTTTTCCAGGAGAAATGTTGCTGTGAGCCAGGAATAAAGATAACAATAAGCTCTCAAGCCTGTCAGTGACAACACCTTCTGTGATAATTTGGAAATGTTCAGGATGAAGCATGATCCTGCTGGAACTGGAGCAAACATACAGTTCAAGCTCCTGAGAGGAGAGGTCCATCTCCCCCTGGGCAGTCTCTGAGCAGTGAAAGCCTGGCATCAGTAATGAGACGTGAATCATTTCCTCCACCAGTGACTGGCCACCACTTTACCATCTGATTATTTCTTTGTGAAACTTCTGCTTGGTCAGATAGCAATGAATTGTGACCCATAATATGCTGGGTTACACTGTGTGTGTGATAGAGGAGGAGCCTTGGGGCCCAGAGTGAGTCTCTTTCCTGGGCCCAGAGGTGACCATGGAAGCACATCCAGGGCACCAGGGATGGGCTGGGAGAGAGAGAATTGTGGGTTTGTGGCCTTCTGGACCTATTGAGAGTTTGTGATTAGATTTGTGTTAGATTAGAGTTTGTGACTTTATAGGGCATTGTTTACCTGTTACCATAAGAGGTAACAACTGTGGAATAGCCCAGGTGACTGGGGAACAGTGGTGAACATCTTTCCTGTTTATGTGATGCCATATCCTGTCTGTGGGATGGTGTTTAAGGAATTTTCACTGTGTGATAGCTGCCTTTGCACAAGAGGCACTGCATGGTGAAGGACAGAGCTCAGTAAAGGTCTGTGCACAAAGTCTGTGCCTGCTGTCATCTTGTGTGAGGTCCGTGTGTCTGCCTGATTACTGCATGGCTTCATTAATGAGACATGAATCATTTCCTCCACCAATGACTGGCCACCAGTTTCCCATCTGATTATTTCTTTGTGGAACTGCTGCTTGGCCAGACAGCAATGAATTGTGACCCAGAATATACATGCATTATTCTTATAAACCTTTCCAGGGCTCAGTTCTGTCTTCCTGCTCTCAAATCCTCAGAAGTCTTCCTGACAGCTGAATGTCCCCAGTAGCTGTTCAGCTCCCCAGACATTTCGTGGAAGAAATGTGATTTATTTTAATTTTGCACTGCTGTCATCTTAAGTGAGGATGTAACTGAAAGACATAAACACAATGATTTTCTAGCCACAATGATTTTTCATGTCAGTTGTAAACACCAGACTGGTGCTAGTTTGATTTTGTGTTCTTGGTACCAGTGGCCAGCTCTAGTTTTTAAAACAAGTTATATTAAGAACTGAAAAATTACTGTAGGACACATGGGAGGATGTAAGATTTTAGGACTGATTATAAACGTAGAAATGATTGAAAATGTACTGCAATAGCTGAAGAAGTGGGAGATGGGAAAGTTTCTAAACAAAAGAGAATAGAGGAAACATAGGAGTTCTCATAATTCAATACTCATAAGTATTTTTCCTCACTAATCAATTTCCTTTTAGCAATCTCTTCTTACAGCTTTAATCTTTGGACTTGTCTTTGAGACTCTACTCCCAGTCTGAACTGCTTGGAATCTGTGTTCAAATCAAAGAGCAGCACAAAATGTACTTTGCTTTGTGTACAAGCATTCTTCTCCTTGGTTAATCATTTCAGTGTGAGGGGAGAGGGGAGCGGGTGCTTTGTTTTATTTTTCTGAATGCAGCACCCGTGAAAACACAAGATTTAACTGTTTAGGACTTTGCTTCCAGTGCAGGGCTAGAAGCACTTGGGCTTGTGGCTCATTAAGGAATTAACAGCCAGTTTCATGGAGAGATTTTGCTCCTTCTGTGCCTCAGCTGCTCATTTCCAGAAGAGAGACGTCAGTAGTTTCTATCCCCCAGGAAAAACCCAAAATCCTGCATGGCAGTTTGGGGTGGCCAGGCAGCTGAAACGTGGGAGTGATGAAAGTCCAGGCTGGAGTTAGGGCTGAGGGGAGTCAGAAGTTTCTATTTCAGTGGGTTTTATTTTGCTCTTTTCTTTCTTAGAATATATGATGCTGCATCCAGCCTAATCCTTGTCTGGGACAAAAATAACTGTGCAGATGCTACAGGCCACGGCTGGACCATGTGTAATTATGTGCTGACTCAGAAAGAAAAGATTGCATTTCTTCTTCCAGGGAGTCCTCCGTTGTAGGAGCAGAAAATTAATCTGCTCGTGATCAGGCTAAAACTATAGAGGGTTTTTGTTAGAAAAGGAAAGTTTCTCCACAGTGGTTGGGAGAGGGAGGGGGAGCTCTGTGTGATCAGCACAGTTCTCAACCATCTGGCACAGGGGCTGACTAAGACAAAAATATCTGAGAGCAGCAGTGAAGAGGAGACTGATGGGGTCTGAAAGGTGAGCCTTCACAGGATGGAATGAAGCAGAGGAAAGGGAAAATAGAGACTGAATGTCAAGAAAGAGATTCCAAATGAAAATATAGGGAATGCTGCTTGCTCGAGTGATTTAATGACAGTGTTCTGCTGCCTTTTTTTGTGGAGGCAGGAACTTGGAGTGTGTCTGTGGAGGTGAGTCAGGGATGGTTGATTTGCTCAACAGTTCATTAGGGTGTACTTGAGAAGAAATAATTGTAGGTTTTATGTAGCTTCAATCTCTCCTTTCTAAGGATGTTACTCCAGAAGAGCCCTGAGCACGGGATGCAGGGGGAATAAACATGACTTGAAATGTCTGTGTCACATTCAATGTTGTGTAAGTGTTCTGAAGGTCATGAAAACCATGTGGGACCAAAGGCACTGCCCATCCCTCCACCTCCAGATCCCTTGTCCTGCCTTCCATGAACAGAGGGGCAGATTTGCTCTTTCAGAAGGATTGCTGCCTGTGTTCAGAGAATTCCTCCTCCTCCTGCACGCTGAGCTCTGTCTCACCCCCTGGGGATGCTCTGAGGTGTTCTTAGCACACAGCCATGAAACAACACAGGAATTTCCTCCTTCAGCCCCACTCGAGCTGCTGATGCACAAGAGAATTGCTGGGGAGCATTTGGCTGTGTGTTTTTCTCCTTGTGTTTCTTTAACAACTCCAGAACGACCCAACGTCAGGACACAGAGGGACAGGAGTTATTCTGTATCCTCCAGGCTGCCAGGGTAGCGCTGAATTCACAAAGTTTAGCTCTGTGCACAGCCACACGTAGCTTCTAGCTCTTCATCATTACTCCATCTGTTTTAACAGCCACGGGTTATCAATAAATAAATAAATAAATAAAGGGCTTAAATTGCATCTTCTTTCATTGAAGAGCTTGTATAAAATACAAGTTTTTCCCGAGGTTGGAAAATACCTGACTCCCCAGCAATCTTTCTTTCTGAAGCTTTTCAAACATACTGCAAGCACAATGGTACTTTAATCTTCATGAATATGACATGTGTGGAAAATTTGCTGGAATTAGATTAACCTTTCTCTGGGGGGTGATGAGTGGGAAATTTCCCCAATGTTCTCTTTCTGACCATTTAAATGTATATGTGTGTGTGTGTGTGCATGAGTTTATAATATGAATATTATCTATAAATACATATTTATGTGTAAAAATTTTATGTATCACTAAATGCTGTGTAAAGCACTTGAATGTCACTATTGCTCAGGAACACTCTCCTGCTTCTCTGTATTTCAGTTATTTAGTTTTTTATCTCTTCCCTCTGAATAGGAATGCACTGGAATCCCCTAAGCAGACTTGTCTGTAGTTATCTTTTCAGTGTTTAGTCCCCAAACACTGGAGGAGTGTAATTAAATTGTAGAACTGCAGATCACTTCTGTCCAGAAGCCAGGCTGCATTTCAGGGGGGAATCCATCACAGCTTAAAGATAAAGGTGTGCTGGTTTGATCCTCAGCTGGATCCAAGTAAAAGCCCCAAGGAGCCCCCAGGTGCTGATGGTTTCATGTGTCTCTCTCTGCAGGGAGGGTCGTTGCAGCTGAATGTGCTGGAGATCTGCTGCTTAGTAAATGTTAAACCTTAGAAAATGCTAAACTGAGGATTTTTTTCCTGGCATCAACAGCTGACCACGTCCTTCCAGGCAGAACAAGTTTTGGTTAGCTGAAGACAAGCCCCAACCAAAGCAAAATAAATGGGTGATGATTTAATTGTGGCATTCCAGTAAATCAAGGGAGCCTAAAGGAAAAATGGAGAGGAACTACAACAGCACACGGTGACAGGACAAAGGGGAATGGCTGGAAGAGAGTAAGTTCAGATCAGATATTAGGATGAAAAAACCTTTGCTGTGAGGGTGGTGAGGCCCTGGAAGAGGCTGCCTGGAGAAGCTGTGGATGCATCCCTGGAAGTGTTCAAGGCCAGGCTGGATGGTGACAGGTGTCCCTACCCATGGCAAGGAGCTTGGAAAGGAGGAGCTTTAAGGTTTCTTCCAATCCAGGCCAGTCTAAGTTTTTATGACACTGTGAAATAGAAATATGTATTTTGTGAGAGGCTGTACTGTATCTGTATCTGTACTGCCTGCAACACCATAAGGTGTTCCTTGATAGTAAGGAGGCAAAATGACAAAAGTAAAGCTACAGCAGTTCTGTAACTCCTACTACACCCACGATCTCCATCTCTCAGGGTCCTTACTTGCAGCTGTACTCCAGCCCAGTGCCTATCAGGCAGTTCCACGGGGTCTCTGGGAACTGGAGATGTTTTGAAATATCTGCATTCGCCACCTAGTCCCTGCTGTTATCCTTAAATTCTCTCTAGCATTTATCATACCTCACTGAAACAGCTTCACAAAAGCATGCAAAGAGATTTGTGTATCTGGGAGAGTGTTTTGATAGCAAAAGATTGATGAGCCTGACTTCCTTTGTGGGTGTGTGGCAACCCCTCATTTCCCTGGGTTTGTCACCACTTCCCAGCTCTCCAGAGAACTTTGCAGACTCTCTCATTAGATCCCCTCCTCAGCAGAACACTTTTCTGGGCTCTTTGTGCTGTAGAAACCACAGAGTAGAATGTCTTAAAAGAGTGAGATTGCAGATACTGTGTGGATGAAGAAGAAGCCCCTGTTAGGGCAGCTGCCCTTTTGAAGCTGCTGGGTGAAAAGGGCTGGCTGTGTTTTGACATCTACACCCCTAATATCAATCACAGCCCTCTGCTTTTGGGACTGGACAAGGGAACAGCCTCTGCCACTGCCCTCACTCAGGTGAGCATTGCCTCAAGGAGTAGAGCATCAGTGATTTTGGTTATTCACACAATGACCCTTGGAAACTGCTGAAAGGCACACAGGAGCCTTTTGCTGTCATTAAATCCTTCCCATTCCTCTTCTAAAGGAAATGTGATGCAAAGCAAGTCTGTAGTGGATGCTTTTCTCCTTTTCTGCCTCTGTCTCCAGAGAAAATGTTTCTTCTTTGGATGCCCAATAGGTACAGAAAGTCCAGCTCAGTTTTCAAACCAGCTCAGTTGTTCAGAGATGTATTTGGTACCTTAATTTGCTTTGTTATATCTTCTGTTTGCATACTCTTCCTTCAAAAGCAAGAGGTCATGACAAGCTTAGGTTATGGCCTCCTGCTCAGCTGGAATTATCTCAGCTTATTTTTAATGCTGCCCTCACTTAACCTGATTTATGAAGTTTTTTACAACTTGAGATAACTGGCTCTTGTTCCCAGCTGTGGAGCAAATTATCTTTGTGACCCTCACATCCTCTTGAATGCTCTTTGAAATGTGCTTAGGGGCCCTTATCTCTCTCATCACACAGACACTGCCTCTGTGACATTTGCTGTATTCCTAGAAAAATGCAATTATTAACATTTACTGTGATGCACATTGCCAGCCTTCTGTGAGCTGATTAAACCCAACCAAATAACTGTGTTGAACTTGTCTGTGGTGCCTTTGAAAACAACTTCTCAGATCATGTCACCTCACTGCAGATCCCCAGCCTGTGGAAATTCTCCACTGCCAGAGGAAGGGACTTGCAGTGCTAAAGCTGGATCTTGGGGAAGGCAGTGGGAATGGCAGCAAAAGGCCAATGGAATGAAATACTGGTTAATTTTTTTGCTCCACATGTGGTGGAGCAGTGCTGGCAGTAGATGATCTGCCTTCTCTCCCAGCCATTGGGGAAGATCTCCCGCAGGCAGCACTGAGGTGAGTTTCCCTGCTCATGCACCCAGTGTTAACTGAGGTGTGGGTCAGGAGGGTGCCATTTATCCCTCCTTTGTTTGCAGCTTGGATCCTTCCCTGTGGATCCCTTTGTGAGCCCTGGCCTGTGGATTGCCCCATCCAAACCCAGTATTTCTGAGGCTGAGTGGCTGTTTGGAAAGGAGAGCAGTTTCCACAGAGGGCTCTGAGGCTGCATTTCTCCTGGCAGGGTGGCACAGAATCAATGCCTGCTAAGGAACCCTTGGAGGGAGCTTTGTGTGCTTGTGCTGAGTTGGGGAAGATGAAATAGGGAAGCCTTATAAATATGATTACCTGGCAAAAGATGCTGAGAATATGGAAACTGTAAGGGAGATTGAAATGAAGACAAGCTTTGAGATCCCAAACCCAGTTCCTGAACAACTGACAAACAATGGCTTAGCTGACTGAAGGTGATCCCCCTCTGCTTGCAGACAGCTCCAAGGGTCAGAGCAGACCCTGCCAGCTTGGCAGAGGGGCCAAAAAGCAGTTTGTAGGGTTTAAAATATAACCCCATATGGTAATGCAATACTTCTTATAGGCTGTATGCAAATGTTGTAGGATTTGTAGCTTGTTTTAGATTGGTTAATGAAAATTAGAATATTCAGCACAGAAGATGATTTATTGTATTGTAAACAGCAACCTCGGGTCTTTGGTTCTTCACTCTCCTCTTCTCCACTCTCTCCCTCTCTTGCTTTCTCCCTTCCCTGCCCTGCTCTGGGCTGTGTCTGGCAGCTCCCAGCAGGTCCCCTACACCCAGGCCCTTTCACAATAACCCTCCTGCTCTCAGCCCTGACTGCAGAGATCTCTTGTCTCCGTCCCAACCCTCCCAAACCCAACTGCCAATCCTACAGTGCTGTGAAAAGTTTGTGGATCTCAGACCTGCACCTGGGCTCTGCATTTTCTCTGGAAATCCACACGTGGATTTCCTCACTTGGCTAGAGGGGTTATTCTGAGTTGCAAAAAGCCTTGTTTCTGGCTCAGATTTTGATCTCAAGCTTCTAACCCCCCCTAACTTTAACAGAGCAGCATTTGGGTGTTTCACACACCCTTACAGGACCTTACTTGGTTTACTTTAAAATCAATTATTTCTTTTGCATCTTGTTTATTTATTTATTGGGGGGGGGGGGTGTGTGCAATTCCTTCATCCTCTTTCCTCCCTTTTGTTTCCACACAGTCTGTGTTCTCCAGCATGGAATACTTTGTGGTTCCCTACACAGGACATTGAAAGGTTTTCTGGCCTGTTACAGGACCACCTGCAGTATAGATGCCATTTATTGCCATTTTGGATGCTAATAAAAATATCACCTTCACTTTCTTCTGGGAAGATAAACACCTACCTTATTTTCAAATTGATTGTATTCTTTTTAATGCCCCAGCAATACACTGTGCCTCAGGAAGATGCAGATATATTTTCTCACTTTACATTTTGAAAACCTTATTAAATTTGGAAGTGATATTCTGGATCTTCAAAATGCATTTACTAGTCAAATGTCAGTGAATATATCTGTAAGTTTGTTTTCTCAAGTAATATAATTTTTAAAAAAAATTATACAGAATATTGTTCTGTCGCTCAGTTTTATTTTATTACTTGCTCTAAGTTAATATATCCAGAAACTACACTGGCAAATACTCAAATATTTGTTTGGGGAATCTAAATGGACCATCTAAAGTGAAGGGTGATCTTTCCTCTCATTTAATTTTCTCCAATAGGTTATTTCACATATTTCAGATTACATCAAATGGAAAAAGTCTCTTCTTTTGGGTTGCTTTATTAACTTCTTTGGGTGCACACCAGACAGAGGTTGTTCCAATGTATTCTTTGCTGAGAACTGAAAGCACTCAGCAATAGGGCATGTGGGAATGTCAGTGGGGTTTCCTGCACTTTAAAAGAATTATTGTTGCAGGGGGAAAAGACCACTCTGCTTTGTTTAACATTTTTTGGCAAAAAAAACAAAGGCATCTTCAGTGCTGAGACTGCTTATCAGGATGTCTCAGTTTTCTTTCCCCTTTTCTAGGCACTGCCCAGAACATTTGACTGCTCTCTTCTCCTTTCCACCCAGTCCACCCATGCAGTGCTCCACTCTCTCTTTTCCCTGATAATCCACACAGTGAAACTTGTTTTCTGAATCTCCTCTGATATCCTGCTCTCTGGAAATACCAACACCTGAGCTGTCCTGCTGGGCTGCCCTGCACTGTCCCTCTCTGCAAGGTTTGCAGGCAGGATGTTTGGGAGGCTCTCCCTCCCTGTGGTTCCTGCTCCTCTCCATCCCAGCTGCTGTTTTCCAGCAGCAGCTCCAAACACATGGAGCCCTCTGGGGCAGCCAGCAGTGGCACTGCACTCACATCCCAAAGGAAAAGCCATTTTAGCTTGTTCCCACAATCCAGCCTTTGTCTTGACCTTTTCCTTCAGGGTTTGCCCTTTCTGCTCTCCTTCCAGAGCCTTTTTCTTAAGGCTGGGAACTGACCTGTTGGCCCCAGTCCCTGCATCAAGGCCATTTTATCTCTGAGCTGTTTTGTGCTACTTCAATGACACAAAATAATCTTCAGGACTGCTCAGACAGAGAAGGGCTTGGTTAGTGGAGAATGTGGAAATGTTCTGGCCTGGTCTTGCAGCTCTGTTCAGTTCACATGTTTGCTGGCTTGTGAATCCAGATATCAGTATTGCTCCACCTGGAGCTCCAGTTTAGATCTGGAACAGAATTTACATCTGGAAAGGATCCAGATTTGAGGGGTTTTCAGACCCAGTGTTTCAGATCAGCTCATGGCAGACACACATTCCAGCAGCAGAGTTTGGAACTTTGTTTATGCTCCAATCACTTTCCACAGTTTTGAACCCTTCTCTGACAATAATAAAATTCCAGCAAAGGGACACTGGGAAAGAAACATCATCAGCTGTTCCTTCAGCCACCCTGGTGCCAGAGGGACTCCAGCATGCTTGGTACATAAACCTTGCATTGATAGCCAGCTGAAACTCACACCAAGCCACCAAAACATGCACTGACCAAAGACTATTCCTGTCCAAATTCTGTGTGTTCAGCACTCTGGGCCTCGCTGGAGTTGTACCAGAGAGAATGCTGGCCCCAGAGTGTCTGTTCATTGCTGTTTTGAAATTCAAAAGAGAGAGAAAGCTGATTATGTCAGCATCTTCCTGAAGTCATAATTCTTCCTGCTGTTTCCTTTAGAAAATAGTCAAGATGACAGGAATTCTTGTAAATTCTATTTCATCACATATCAAAGAATTGGCCATGGTATTCCACCCTTTTAAAAGATGCAACTATAGTTGCATAGTTTTCTCATTGAGACAAGCTTGGGGAAAAAAAAGCTTCCAAGTTCATTAAGATCCTTGGGAGTGAGTATTTTAAGTTCAAAACTTTCTCCTTTTTTTTTTTTTTTTTTGTTGTTGTTATTCTAATGGTATTCTAAAACTGAAATTGTTATTGTCTGGAAATATATCTGGCAAACAAGACTTCTCACAGATAAGAGAAAAGTTTGAAATTCTAGATATTTGTCACTCTTCCAGTTATAATCCACAATTTATTTCTCTTTGAAGTTCTTATCTTTGCTGAGTGGCTCTGATCAATACCTCTAACCTGTCATCAAGCACAAGTATGCATCCCATACATATTTCAAATAAGGGCACATGTCCTTTGCCCCATTTATAAATAAAAAAAACCCAAACAAACAACAGGCTCAGAGGTCTGAAGTGATTTTACCAAAATCACACAGAAAAATGAGGCCAGGACTCCTGTGCTGTACACCACGATGAATTGGGTCTTATTTTTTCCCTAAAGGTTAGAGTAGCAATATCAGCAATATAAACACTTCTCTCTGCTTTCACACTTAGATAAAACCCACGGGAATGTGGAAACCAGGCAGTTTTCTGTGGGACTCAAGGGGTTATGAAACCAACCTTGAGGAGGGAGAGGAGGGGACTGTTTAACATTCTTTTCTTGCCTAGTAAAACCTTCAAGGCCGTGTGTACTGGAAGGAGCTGCCAGGGTAGCTACAACACAGCCACATTTGCCATTCACCTTCACCTCTGGTGACCCAGCTGTGTGGCAGCAGACCATAATATCTCCCTTTATGGTCTCCTCATCCCAACAGCCCAGCCCTGAGAGAGCTCAGCCTGTGATAACCCTGCAGTCCCAGCCTTGTAGGGCCAAGCTCTCTGGGCTTTATTACAAAACAGTAAATAGTGGGAGATGTCAGAGGATGTGACTGAGGTGTGCTTGGGCCAGGCCAGGCAGCCCCATCAATAAATGTAGAAATGCTGCTGGGCTGGGGAAGGGCTGCTGTCTGTCCAAAGGGCTGCTGTCTGTCCAAAGGAGCAGCCAGAGCTCAGTGCCAGTGCAGACAGGAGATTTGTACCAGAGCCCAAACCACACTGCTGATCTTTCATTTGCTCCATACATTTCTTAGTGGGACTTGAAGAGAGAACAATTCCCTTCAGCTGAGGAACTGTCCCTGTAAACCATCAGTGCAATACTTAATGTACTAGATGTAAACTGAAAAAAAAAAAAACAAAACTCAAAACCCTCTGTCATTCCTGAGAGCAGGAGGAAGCCACCACTGCTCTTACTATTATGATGAACCTGTGCCTATAATTTTCCATGATTTTCAGCACTGCCAGCTAGGACAGAGAAATGACAGCAGTTCTTGGTTGTATTTTCTATTCTCCATTTGCAGCATCATATCTGGGAGAAGATTTTTCTTGGGGCAAACATCCAGTGAGGACAGGAAAGGAACATGGGAGCAACTGTGATTGAAGTGAAAAAGCTTAAATTCAACATCCTGTATTCAAAAATTAATTTGCCTTGCCCTCCTTGAATATGAAATTGTGCCAGGCCTTAGACAAGGTGATCTTTTCAGGATGAGGAAACTGAATTCCTATGGAAAAGGAGCAATTTGTAGAGGAGAAGAAACAAACCAGGGGTTGGAAATGAAAGGGTTTATGTGCTTTTGGCCTTCCTATTTACCAGAAATAGCTGGAAGCATTAGAAGTAAGAACATAATTTGTTTTCTCTGTCTTTGTTACCTTACCTTTTAACACAGAGTGCTAAGAAGTGCTAATTATGCAGTTACCCTTTTCTGCAGCCCTTTCTAATATAATTTCTCATGCAGGGAGAGGGAATAAGGAGCCCCCTTTCTAATGCAGGGTGTGAATGTGTGCATGCTGCCATCACAGGAAAATTCTCCAAATAAAAAGAGAAGCAGCAAGCAGCAGTGAGATTTTCTTTTAGATTTTTTTCTGCATAGGGGTCAACATTTGAGGTGTGCCAAGTGCTGCTGCTGTGGTGATAGTTACTTTCTCAACACTGGGTGGAATATAGGGGGGGAAAAGTCTCTCATTGCAAAGAATTTGATTTAGGAACTCTTCTGGTTAAGTTCTTGAAAATCTGTTCTTTTACTTGGCAAGCAGGTGATTTTTTGACTGAATTGGAGGGAGAATATACCTGCACATAAGGGTAGAGAAAAAGAATCCACAAATCTTAAAAGATGTTATTGGTTTGCTTCCAAGAGTGCAAGACAAGGTTAATGGACCCGAGGTGGTGTGAGACTTTGGGGAAAAGCAGCTCAGAGTGAGCTGCCAAAGCTTTGGAAACCAGCACTGGTGATTTTTGTTGTTATTTCTGTTGGAAAAATTATAAATCTCTCATTTTTTCAAGGGGTGTCCTTGATCTGAAGGAATGACTGAGTGTGTAATTTTTGAGTTCCTGTTTCACTGAGGATGGAGTAGGCAGGAAGAGAACTGCACTACAGGCCTTATAATGTGAAAAAGGGAGAGGACTGAAGGATCTAGAAGATTTAAAACAAAGAACTTTTTATGATTAAAAATCCTCCCCAATATTATCTAACTGTAGTATTTTTAATGTTCATGACACTTTTTAATCATCCAAATCAGAGGAAAAATAGTAGTTGGTTTGAATAAACACCTTGATGCAGTTTAATTGTTCTGGGAGGGACACTATCCTTGTTTCTCTCAATTTATTTCAGAGGAAGGGAACACTGGGTTTTGATAGGAGCTTTTTCTTGATTTTTAATTACTTTTTTTTTAATTGCAGGTGTTATCAGAGGGTCACTGCTCTTTTCCACGGGATAATCACTCAGTGAGCCTCTCATCTGGGAAATATTTTTATTAACATCAGTAAACTACAAAAGAGGTCTAACTAATTCAAGATCAAAAGGGGAAGATTTGAGGCAGCCTGAAAACTGAATTTAGTCTTGATGCAGGTGTTTAAGCAATGAATTATTTTGTATTCTAGTCCTGCCCTGCTATATATTTTTGCACTGAAAAAAAGAATCAATTCAGAAAAGTGCCTCTCAGCATTCTTACTGAAATATTCACCAGTCTTTGGGAGTTTCTGAAAGCTTTCCCTGATTTCTACCAAAGTCTGCCATTGGTCCACATTCACTCCATGTAATTAGAAGCAGCTTATTCCCTTCCTGGAACTTGATAGGCACAATAATTGCATGTTGGGAACACCATGGTTTGTGTGCCTTTTTGTGTTCAGAGTTCAGCCTGGGTCACAGAAACCTCTGGATCAAATCCATGAGGAACCACTGGGAAAAGTGCAAGGTCTTTGGGACTGAGCTGGAATTGATGCTGTGGCTGTGAATCAAACCCAGGTGACAGACACAGGGACATCACCTGGAGCTGGAGCTGCTGGGCAGCCAAGGACATTGAGGTGATAATTATTGTCCTCTTTGCTCATCACTGATTATAGAAAACTAATTGAGCCATGGTCAGTAACCTCTCACCCACTGCCACGAGCTGAGATCCTGCCATGTCCTGTGCAGCTATCTCAATAAATGAACTTGTTTTAATAAAGCTTTAGGGGAGTCCACAAGAGTGTTTGGGAATGAGAGCCCTACTGAGCAGAAATTCACACTAGAAAGCTGCAGAGTGCACTGAATTGTGTATGAGCTCACAAAAATGGTTGGATTCTCTCTCTTTTTAAAATTATGATTTTAAAGTTATTTTTTAAAGTTATGAGAAATAACTGTCTTGAGCAGTTTTTGAGATATTTTCACTGAGCACATCACAGTAATCTAAATTAAACAGTGCTGGAAATTGTGGGGTTTTTTTTAAATTTTGCTAAATGTTTTAATCCAAAACCAAAATTAAACCAACTTCAACTCCCTAATTTTTTCATCAACAATTCTTAGGTTTTTCCTTGAAGAGGACAAAGGCATTAAAACAGACCAGAATTTGGTGGAGAAAACTTGGGGCCAACACCTGGGAGAGACAAGGCAGAACATTCTGTCTGTCATTTTCTAGGTATTTTCAGCCATTTCTAAAACCCCAGGAAATGTTCATGGGCTGCACAGGGAAATCAAACACTGGGCTCTTTCAGTCTCCACCTTATTTTTTTTTTCCTGCTGACGTCTGTGAAAATTGGAGTGGTGGGTAGGTTTTATTGGAGCAAATTGTCTGAAAGCAGGACAGGAACTCACTCTGTGCCTCAGAAGGATAACAGCCCCAGCCTGGAGGAAAAGGTCTGATGGTCTGTGACCAAAACACACCATCCCATCCAGCTCTTTATTTTATACAAAGCTGAGGTTAAACTCCAGGTAACAGCTTATCCCTCTGTGTAAATGTCAGAGTCCTTCACAGAGCTTTGATTAGCTCTTTTCTAGGAATTCTGAAGACACAACTCTTCCCTACCTTTCTGCCTCTCTAAAACAACTCTTTGTCATTCCTGCTGTATTTTCTATTGTTTTATAAATGTGAATGTTTTAACTCCACAGCAAAAATTACTGCTCTTCACAGAAATGCTCTAAAGGAAGCTGCAGGCTTTTTGCATTTATTATGGTTCTTTCAAATGTATTGTTTAATATTTATAGAACTATCTAACATTCTTTTGCTTTTTTCAGTTCACACAGAAATCATTCTTTTGTTCATGGATTTCTGTCAGATACATAGTAAAACTATGTGTATTTTATATTGTTTATAAGACTCACTGATTTAAAATTGAATTCTATTCCAAAGAGGGGGAATACAGCCTGAATGCAAAAGTGAAATCATTTGGATTGAAGTAGATGTAGGCTTCTATCCCAGCTTTGAATTGAGCTGAATGTTTACATGAATGTGGTTGAGATGATATCTGTCCTTAGAAGATTTGTGGGCACCAAGTGTCAGCATTCAGTGTTCTAGCACAGCCTTTGGTCTTGGCTTCTGCACAACTACAGAAAACTCTGCACAGAGAAACCCTAAGAACAAAAAGAAAATTATTTGGACTTTTTTAAACTAAGATTTTCTCCTTTTCTTTTTCTCTCTTTTTTTTCCCTTCTATTCTTTTCCCTTTTTTTGTTTCCTTTTTCTTTTCCCTCTCCTCTTCTCTCCTCTGGATTTTTTGAAAGTTTGGTATCAAAAACCTGGCATCAGTTACAAATCCCAGACCCACAATAATAATTTTATTTCTTTACAGTTAGATTTGCAAAAAGAAATACAAGTTAAAGCCTCGAAATATTCAACTGTTTCTGGTTACTTAGTTTGGTCAGATCACCTGTGTACCAGCACTGATGTATGAAATCCTACAATTGCTATCCACGAAATGGGAATGGGAATTCCACCTTTATTTGGGTTATGTCTCTTTGGGGTTATTTATTGATTTTTTTTTAATTTGAATTTTTTTATGTCAAAAGTTCCATCTGGGTCTCCTTGATATTCCTTTTAGTGATGGCAGCTTTGACCAGGTTAGAGTAAACAGAGTGGAGAGTTAAATCATCTGTACTGACAAAGGAGTTTGATAAAAACCATTATTTTTTACGTTACTGATACATCCTTAGTCACCAGAACTTGCTGGATTTTGAAATGAGGTTCTGTAAATTCCTGATACTTACATAAAATTTGAGAGGAAAGAACGCTTAGGCTTTTTCTGTGAGGCATAATTTGAAGTCTGCCTGTAAATTGTTTTCAAATTTTTTTTATTATTCTGCATGTTAATATTTCATGATGAGCCATGTGATGTAGAATATTTCAGTCTGGTTTAGGACTGATACTTGACACAGCCATCTGTACTACAATGATGAGAGGTTTCCTTATGGAAAAAAAATTATTTCCAACTCTTCAGAGCAGCTGTGCTCAGTGTTAATAATTTATATCCAGAGACATTTGCAAATATTCCATCTTTGGATGCATCCCTGAGAAGCAATGCAGCCTCTTTGCCCATGGCTATCAGACTCTATTTTAAAGAAAACACATTTAAAACCATTTTTAAAAAAAACCCCAACCAACCAAATGAAAGAAAAAACAACTTAATTTGATAGGATAGAAGCAGGAAAAGACAAATGCTGCTTTGGGGAATCAAGGTGGAGATGAGGGAGACCAATCCAAAAAGATGGAAGGCCAAACTCCCCTCAAATTCTGGGGTTTATTGAACAGCCAGCAGCGTGGACTTCGCTCACAGCTTCCTGCCAGTCTGCTTCAAACTAAAACTGGAGAAGAATCCTTGCAGTGGATGAGAGGAATTGGCCCTTGGGGTTGTTATGGATGGGCTGGAGGGCAGGGTTTGACCCATCCCGTGCAAACCCCAGCAGTGAGCGCAGTCCTGCCCCGGGATGTGCCACCTCTCCTCCTGCTGCAGGCTGGGCTGAGAGCCTTCCCCTGGGCAGTCCTGCTTAGAGAAACCAGGCTGAGCTGGCCTCCCATCATTGTCCCCTCCTGGAAACCTGCACAGCCCCAGACAAGGCGCTGCTCTGTATTTTCATGGAGGTAATTAGTGCCTGGCATCCCTGGAGTTTCCAAAATGAGCAACACCGGAGTTTCTAAAGATGACACTGTTTTCATTATAGGTTTAATTTTGCAAAGAGCACAAAGGCAGACACATCAAAATGCCAGGAAGCCTCTTTTAATTAAAACCTCGTTTTCCTTTTCTTCTTAAGGTATGCATATGTATTGAGCCATGAAAGGGAAAAGATAAAAGGAGCCCAGAACACTGTTTATACACAGCCTTTATGACTGCAGCTAATTACTTTGCAGAAGACATTATTTTGACTGAAGCAAGGTATAGTGTGGCTGGACAAAACTCGAGGCTGCTCTGCAGTGCTCCAGAGGCAGGCAGTGACTGGTGGGGTGAGGTTTCACCTCGCAGGATAGGTTCTGCACCCAGGTTTCACACAGTGCCCTTCCAGATGTGCCATTCCCACACCCCCACTGCTGCTCACTGTGCTTTGGGTTACTTGGTTGGGTCAGGTTTGGGGGATAAAAATGGATTACAGCTCCCCTCTTCAGTGTTGAAGCTTCCTCTGCTACAGCTTAATACCATGCTCTGTTTGATTATTTTGATGCCTGAAGGATTTTTTTGCTTTTTCTCCTAAGTATTTTTTACACAGTTCCTTGTACCCACAAGTATCAGCAGGCACACTTGTGATGCTTTAGGTTTGAGAACTCAGCCTGGTTTCTGGGTGTCCTGCAGGAGCCCAAACAGCCCAGAGCTGCAGAGTCAGGAGAGCAAACATTCCATTGCTGGGAGAACTCAAGGGCCCCTGGCAGGACAGATTCTGGAAACTGGGAGTGAGCCCAGCCCAGCCCCTGATTGGGCCCTCTCGTTAGATATGCTAATGAGTAAGGGCTTTAATTGTACACTCGATTGGGGGTGGGGGGACACTGTGATGCTGTCACCTGGGTGAAGCAATGCCTGGAATGGGATCCTATTAAATACTGAGGGGAACGACCCCCAACCCTCTGACCCTGTCTGGGCTTTTATTTCCTAAGAGCAGGAAAAAGGCATCAATTTAACACTCACATAATGTACCTTTCACAAGGTACATTTATGTCTCTCCTCTCCAGATTAACACTGCGTTATCCTTGGATCATGGGCGTAGCTGGCAGCAGGTGAAGTCACCTCTGTCCAAATCCCCAGCATAAATCCCCACACTGCTTAGCCCAGGATTCCACCTCAGGAGCCTGGGATCCAGGTCCGTGTTATTTAGTTGGCAGGACAGCATTGGGTGGATTGCACTGAGGTTTCTTAATAACCCTGTGACTTTTTTCATCAGCCTTGAAATAGTCAGCAAGGCCATTTGGAGCTGTGCCTCACTGTAGATGCTGTTTGACTTCTCTGTTCCAGGACTAACGGCCAAATAAGTTCAAATAAAATGATCCAAATTTTACAGCGCTTATTCCGGTAAAATTCCCTGCTTGTTTTCCTTAGATAAAGATTAAATAAAAACCAAAACAGGGCTTTTGGAAGTGGCCCCTTCATAGCTGGAAGGAACACTGGAGACATCTAAGAGAAGATCAATATGTGAGAGTTCAGTCCAGAAAACACTAATTTTTCTTTTTCTTTTTTATTTTTTTCTTATATATTATCTACAAGCACAAGCTTTCATCTTTTTAATGTAAAAATGCAATACAGATCATTATATATATATAAAAATCAACTAGCCTTGTAGCAAACTGCCAGATCCAACTATCCCCAGCTTGGGGACAACCCTTCTGGATCCAGGTGCAAACCCAGTGGCTGATCCTCACTTCCATCTGTAGTTGCACCAAACCCCTAGAAACGAAGATTCTCAAAGTTCTGGGGAAGTTTTGGCTCCTGATCCAGGTCTTGCAGCACGGGCATGACTAACTCTTCATCAATTGAAGATAAATATTTTAAAAACTTCATAAATGACAGTCAACTTGTTGCAGGTAACAAGCATCCCTTTCACCTTTCCTCCCCATTTTTATTTATCGTCCTTCCCATCCTCTCTCCGCGGAAAAGGGCAGAGGAGAGAAATTTAATGTTAGTGTCACACACATACACTCAAACAGCAGCAGGAGAAACAGGATTTAACCTGTTGATGTCTGCTGCAGAAAGGCTGCTGAATGTGGGTTCATGCTGCACTCAGCCTTTTCAAAGCTTGGGCAATTTTGGGCTCAATTTGCACACTGTGGAAATACGACAGATTTATAGCATTGTGAGCACATTGTGAGCAAGTGTAAATCAAGTTGCATTTAATACTGTGTAATGGGTACCAACAGATTATAATATACCATGGTAGAACTGGCTTAGAGGGAAGAAAATTAATGAGCAATTAAGTAAAGAAGTTTGTATTTGTTTTGGAGGAAAGGTCACAAAATGGTGGCCTCCTTTTGGACCGAGCGTTTATCTTGTTTGGCAGTTTCCAAATTCAGTCTTTGCAAAGGAATGTTACTATTTTTACTGTAAGTTCTTTATGTAACAGGGCATGTTTGCACAGTGGAACATTTTATTTTCACCAGGATTTTATAATTTATCCATGCAGATGTTATAAAAGAAGACACAATATTCTGGAAATCTTCTGGAAAGTAATAGGGCTGTAACTTAGCCCTTCCTTCCTTTCAACTCTTCTGCTATGAATATTGTTATTTCCTGTTGTCATTCATTTATAACCTTTTTACATTTGAAATGCAGCTCCAACCTGAACCCCAGAAAGGTTTTTTTCAGACAAAAGAACTGTTGAAGTTTTCTAAGAAGGATGAATCAATTGCTTAGCATACCAAAGTAAAGACTTGGCTACGTGTTGCCATGGGATTGCAGGTAAGGATTTTGTTTACTTCAGATCCGTGCACCAGCACTGATTTGAAAGATAACAGAACCTTAGTGCTGTGACTTGCAAATGCTCACTCTGGCTCCTAATGTCTCTACATTGCTTGCAAGTTCAGCCCCTCAGCTAAAGAATTTTGGTTTGTGAACAGGCACTAGCTCTCTCTTTTACACTTGTGTTGATACTACATTACTAGTAGGACTAAAAATGGCAAAACCTCTGAATATTTTTTTTGTTGTTTTTTTCTTTTTTTAAAAAATTGAATGATGATGAATAATTTGGGAACAAGTGTGTCACAGAGGCCTAGTGCAAGAACCAGAAGCACACAGTGAAGTTTCCATTGCAGTGTGTCCAGCATCACACGTGAACATGAGGAGCAAAATACAGACATTGATTCCAGGACAGTGGAATGAGTTTTTACCATCTAGAATACAGAAGCAGAGAAAACAAACAACAGCACAAATAAAATATACACCTGAATGTGATGTTCTTTGCTGGTTGGGTGAAAGTGAAAGTTTTAAATAATTTACTTTGGTAAAATATCTTTAAGTGAACACTTTTAATAGAAGTCCTAATTTGGAACCTTTCTCTGTTCACAGGGATGTACAGATCTGCCTCTTCAGCCTGTTGCACCACCTATCTGGCTACCTATAACTGCATAAAGGACTATCCAGCAGGATTTACTCACTCTCCTACACCTGTGGCAATTTGCATTTGATGGCTTTTGGAGTTGGTTCCTCACAGAGGCATGAGGTACCACACGAAGTACAAAGCAGTGGAGAATAAAGTTTGAAGAAGTTGCTGCAAGGGGGCTGTTCCTCAAAGGAGAGCACTGCAAATTTGTCATCCCAGCCCTGTGGTTGGCCTTGGTTCCACAGGCTGACAATCTGAGCTGCCCAAAGGGGTGCAACACCACTGCTGGGACACCAGCACGGGCTGAATGAAAAGCTTCCAGGCTTGGTTCTTGCATCTTTTAGCAGTTAACAAACCAAGTAGACAGGAGGCTACACTTGGCAGCTGGCTTAAACGAGATGATGAGGGAGGAGGAAAAACTGAACACCTTTTATCCCAGGCACCAAAATCTGATAAAATGCGTTTTTGCTTCAATGTGCCAGATGAAAGTCACAAAAAACCTGCACTATTTTAAGCCCCGGAGTGCTCCAAACAGCATCTGGAACTTTAAACAGCTGAAAATTATGGTCTTTTGATATGGTAGAGGCCATTCAGATCTGATTTACATTTGGGCTTAGACTTTAAATACTTGCCTTCCCAAGGATTCAGTTCTTCTTCAGTATAAAATAGACTAAGAGGAACTACTTGAATTGAAAAAAGGACTTAAAAAAAAAAAAAAGCTAAAAACTACCCATAGCTAAATCAACACTAATATGGCTCTTTTTTTTCTCAGTTTGATTTCCCAACACACATACTCCCATTTCCCCAAGTGCTTTGAGGGGGAAATGCTGAAATGCTGCTGGACTGGCTGATTATTTCTGGAGAATTCTGCAGTTTCAGAGGAGCTGGAAGAGCCGCTGAACTTCAGCTCTTGAAATGTGTGTCTAGCTGGCTAAACACTCCAGGAAAAAGATCTTTCCTGTATTTTTTGCATACTTTGCTAAGAACATCAACACTCATGGATTTGACAAAAATAACAAGGAAGGACAGTTTGGAGTGAAAGCACACAATGAGCCAACTGAGAGCTGGTGAAGGTGTCAGGTGAACTTTCTGATGTGACACAGCAGCCTCTACATGTGTTCAGTCCTGGAGAACACTGGTTGTGATGGTTGTTGATGGACTGAGGGCTGAATCTTACTCTCCAATGGCTACTGAGCAGCTGTCTGGCTGGAAATGATGTTTAGGCACTACTGACTTGCAGGGGACTGGAGCTGGCCACGTAGAAGCAGATGATTCTCTGCTGGTTGCCAATCCCCACAGTTGTCTAGTCCTTTGGAGTTCATTTGGTATTTTTTGTTTCTTCTTGGTGTTTTGTTTGTTTGTTTTTTCCCCCACATTTGTCAGAAGCAGTGTGGCTAAATACATTTTAAAACAGGAAAATAGAATGACTCCGTGTTACCCAAAAAAGTGGTGGTGTTTGTCTTTTTTTCTTTTCATTGCAAAGATTTGACCATTTCCCATTACACGCGCTCCGCTTGCCCCACCCCTACTCCAAGCCAATACGCTCTAAAATTGGCTTAGGACAGCTCTTTTTTAGCTGCTGATTTTGGTGAGCATCTTATTAATGGCCTGCTTGACGTGGGTGGTGGAGCTTCTCCTCCGAGTCTTGCCCTGGACCATCTTCCTGCGCCGCACCTCGCGGCACAGCTCGTAGAAGGCCTCCATGATGTTGCCCTCTCCGGTGCAAGCCGAGCACTCGTAAAAAGCACACGCAAGTTCCGTGGCCAGCTTTTCTCCTTCCTCCGTGCTGACTTGCCTGGAGTGGTCCAAGTCTGCTTTGTTGCCCACCAGGATCAGGGTGACGTTTTTGGGCTTTTTGACCTCGTCCAGCAAGTTCTTAAGCGGCAGCATTTCCTCGAAGCTGCCTCTGTCCGTGATGTCGTAAACCAGCACGAAGCCCTCGCCCCATCGCACGTGTCCCTCTTTCTGGATGGCATCCTCCTGTTGGAAAAGACAGACACTTGCCTTAGGAACTTGATCTATGAAGAAGACAGCAGGCCTTCAGAGAGGTGCTGCTCCTCCAGAACCTTTAAAGCTGCATGCATCTGCTTTACTTCATACTTTGCACATATCACATTATTTGTCACGTGGCATAGGGGATCTGTCCCACCCATAGGCCTGTGCAGCGTGAGCACCTGCCATGTTTTAAAAGGGAGACCTGGCCATGACAAATCTGCTCTTCACTTTAGTGGGAATCATTGACTGGAGTTGCAAAGCCTCATCACCTGACTGTAGAAATAGACTGTGACTTTGTGCCATGTTGTTGGGCTGGCCCTGAATCAAAGGTGTGACAACATAATAATTTTACCCCCAGAGTAAGCCCCTTGGCTTGTTTGCTCTTCCAAGCAGGATCCCAGCAGAAGGGTGTAGATCCAGCATGATGGAGCAGAGGGGGGGTTCTGCCCAGAAGCAATTCTGTGTCCCCAGAGCAGGGCACACCTGCACTGCTGCCACCAGCAGCCTGCCCTCCCTCCCCTGCTGCGTCCCCAAGCCAGGGAGCTGGGTAGCAGCACAGCACCCACGCACCTGGCCAGCTGTGTCTAGTATCTCCATGGAAACCACCTCATCATCAATGGTAGCTTGGTGACGGTATGTCGACTCTAAAATAAGAACACATATTGTGGGACGTATTAAAAGAACGCAGTTTTCTCTCTTTTTTTTTTTCTTTTCCTTTTTTAATCTTCCTCACAGATCTCCTGGCGCAAGAGCTGAGATGTGACGCACGGTTTGACTAAATTTTCTTTGCTGGAGCTCTTCCAGCCATTCTGGAGCACGCTCAAGTCCTTTTTTCTAAAAGAACAACACTTCTACCTCTTTCCACATCATTTTCTTTCCCCTGTGTTAGACCAGCAAAAAAGCCTGGTGGATATTGCATTCTGCACCCAACAAAGGACAGTTTGCTGTGGCAGAGAGCTCTGCAAAGCTGTATCCCATTTTTCATGTTTGCTCCCAGGAAAGGCTGCTACCTTTGGAAGACAATATCACAACTCCCAAAGTATCCAGCTCAACAGGCTGTCACTGCATAGCTTGTTGATCAAAACCAGTGTGGCTGCAGATCAAGGAACCTAACCACTAAGCTCAGGCCTTGTACTGTGAAAAAATTACAGACCAGTTAGGTATTTTAGGAATGTGTGTTTTAAACATGCTGAAATCATCACATTCCCCTCTTCTAGCAAGGGATCAAGCAGTGATTTCCCTGTTTATGATTTATAAGGATAATCAGTGGGCATTAAGCATTTACACTATGCCATAGGAGAAAAAAAAACCAAACCCTATTTACTGTCCCAGGTTCTGGAACCAGGCAACTAATCAGAAAACTAATGACAAAGGAGCTTGTTTTATCTTAATAAGCTGATAAGCTCAATTTGATAGCATTTGACCTAAAACGTGGAAAACTATCTGTGCTAACATTCAGATTTATTACTGGTGCTAGCTCACAGATGTCCTGTATCAAAAGGCAAATATGTGTGCTGTAAAAGTCTGGCTGTGACTGTGAATGCTCTGCACTGTCAGAGACACAATTCTTTCATTTGGTGCAAATCTCTCCAATAGGAATGAAGGATATCTATTTAGGAAATGCATTTCTTTAACTTGAACTTCTGGAAGGGCTCGTGTTTGGTGAACACCTGTTTTCATGATGCACTGAGGAATGTCACCTCTTCACAACCAGGAATTGTTTCAGTGCTGCAAACACTCTCTTCCCAGCCCAAAAATGTCACTCCCTCCCTGTGCCACCCTAATTGCTGTAATAGCCCAGCTGTCCCTAATAGGGACAAATGGCCAATTTACTTGGGCAGATGGCAGCGAGCTTGCTGTAGGGTTTCAGGCCATGGAAGCTGGGTTTTCTTAAAGGCTGTAAATCCCCCTTCTGGGTAGTATTTCCAGGCTGCTGGAGGAGTTGGAGCCTCTCTTTGTGATCCTGAGGCTTTACCTCCACAACAGAGTAAGGTACAGCAAAGTCTCTTGGTGGGATGTCTTATCTGTGCCTTCCACACACCCTCCCAACTGCAGCAAATCCCTCAGGGAATAGAGAAAAAGCAGGAAACTCTAGTTTGGTGTGAGAGCTGCACCTTCAATGAGTTATTTCAGTGTTCAGTGCTAGCTTGGGATTCCCTGTGTAGTATTCCAAGCTCGAGCTTATTTAGGAACTCTTTTTGGGGGAGGGTGCTGTGGAGAAGAGATGGCTCAGAATAAGCAATGTGATTTTAGCTCCTTCCTTGCTAAGGCTTTGCAGTGCTCACATGCCTTCAACCATCTGGCCCTGCCTGACAAGTGGCTGCTGAGAATTTTTCCACAGAACCTGAGAAAGTGCTCACCCAGCCACGACTGCAGGGGAGCTGTGAAATGCCCTCCTTAGGAGGCAGGAGGGGCTGGGCCATACAGACCTTCCCCAGGAAATGCGAGAATAAATCTCAAGGAAGAGACTTTTGCTCACTGTATAAAAGCAGCATGGATCTTAAATGATACTTGACTTCTCAAAATAGGACTCTGGCAGTGCTTTGTGCTGCAAGTGTAACTTGCTTTGGCTGCTCACGTTGGAAAGGAATTTGATCTTGGATGAGCAGCATCAATTTAGGTCAGATCTGTGTAAATAAATCTTAGAAACTGTGTGTCTGTTCCTGTGCTTTGGAATGTGTGGTAGCTGGGTGAATTCTAATGAGGAGTGTAAAACAGCTGGAGGTTGAAAGCATTTCTGGTGTAATCACAGGCATGGCTTCTCCTTCAAGGGAACAGAAGCATCTGAAGAATCTGGTTGTCTTGTAAATCACGAGCCCTGAAGATGTGAGTTCCAGTCTGCTCACATTGATCTCATGGTACTTCACAAAAACATTGCCTTGCTTTGGGATTTATTAGGATCATTTTCCAGGGGAACTGCCTTTTTTTTTTTTTTTTTTTTTTTTTTTTTTTCTGTTTTGAGACATGCAGCCAGAGAGTAATTACAGAATTACAGGGCTTGAGATAACTGCTGGAGCCCTGACTGAAACCACTGACAGCACAGGTGTCTGTGTCTCAGCTAAGCACCCTTGACTCCTATTAGAGTTGATGAAATAAATAGGTGATGATTGATGCAGCTCGTCTGAGCCCTCTCCTGGAACAAACTGCTCCTCAGAAGTACTTGGGAGTCTAAAATGGTTCAGATGAACCCAGGCTGTAAAAGTCTTATCCTTGCATCATAATGGTTACGTAGAAAAAGCCAAGTGCAGCACTCTACCAGTGCCTCCCAAGGTGATTTGCGGCAATTTTTGCACTTCAGATTGTGCTTTGCACCAGGTGTGAGCCATATATTCTATCTATGGCTAAGTGTCTGAACCCTCAGAGCTGGAACAGACACCCCAGAGCTGTGTTTGGCTCTCCACAAACTCAGTGTCAAAGCCGAGTTCGGGAGCTGCTGTGCACACTGAGCTGTGGCTTTTCTGGATCTGGTCGTGCTATGCAAGTAGATTTATTTATTTGTTCTGCTTGGATATAAATCAGTAAATCTGACCTGTTCTTGCTGGTCTGGGGCTGTGCTGTGCTCCCAGTCATACTCCCAGTAAGAGGCTCAAAGGTGCTGGTGAGTCTGGTTTGAAGGCTGATTCCAGATTTCAGATTGCTCCTGGTCATGAAGCTGAAATCCCTCAGCATTCCTGTTGTGCAGAGCACTCTTGGTTCTCGTGGTTCCATTGTTTGAAAAATTAAGCTTTATTTCAAGTATATTTGGAGCTGTCAAAAGGCCTGAGAAATGTGTTGGAAAGTGGTAGCAGTTGGTTTAGTTTTGAGCCACCATAATTCATTAATAGGAGCTGAATAAATCTTTCAAATGGCCACAGCTGATGAATAATTGTGGAAAAAATTATTTTGCAGGAACAAAAACCCCAAAACAACCAAACCAACTTCCCTGGGGGCTCGGTGTTGATAAGCATATTACAAATATCCCTATTCTTCTGAGCAGTATAATTAAAAAAATACAGGAAAAAACCTACTCATGTAGGGAAAACTTTGCCATGACCCACAGACTGTCTGTGGATGAAATATTCAGTCACAGCTTGATCTCATCACATCCTTGCACTAAACTTATTGTGACAGTTTGAACAGAGTTTTGGCCTACAAGACTTGGCTGGTCATCTCTCAAACCTTTGTTTTTTCCAGGACTGTCCTGTTCCTCTGAATAGATTTGCTCCAGAATACTGTATTTTGTAGAGGAAAAACTATTATCTGGAAATTGATTTCTAGCTTTTGACTTATATTTGCAGTGATGTAAAAAGCTGTTTTCAGTGCTAGTTTGTTTTGAACTAGCAATATAAATGAGGATATGTCACAGTTCTAGAAGGAAATAATTGGCTTCTTGGTTTTAGGAGTAGGTAAATCAGCTGAGGTGATGTCAAGTACAGAGGGACACAAACTCTCTCTTTTCAGACAGAATTTTAGTAGATTTTTTTTTTTTTTTTCCAGAAAGGTTACTAAAACAAGGACATATAGAAATGCTTTAAGAAACTTTGATCTCATGATGGTTTTCAGCCAGCTGGATCCAAGAAAGTGAACCTGAGAGTGACTTTGACAGCCCATTGGGGGAAAAAAGATTATTTCTATCACTATCCCTGGTGTTGTTCTCCAGACCCTTCCTTGACCTGGCCCTGGTGAGGTCTGTCCCCCTCTGCATTTCTTTGCTGCTTCAGGAACTTTTCACACTTTAGAAAACCCCTGTAAGTTGAATGGATCCTCCTGACTCAGAAAGTCTCTCCTGCCTCCTTCCTTCCTCAACCCCAGCTTTTCTCAAAGCACAGAGGAATTTATTTTATTTTATTTATTTTTCTTGCTGGCTGTTCCATGTTCCCTCTGTTATTTACCTTGCAGGAGGATTTTTATTTTGCCACCACCAGTGGTTTTACAGTAAGCACAGTGCCAACCTTGTGTATTTAGAACATTTTTCTAATGCTAATGCAGAGCCACCTCATGTGTGTCTCTTTATTCATGAATACCCTCAAGTGAGCAAGTTTGGTTTATTTATTAATAACACCATCAAACAACACACCATGAATAGTCACTGCATCATTATTATCATGTGTAAAAGAAGAAAAAAAATGGCAAAAATGAAGTTTCTGGAAGGAAACTTCGTGACTGATAATTTGACTTGGACTTTTCAATGTTGTGCTGTGCCTGTGTAGCCCCAAGAGTCAGGAAATAGGGAAGGAAAAATTCCAGGAGGTTTTACACCCATCACAGGTGTCATGAGCTCTAAATGTGCAACTGTCATTCTGCACAAACACTCGTGGCAAGCTCCAAATTTCAACCAAAACATGTATGAAAGAAGATACTTGTTTGCAGAGATATTTAACCCAAATCTCCAGTCTGCAGCCTGCTGTGAATGCTGCTTTTGGAATTCATGTGGTGATGTGCAAACACATTTCTTTCCTAATTCCATTTTTGGCTGCCCTCTCCAAGGCTGTGTTTGCTGTAATCAGAGTTGTGGCTGCAGTGCTGCAGGTGTTCCCAAACTTAGACTGGAGTTCAGTCAGATCAAAGCTGAGCACAAAAGGAGCCACGTGGGAGGCATGGAGTGTGCCTGGGCTCACTGAGCTGCTCTGAGCTGCCTTGTTCAGTGCCAGGTGAGGCTCTCAGGTCTCTGTCCTGTGCACATCGAGGCTGGGTGAGGCCCAGCAGCCTGCAGGAACCAATGCTGGGGCATCAGACTTCTCTGAGCAGACTGGGATGGAGATCTTTATTCTCCAGCCAGAGACTGAGACTGCTCCAGATCACTCTGGGACTGCTGAGAGAGAGAGAGAGAGACTGCTCCTATGGCTGCTGCTGTGGCCACTGCCCCATGGCCACTGCCCAATGGTCACTGCCTTATGGCCACTGCCCTATGGCCACTGCTCTATGGTCACTGCCCCATGGCCACTGCCCCATGGCCACTGCCCTATGGTCACTCCCTAATGGCCACTGCCCCATGGTCACTGTCCCCACTGCCCCATGGCCACTGCCCCATGGTCACTGTCCCCACTGCCCCATGGCCACTGCCCTATGGCCACTGCCCAATGGCCACTGCCCCATGGCCACTGCCCCATGGCCACTGCCCTATGATCCCTGCCCACTGCTATGCAGTGCAAATTCCCTTTATCCCATCCCACACCCAGGATGTGCCATCCCATAAACAGCAAAGATAAACAATACCCTGTAAGGTCACCAAGTCCAATCCTCTCCCACAATGGGTGCAGAAGGCCACAAAGCCATGATCCTCTTTTCCCATGTCCATCCCTGGTGCCCTGGATGTGCTTCCTGCTCACCTCTGGGCCTGGGGCAGGGGCTCAGCTCTGGGCTCTGAAGGGCTGCTGTTCTGTAACACACACACTGTAACCCTACAGCAGCCCTGTTCCCAGCCCTGGGGAGGCACAGGGCACTCAGCAGCCTCTGCACAAGCCTGGATTTGGGGCTGGCCCTGGCCCATGGAGATGGGCAGAGGTGACCTTAGAGGAAACTTCAGTTGCTGTGGGGACTCATGGGGGGAAAAGGATGCCCTGTGGAGCACAAGGACACAGGCAAAATAACCCAGCTGCTGCAGTGTGAAATGTGGAGAACAAATCCAGGAGAAATGAGGATTGATTAGGTCGCTGCTTAGTGAGAAGTTTGGTCTTTAACACATTTTCCTGTTTCTAATAAAGTGGGAAGGTAAAAGATGGTTACTGCTTGCACAGCCCCAAGAGATGATAAAGTTCTCATCTTGGTAGGAGAAGATCTGTTGCATCCCTAAAATTTCCTGATTTTAGGCAGAACACATGGGTAATAGAAACCTGGTCTATAGAGAAACATTGCTCTTGATGCGTTGATATTTTCCAGAAATAATACTTTAGCCTCCAAATAGAAATTGTAGAATGCAGTTTTCTTGAAGATACCTCTAAAATAATGAAAAATGTCTTTATCTATTACATTCTGCTGCATGTAAATATGGTTTTTCTGCTGCATGTTCAGCCCCTCAGCTAAAGAATTTTGGTTTGTGAACAGGCACTAGCTCTCTCTTTTACACTTGTGTTGATTCTACATTGCCAATAATGGACTAAAAATGGCAAAACCTCTGTTATTTTTTTTTTAGTTTAATGATGATGAAGAGTTTGGGAACAAGTGTGTCACAGAGGCCTCATGCAAGAACCCCCTGCTCAGAAGCACAGGGTGAAGTTTCCACTGCACTGTGTCCAGCATCACACGTGAACATGAGGAGCAAAATATAGACAAAAGAAATATAGAAATATTTCTTTTGAGAAATGGTGTTGCTTTTCCTTTCCTATAGGTTCTGTCCTCATCCAGCTTTTACTGGGACAGGCAAAGAAAATGTGGGCAGGTACCAGGGAACTGAATTCATCAAGGCAAAAAAGCTTTGCTGAAACCAAACCAATAAAGCCAGAACAGTGCTAATAAGTAGGGAGTAAACTCAAAGGTTTAAATAGTTGTTTGTTGATGTTGTTTGTTAGTTTTTTGTTTTTCATTTAATTTTCTCACCAACACTTGGAAGGGATGTGGGCTCTTGGTAGGAATCACGTCCCTGATGAATTTAAGTCTAAATAAATCATATTTTGCTACACCTTTTTGTCTGATTGCAGCAAGGAGTCTTTGCTGGTGAAGCTGAGTTTCACCTTATTTCTGACAATATAAATGACATCTAACCAGTGAGACTTTTCTCAACCTAAAACAGGTAAAACAAAAGCTTTCTCTCCTGAAGGTGCAGAGGAAAGCACTGGAAAATTCTGCTCATCTGGAAAACATTTCAGAATATGATGAGCAACAAAAGTAGGGGTGAAATATTTTGCAGCTGTAGCTATAGCAAGAACAGCCACTGCCTTTCCTGAGTTTTGCTCTCTGTTGAGCTACTGTAAAAAAGCAGTATTTTTATTACTGGCATCAGGAATATCTTCACCTTGAGACTCATATGAAAGAAAACAAACCACATTTTCAGATAACTGCTTCCCCTGTTATTGTAAGCATCTTCTTTTGCTGCTCTCAATTACAGTTTCATCATTTCAAGTCTTTGTTGGGAATTTTAGAAGCCAGGGTTGGTGTTTTGAGGTGCTTCAGGCCATGTGAGTCCATTTCCTTAGAAACACCTCAGAGAAATGGGGAATATTTCATGGCTCATTGCTGTAACACATTCAGTGGAAATTCCTGCTGCTGAAGAGCGCAGTAAAAATGATGCAGCATATTAAATGTAGATCAAGTTAAATAATGTCTCTACTGTTTTGATGTAGGAAAAATTTAAGCACGGGATGAAGCAGAGAGAGGCACAAGCTCAGCTGCTGAGGCTGAATCCCTTAAGCACTGAGGCAGAAGGAGTGAGTAATTCTGTCAATAAAAATTGAGGATACGAAGAGCTGGAGTCTGGCTGGAGAAGAAGGTGATTTCTGTGATTTATGGAGTGCCCAGACATTTGCCATGGCAGTCCCTGAGGCACGGGCTGGCAGCCACTCCTCCCAGCCCCATCACACCTCCCTCTGGCTCAGCACCACGTCTGTCATTCCCAGCCTTGGACAAGCTGGAGCTGTCACCAGGGGTGTTCAGGGGAAACGTGCAGCAGGCAAAGTTCTGCAGGCTGGTGGCAGAACTCTCTGCCCTTCTGCTCACTGGAGAAAATGGTTAATGTCCATCATGAACACTGCACCATCCTGTTGGGCAGCAGGAAGAGGAGAGGGCTGCCAGGGAAGGCTGCTTTCCTTCCAGGGCTGTCAGCCTTCCCACCCCAGGGCTGAAGGGGCCATCAGTTAATGATTTATCAGCACCCATTTCACTGTGGGCTGCTCTGTTAAAGCTCTGTTTGCTGTCTGGGCAGTTTCTCCCTCAGCTGTGCTGCTGTAGGGTTTTTGTGCTGGAGACAGGCAGTTAAACCTTCAGGAGTGTTAGGACAAACTTGCTGAGTAAGCCACGAGTCAAGGACACTAAAACCCCACAATGCACAAAGATGTGTTTCTTTAACCTGGGATGTGCAGCAGGGAAGGCAATCCCAGGGATCAGGAGTTTGGATTCACATGGTGCTCCAGCTGGCCAGACAACGTGTCAGCTGAACAAACCACACAGCAAAGGCAATCCTGGAGAACCCTGTTTGGACCTCAGCTCTGCATCGTGGCTTCCACGGCCCAAAGATATCCCCAAAAAATAGTTCTTGCATCTTCTCTTCCTAGGATGAGTTCTATTATAGAATAAAGAATACTAAATGCTTCTACTCTATAGTGAGGTCTTGATTCCCACAGCTGAGCTGTTTCTGGTTCTCAATCATTTTGATGAGAGCCGGTTTGGATATATTCCTGATAAATTCGTGCTTTGCTCTGTTGTTTATGTTGTTCATACTGTTTATCCAGGGCAGAACACAAACTCAGGCCAGCATTATTTGCTAGTTTTGCCATATTATTTACATCATGTATGGGATCTCCAAACTTTCCCTGTGATTCCTGAATGACACTATTTTGCAGACAGAAGCTCCCAGCTACAGATGCAGGCAAAACTACCCTTGTAATGTAAAAATAATCATCCTTGTAAGAAGTTTTCCAGTGGGAAAAGCCTCCTTGCCAGTGTAAACACCTTCACAAAGTTGTTTCTGCTGCTCTTGCCACAGTGGTGTCATTTGCAAGTTTTGAGCTCAGCTGTAGATTTAGTTTTCTGCCGTGGGAGAAATCAAGGCTCTAAGAGAGGTTTCTGTCTCCTCCCTTCAAGCAATTTTTACAACTTTTTCTCCTATTTTTCTTGCTCTCCTGTTACCTCCACATTTTCCCATGTTTGAGGCTCTCATGGGCTGTCTGAGTGTTGCAATAGATAGGATTTGATAGAAACACTGCTCAAGTTTTTTATTCTCTCAGGAGAAAAAAGATTGAACAAAAAATCTCTGTAAAGAGATCGTGATATCGTTGGAAGAAATACTCCTCAAAAATGTATCTATTAATCTATAGTACCTACTATAGTAGTCCTGCCAAAATTATCATTTTTCTTAAGACCCCTATTTCTTACAGTTACTTCTACTCCTTTAAAGTAGTGGAGAGTCTTCTCTCTATCCCACTCAAATTAAATAAACTCTTTTGCTTTTCTTTGCCTTCCTACCAGTCTGTCATGCCCTGTTCAACTGATTACCTGCTCAGAGAGAGTTTTCTTTCCAGAGGATTGGCAAAGGTGTATGAAATGTGTGAACAGGCAGAGAAAGACATCTGGGGGCAGTGTGAGAAAGCCAAGACACTTTTAGAAAGGTCAACAAAAATATCATCTCCTTGTTTGCTGATATAAGTAGACTTTTGTTTCAAATGCAGTCTTTACTTGGTGTTTCTGTGTGCCTTTGGTGAGTGCCTTAAATCTCAGTATCAGTTACTCAAAGGATTTAAAATCCTTCTGTAAGATGAAAGATTTGCAGGCAACAAATCAGTTACAGAAACAAGAAAAGAACTGAGGAGCCTGTCTCCTGCATTTACCTGGGCTTTTATTTGTTTGGGGTTTTTCCTGGACAAAAAAAATTTGATGTTTAAGTCCCTGAGCCTCAGGAGCCCCCTGATTCTCCCAACTATACATCAAAAAGCTAATCCAGAACAAAGGACAGAACAGAATTCATCATTCCCCCTACTTTTTTTTTTTTTTTTAAATTCTTGGAAACCCCAGCTCTGTTTCTAGTAAAGCAAATTGTTCCAGTTTTGGTGGAACAACAAATGTGTTCTCAGAGAAATGCTGCAAAATTGTTTTTGAAAGCACTCAGCTGTGGCAATGATGAATTTTCTCATTTCATCATTTGGTCCAGGAGATTCTCCCTGCATGTCATGGTTGATGGAGGCAGGGAATTTGCTGCTACCCACGAAGAGCTCTGCAGGTCCCTCTGCCTGCTGCTGTGGTGGCTCTTTGGGCTTGCTCCTCCTTTTTTGTCTCCCAGGAAAAAAGTGAATTTAGCAGTTCCCTTGATTCCTCTGATTGAGCATCTCCAATTTTAAAATCAACTGGTGAATCACAGTATCTCCCCATCTTTGAGCTCAGGTGAAGGCACCCGAAATTCTGGGCACTGCCAGTAGCTGCTGGAGGGAATTGCTGAGATGCAGACTGTTATTGCAATTTACTGGCACTGGGGAGAGCAGCTGCTCCCAGCAGCCTTAAAAATAATGGTGTCAAGCCCTGGGGTCACTGAGGTCCCCAGGAGTCCCATTTTCATGATAAAAGTGTGGCTTCAGTGGTGCCCTACCCAGGCCAAGCTTTTTGAGGCCTTCCTAACCTCCCACTGAGCTTGCTTATATGTTTTTAAAGTTGTGTTCTATTTAAAAACATGTAAACATGAATGAATTTTGGTGAAAGCCATGTGGGAACCCAATCCCCTTTCTCAGTACATATTTAACTAGTTAAAGACTAGGGGTTAATGCTGAATTCTTAATGTGTTTAATATTTTAGAGTACAACTGCAGGAATTTTTTAAAATGTGCAGTTCCAGCCCATTTCTACACAGAGCTCTTCCAACTAATTCTGTTGAAAATGTGATATAGCTGCAATTTACTGTCAGTGAAGATGGATGTGGAAACCCATTCACCTTGATAATGCCAGGTAGGAATTTACCTCGAGGAATTTAGCACCTTTTGGAAAAGCAAACAAAAGCCCCGTGCCAAGATGGTGACAATGACTTGGCAGTTAAACAGAAATATGGGACAAGTCAAGGCTGCTGGTTAACACTCCCCAGAAAATGACCTTTGCTGCAGTCCTTGCCCTTTGGCTGAGAACAGTTTAATAAAAAAGCGGAGTGAGATGCAGTTCTGTGAAATGCAGCTGTCCTGGCAATGTTTGCACAGATCCAACAGAAGTGGCAGAACTGCAGAGCCCTGACTTCAGCAGCAGCTCCATTTTCCAAAGCTTGCAGGGCTCAGTGAGGCTCCTCCTGCCAGAAAATGTTATTTTGTGGTTGGTAATTTGGCTCCTGGAAGTTCAGCATTCTATCCAGGTGCTGCTAAAAATATGGCCCTTCATTTTCTTCTGGCAGGTTAGAATAGTAAAGAATATTTATAAGGTGGGTTTTTTCCACTTCCAGTTAAAATGTGCCACCCTTGAATAAAAAGAGGAATAGGGTTATTTTTTTAAATATGATGCTTAGTTTAGGTTAATGTTGAATTTCCATCAGGCCTTGAACAGCTTGGTGAAAGCTTTCCTAAAATTAGGAGTTATCAGGGGATTGCTTGCATCAGAGGGCTAATGGGTGGTTGAAAACTTGACATAAGAAATAAACTGTAAATTTGATGGTTTTGTCCCAGCCCCAGTGATTTTTGGCAAAACCTCCTGCTGCTTAGTGGCTGGATGGTTTGCATCTGTTTTACTCCTGTCCTTTTAGAATAACTTGACAAAGCTGCTTATTTCTCCCTGTAGAGGAAATGATTCTCACTGACACAGCTTTAATTTTTCTGTATTGATTGAGAACACAGATCTCCCTCTGTCCACTGAGCTGCCAGCCCACGACTGCTGAGAAGGAATGAATCTGTTCTGCTAAAGCTTCTCAGTGAATTCAGATGCTTGCAGGTAACTGGATACCAAATCACTGCAGGATGACAATGCTAAAGACAGAAATGCATTTTTTTCAGGCACAGCTTTTCAAAGCTTTTCAAGGTACAGATCCTTTCTGATTGATCTCTGAAGGCCTAAATAGTGGTTACCATTTCAAGATAATTTGTCATCTTTAACACTTCATAACCTTCTTTGAATCCCATTTTGATCTGTAGCTTGACAAAATAATAGTTTACAAAGCAATCTCGTGGTGAGCAGCTTCCACCAGAGATTGCTGTGATTAAGAAATAACTTCTTAACAATAGTTTAATTTCTGAATTTCTCAAACCTTTTCTTCGGAGCAACCCAGAGCACTGAGCATCACAATGGCTGTAATGCATAATTTAAGCTATTATTCTCTAAACTGAATGGGGATGTGGAATTCAGTAAGTCAGAAGAGATTTCATTTTGAGTTTATTGAGGTAAGACAAACGCCTGCACGAAAGCTTTCCGTGCTGCAAAGAGAAGACAATTAGATTCCTGAGGGGCACAGTAATTTGCAGTTGTATTCATTTGTAAAACAGAAACAAATGTCAAGCCTTGTACAGCAAAAAGGGCACGGGGCCTTCATAATGGGCCAAAATATAATAAACCTTGTAGCTTGCTAAGAACTTCATTTGTGTGCTTAAGCAAGGCAAAAAGGATGCTTTGGCATGCAGTGGCCCTGTAAGAAATTGATGAACTTGGACTACACTGATAGAGAAGAGTTCATACACCTCTTGTCAGGTTCTTCAAATGATGTACCAGTGATAGAAATGTGAAGTACTATCACTAATAATATTAATAGAACACTGAACAGTATATTGAACATTCCAATGTGCAGCACAAGGCAGGTGACATATAAATCACTGAGGAATATATTGATAGTGGCAGATAAAAGAACATATTTGAGTTCAGGTTGCAGTGATATTTATTTTCCCAAGATGGGAGTTTTGGTATCTGTCACCTCTCTATTTTGCCAAACAAAAATTCTTAGTATGATCCTGGATACTTTGCTTTTTACAAAGGGCTGCCTGGGTTCTGCAATACAATATATTAAACTTTATTTCTGCTGTGCAAGTTTATGGCATTTTCTATTTCCTTAATGGGAACTCTTAAAGAAAGAACATTAATAAAGAGATTGATATCTAACTGTGTGATCTGGGTTGGAGCCTGCAAAGAAACGTTAGGAAGGAGAGAGGAACACATTGGAGAAAAGAGAATTTTCCAGCCCTTTACTTTGTGTGTGAATCACTTAGTCCTGAGGTATTGAAGGCACTTTCCAAGAGGTCAAATCCTTCTCTTGGACTTCTTGGCCTGGATTTGCTCTGATGAAGAGCATTTAAATGTATGCTAATTTAAGAAATACTAAGAAATTTGACCTTGGCACAAATTTTAAGTGAAGCCTCTAATTCAGGGCAACAGTTTGACAGGTTTTTTGAGATATCTGAGCCAGCTTCTTGAAAGTGCCAGACCCAGCAGAGCTAAGTGGGAGCAGTGGAAGGGACATCTGAATGCCTTTTAGATGATTAGTGCCCCTATCTCGTCACCCAAAAAATGAGAGACAATATATGCCTGAAAATGAGAACAAAAAAATTCCCTAAATCTAGGTAGGCTGACTGTAAAAACCTACCCTTTTTTTGGCCATGAATTTTTAAGATCTATTTCCCAGAACACAGACCTGTATCTCAGTCATCTCATTCCCCAGCAGAAGATGTTTGGGTTATTCAAAAGCAGAAAACTGATCTCACACTCAATAATCTGAAGAGCGAAATACTGAAGCAATTTATTCCAAAGGCTGAATTCCCATGGATTTGTGAGTGGGCAGAGATGTGCCTTGTACAATAACTCAGCTTTTGCCTGAGTGCTGCTGCTTCTCCGTTCTGCCATCTGAGGTAACGATTTGTTCCAGCTGCAAATGACCACAGAGAGGCTTTCTACAGCAAATTTGGGGGCTGGTTGAGGCTTGGAATTTTAACTCTGTGGTTTCCATTGCTTCAGGCACGCTGTTCCACCCCACACTGACCTACCTAGAGTTGGGTCGTACTCCCAGATGAACCTCTTGGTCAGGAAGCGCACGACGAGAGCTGGAGGGACAAAGAGATTTCGGGTCAGAAGGACAAGGCATCAACCCAACAGATTTTTTACAGCTTTCCCAGCAGAGGTTTTATGTGAGTGGGTGTGTAGCAGCTCCCCTGAGCTGTGAGCAGAGCTCAGTGTCGCTTACTGGAGCACTTGGGAACTTGTCACTGTTGGTGACCCGCTTCAAACTTTTGGAGGGTGGCAACAAAACAAAACCAAAACCAAACTCCCCCAAAAAACCCTCACAACTTTCTGCAGCATTAAAGCTCTGGCAGTAATTAGGCAGATTTCTGGCCTTCACATAAGATGACAGCAGGCAAAGGCTCTGTGTAGAGGCTTTATTGTGACCTTCACCTTGCAGTGCTCTTGTGCCAAGACTAAGAATACTAAGACTACACTGAGACTACTGGCTATCATGCAGTATTCCTTAATATACTTAAGGAATTCCTTAATTCCTTAAATACCATCCCACAGACAGGATATGGCATCACATAAACAGGAAAGATGTTCACCACAGTGTTCCCCAATCACCTGGGCTATTGCACAGATTTTACCTCTTATGGTAACAGGTAAACAATGCCCTCTAAGGTCACAAACTTTAATCCTCACTCTCAATAGGTGCAGAAGGCCACAAAGCCACAATTCTCTCTCTCCCAGCCCATCCCTGGTGACCTGGATGTGCTTCCATGGTCACCTCTGGGCCCAGGAAAGAGGCTTGTTTGGGACTCAAGGCTTACTTTTCTAGCATACACACAGTGTAACCCCACAAAAGCCACTACTTTGGATGCTTCAGGTTTCCTATAACCAGTGGAACAAAGAGTTGGCAGTTTTGGAACCAGGTCTGACACTTCAAAATGAGGTGTTGTTCAAAATAATTTTAATCTTGAAAACTTGCCCTCGGATTGTAAACCTTGTAAGGCAGAAATGATTGCTTCCTTCTCTAAAATGGCTTCCTTCCTAAATAGCTTCCTTCTCTATTTTGGCATGCTTTCCTTGTAACAGAGTAACTTCCATGTTTTGTCTCCTTGAAGCAAACAGATAAAATACTTTAAACCAACGGTCAACAAATGCTATTAATCAATTTGCAGAAACAGAGGAAAAAGTTTAGATTTTGGAGCACTGGACAGGTAGTTCTTAGTTTCAGCTTATAGGCTAAGATCTTGCAATTTATGGTCTTGTATTTAATTCTTTCTATCCCTCCAAACCCTTTGAAAATAACTTTATATAGACTTTGATTATTCTTGAATTTAAAACTAAGCTGTGATTTGAATTTCTAGTGATGTAAATGAATCATTTACCAACTGCAAACCATCCAAAATCCTTTCTGCAAGTGAAGCCAGAGAAATCTGCACCAGCTATGAGTAATTACAGTAATTGCAGTTGCAGGAAAACTCTTCCTTGTCATCAAACCTGTATGATTGTTCCATTCTTCTTTTGTTTGCAGGTGGACAGTGAAAGGTGACAACTAAACTCAGACCCTTTCCAAAGCTGAAGCCAGAGAATGCCCTACATCCCAGACATCCCATTCTGTGCTCAACAGTCTGCAGAATGAATCTGATGAATTAGCATTCGCTTAACCAGACAATCAGAATATCAGTTTTAAGAAGATTAACTATGCCTCATTCTTGGAGGGGCAATGAGAAGCTGATCCTAAGGAAGTGAGAGTGCCACTCAAGAAGCAATTTGAAGTTGGTGTTATTTTAAGCTTCTATTTTCCTTAGGAAATTCTATTTTGATTTTTTTGCTCAGGCTTTGCTGAAATGCTGTCCTTGTTCCTCAGAGTAGATGTGACAATTCTTAGCCAAAGCAACTTTCCAAGTCATAGTTCTTAACCTGAATGTCATAACAAAACAAGATGATCTCTTTAGAGCTGATTTCCCATCCATGCTGATGTTGCACCAGGACATTTTTCCTGCACCTTTTATCTTAGCTGGAGTAGTTGAAACATTTTGTTGTTTTGAAAGTTTGGTCATGATTCTTCTCTAATTGCTAGTAATAGATTCTCTCTTACTATGTTCTTTGTCAAGGACAGATTTTGAAACAGATTTTAAAAATTTAAACAGATTTAAAAGGACTTCAAACAGATTTAAAAAGTCAAACAGATTTAAAAAATTTATTCTTTGACAGCCATACTGTGAAGGAGAAGCAGTGATGAGCTACTGTGGTGGCAGTGCCTGAGCCTGTGCCTGGACTTGGAGAGAGAGAAAAGGCAGAAGAACCTGTCCAACTATTTTTATACTTAAACATGGTCCACTTATTTATGATAACCTTGTACTTGTAGATGGAAATTGCAGGACAGGAGAGTAGAACTGATGGAATTCTGGAATTCTTTCAAGCACGTCTAAGACAGGTCACAGAGAGCAGCAGCTCTGAAGGAAAAAAGGGAGAAGAGCTGATTTTGGAGGTGCCCAAGTATAAGAGATTAGAAGGTGACAAGCCATAAAAAGTAGAACTGGACTGGAGCTGCTGAGCTGAGCCTGGGAGGAGAAACCCACAGTTATGTCCACAGGATGAAATGGTGCAGGTGTGCAGAGCTGCAGAGGTGAAGAATTAGAGACCAGAGGTGTAAGCTCTGGAGAGAAGGGGAAAGTTAGGCTTTGTATTTATCTCCAGCACATAAATAATGACATGTTTAGGAGGGAGCTGAACTGAAGAAGGGAAGGCTGGGAGGAGGCTGCCATGCAGTCAGAGGGCAGTGAGTCTCTCTGCTGGCAGCCCTCAGTGGGGAGCACAGAAAGCACAGTGAGCCACTTGCTGGGCACTGTTGCCAGTAGAGAATTTTTATAAGTACTTCACTTTTCTTTGGGCCCAATGAAAGGAAGAAAATGCCCCTTTAGCACAACCCCAGAGAGTGGGGCAGAGCCATGTGCTCTGTATCAGTTTTGGGAAACTTGGGGCTGTGCAGAACTGCTGCTCCTCCAAGGCTGGCTCTGCTCAGCCTCCCTGCTTCTGACCCAGCCAATTCCTTCAAAACACTTCTGCTCTCTTTCATGGCAGTGGTCAGAGCCCATCCTATAAAGCTTTTCCCTTCCACACATTTTTATGAGGCTGAAGCTTAGCAGCTAGCTGCACTTCCCAGATGGGGAACGTGAGAGGCTCTCCATCCAGAGCCTGTTCTGTTTATAAGTGTTGCAGACTGTGTTGGATGGGAAATATTCTTCTTTAAACTTCTGCCTCATTAGGGGTGCTTAGCAGATGGGCCTGTGCCATCCAGTTGAGCATTAAAACAATGTCTGTGACTTTGCTGCCTCATTTGCCTGAAAATAGGCCATGAGGGAAGAGCTGGGAAGGGCATCCAAGTGCTTGGGCTGCCAGACTGGAGACCAAGGTGCTGGCTGGTGCCTCCTGGCCCAGCAGTGATCCCCTGGAGCAGGGCTATTGCTGTGGAGCCACGCTGTTTATGCTGAGCTCAGTCCCTGCCAGATGACATCACTCTTCTGTAAAATAACTCTGCCAGCAGAAGAATTGGGAGTGAGGACAAGAGCGATTCACTGGACTTAGAGCTGGAGCAGGCAGATTGCTGCTGCTGGCTTAAATGATGCTTTGAGCAAAGGCAGTAAATTCCCCCGTCCTTAGTAATGTTGCATAAAAGAGTTGATATGGGCATTACTTCCCTCTCACCTGAGCAAAGGTGTGTGTCCTGTTTGACCAGTCAGTTTTATTCAGACATTCTTAACCCTAATACTAGTAATGAGCCAAAAGAAGCCCAACAGACTAAAGAAAACCAGTCCAGATGCTGGGGTTTGATCCAAAACAACACTGAGACTGAGACTGTCTGAAACACATTATTTTCTGATTAAATTAAGTGGCTAATCCCAATATTCATTTTTAAATGACCATTTCCAGTGCTTATCCTCAGATTGATGCAGGAGTTAATTTCATGGCCCTCCACTGAGACTAGGCCAGGCTCTTCCCTGAACACTTACAGCTCGTGAAATACAAGAACTTGCAGGCTTGGAAGGAAAGAATCTCCAGCAAAGTGCACTGTGGATTCCTGCTGTGTTTGTGGGAGACATGACCATCACCAGAGGGAATTGATGTAATGTCCCAGCAGAGGAAGAACAGACTCATGTCTCCTCCTGCCTTTCCTGACACCCTCGCTTCCAAGTCAGCTGTTCTGTGCAGGGCATAAATTAGGGTAGGACTTGGCACAGCACTTTCATTCACTCATGTTTAAAACTTCTGCCTTACAAGTTATTCTTGGAGGAGAATCATGACTGTCTGTCAAATACATTTGCAGTGCAACCCCACTGAAGACAATGAAGTTAAATCCTGATATAACTTGGCATATAAACCAAGATTATCAACCACATAATTAATCAATTTCTTTCGAATTTGTGTGGCTGAGTCCCTTACTCAGCTTTAAAAATCCATTCCATATCTTTTGGAACTTTTTTTTTATGTGTGTGTGATATTTTGTGTCTTGCTTTAGATCTTTGTTTGGATTTAGTAACATACAAATGCTCTAGCTAAATTTACAATCTGTCTGAATACATATCTTTGTGGATTTGGTATCCTTCCAGCTAATACAAGCTGAGTTTTTTGGGGAAGAAAGGAAGCAGGGTTTTATTTGAAAAACAACCCCCTTCCCAAAAAGTTACAGAGTTCAAAGTTATTCTAAGAAAAATAACAGTTTTCCACAGTGAAATAACTGTATGATGACTCTTTTATGCCATGAGAATTTTCAGCTATAAAAATGCTCTGAAAGCAGTCCCATTATTTAACTTATCAACAAGTCCATTCCTGGTGCCACGATGACGTGTCATCAGTAAACCAGACTTGGCAGGAGACACCAGAGTGGCTAAAACCAAAGGTTAGAATGATCAAAAGGCACTTTCAGAAATGAAGGATTTAATTTTTTCTCAAAATAAATATTTTTGTTAGAGAGTTCATCCCCCTTTCACCTTCCCAGAGGCCCTTCATGTATTGGAATTTCAGTCCCCCTGGAAGATGGGGTGAGTGCCAGGCTGCAGGATGGCAGTGCTGCTGGATTCTGCCTCCTTAAACAGCTCTAGGTCCAGCTTTGGGAAAGAATGGTTTGTTTTAAAGACAAAAGCATGAGAATTCAATTTGCTTCTGGAAGTGCAGGGGGTGTCTATGGAAAGTGTGGACTCCTAATGCAGAGCCCTTTTCTGATCCTGCTCCATCAGGGATGTGAAAATGCACTCGTTGCCCTTGCTCTGCATCCATGGGTCTGACTCAGCTCTGATGGGATCTCTGGAAGTTCAGTGATTTGGGGATGTGAGAGCCCAGAGAGACACGGACAGCAGGAGTTCTCTGCCTTTGCCTTCTCTCTTGGTTTGCTCACTGTGGCCACTTCTGATGCAGGAAACGAGGTGTTTCCTGCTGTAAATCCAATGGAGCAAAGCAAGATCAGTGAGAAAAACAAGGGAGAACTCAAAAAAGTACAAAAATGTTTTGTTTAACACCGCCTTGCTGTTTCAAACTCTGTTCTAGGAATATTTAAGTCACTGTCTTAAGAGGTGAACTGTTCAGAAAAATTACTATTTATGATTTCATAAGGGAGGTCCTCCACTGCCTGCCAATATAGTTAAAAGTATATATACTTTTATACATAAAGATCAATGAACCATAAATACCAAATGTATATATCCTTATATATACCACATAGCAATTTATATATAACAGTGTGTGTGTATATAGGTGTATCCCTGCTATAGTAAACACAGACCAGGATTGAGCAGCTGTGGCATGAAATGTGCTGCTTTTGCCTTTCAGGAGGTTTCTCTGTGTAATTCAAACCTTTTTTCTTCAGTGCTAATGTTAAGTGCTTCTGTTCTGGGGATTCAAATCTGAGCACCAAAAATGGTTCAAATGTCTTTTTATTCTGGTGGAATATAAAGGGACCAGAGTACCTGTCTCAAATATCTCTCAAATATCTGCCTCAATTCCCACAGCAGGGTCATGGTTGAAACCAACATTCCATGTTCAAGTATTTCAAAACCACTAATTTGCTTTCAAATGTACCATAGTAAGTGCCATATATTGGATTTATCTTTACAGTAAATGATATTTTACATGCAGAATGTGAATGTATTAGGACTCCAAAGGCTGTTTCAGATAATAATTTAGTAGTTTGTTCAATTAGATGTCAATAATTTACCTTATTTTCTCAAGTTGTTTCGAAAGAGTATCCTACTGTGGAAGAGACAGAGACCACAGTCCTGCCCAGCTGTGGTTTTTAGCAATCTCCATCATTTATTAATGATGGCCTGACTAAATGTCAGTGTATTTCATGTAACTGGCACTTTTCAATTTCTGCTACAAGGTTTTGGGGAGTATTTCTTCTGTTAGCAGCAATCTCAGTCTATCTCAGGTGTAATTGCTTCTGAGGAAAATACATGATTTTAGGAACTTCTGAGTGGAAAGAGCCTGGGGAAAAGTAACTTGTTTCAAGGAGCTCATCTGAAATTCTGGCAGTCCATGGCATGATGCATTTACAAATTCATCTCAACTGTCATAATAGGAGACTGTAGTCCTTTGTATGCTCCTCTGGATAGTTCACCCTGATTTTTTTATTGATTGGTAGTCATTCATCCCATCCCCACTGAACAGGAGGATTTTTGCAATAATATTCTGCCCACTTTCAGTGCTCATGGCTTTTTTTTCACGATGGTTGCTACATATGAAACTCCAGCAGGAGGCTAAATTTACATTACATTACCCCATTCCATAACATATCATTTCAAAGGTTGTTTATTCCACAGGTCGCCTCTCATGTGAAAGATAAATGACCAGCTTGGTGTGTCTCAGGGTTTTGATCATTTTAGGAACAGAGTGTGCCATATCCTCACTTGTACCATTTCTCTCTCCTGACTTCATTGTGCCACTTGTTCTGTGTGAAGTCTGAATTTTCTGCTGTGCTGTTACTAACACATCTGGTTTTCCAAGATACAGTTAATGGCAACACCTCCAGATGTTTGTGTGCCTGAGACTGAGTATATTTGTGATGGTGTTGTAGGGAAAACCTTAGGGATGAAATCACACCCATCATTTTTTGACTTTTCTAGATAACTGACACAGGTGAGGTTTGGGTTCCCATGCTCCTTTGAAAGACACTGGGCAGAGGAAAGTAGAACAAGGTTCTCAGTACAAAACTTTGACACTAACCAAATCCGCCATCTCAAGATGAAAGATAAAAAAGTTAGATTTATCTGAGAGAAAAAAAAAAAGGAAGGAGGGGTGTAAAGCTTTTTTCTTTACAAATCCAGCACTTCAGTAAGACAATGGCAAGATGTCAGAATTTGTGGCTGTAACATTTTTGTAGTTTCTTTTCCTTACATTCTTTTCAGTGTTGAATTTAGAAAACATCCCACTCTCTTTTGATGGTCAAATTAGTTTGTCATCTTTAAACACAAAAATAGAAAGAAAGGAGATGGAGGGGAAATTCTATAATGCTTTCAGTGGCAGGATGAGCTGGTTATTGTCAAAGCATTTTTGCATGAATGAATTTTTGTTGATAAATGTATTTTGAACAGAAAGGCCATTTTTTGCAAGGCAGTGAGGATTTTAGATTTTCAGAGGAAATGACTCAACACCTCATCGTTTGTCTTCAAAGAAGTTGCAATTTAGGAATTGCATGTTGAAAACAAACAAAGCCAGCTTTGCTAGCCTCTGATCATTCTTTTATTCACTGCTGTTTTGTATCACACTGGAGAAATCTGGGGGATTAATTGGATCCTTTTATCCAGGTGTCACTGCTACAGGGGGAAGGCAAAGGAACACTTTCGTTGGGTTTTTTTTCATTTTTGATATTTTTGTTGGTTTGTTTGGTTTGGGTTGTTTGTTTTGTTTTAGTTTTCTTTTTTGTTTGTTTGTTTTGTTTGTTTGTTTGTTTTTTGGTGGGAGAGTGGGTAATTTTGGTGTTTTTTTAAGGCTCTCCTCCAGCTTTTGGTCTGATCCCTGCTCTCTTCCCTCTCCCACGTTCAGAAGCCACGAGATGAACAGGAGGAGCTGGAAGGAAGGGGAGAGAAGTGAAGTTGTCTTATTAGAGCAGGTCCACACATCCTGGGAGGGCTTTGGACCACTTTCCCAGGGAGTAGGAGAGGGGGCATGGTCTCATGCCTGAAGGAAATGAAGAAATTTCTCCAACAAGTTTGAAGAGAGTTCTGTGTGAGTCCTTGGCCAGGGCAGGGCCCAGCTGTTCTGGGAGAACATTCTCTGCCAGCAGCACCCTGGCCATAAAACCCAGCCCTATCTGAGGGGGAAGCTGTTCCTAAGTCTGGCAGTAATTAGGCAAGACAACAGCAGGCAAAGACTCCATGTAGGGCTTTATTGTGACCTTCACCTTGCAGTGCTCTTGTGCCAAGACTAAGACTAAGACTACTAAGACTAGACTAAGACTACTGGCTATCACACAGTGAAAATTCCTTAAATACCATCCCACAGACAGGATATGGCATCACATAAACAGGAAAGATGTTCACCACAGTGTTCCCCAATCACCTGGGCTATTCCACAGGTTTGACCTCTTATGGTAACAGGTAAACAATGCCCTGTAAGGTCACAAATTATTATTCTCACTCTCAGTAGGTGCAGAAGGCCACAAACCCACAATTCTCTCTCTCTCAGCCCATCCCTGGTGCCCTGGATGTGCTTCCATGGTCACCTCTGGGCCCAGGAAAGAGGCCCATTCTTGGCCTTCCAGATCTGCTTTTCTATCACACACAGAGTGTAACAGTACACCTAAGGAACTTGCAGTAATCAATGTTGGGGCAAGGATTTCTCAGAGCAGACTGTGCTGTTGCATGGAGTTCTTTATTCTCCAGCCAGAGACTGAGACTGCTCCAGATCACTCTGGGACTGCTGAGAGAGAGAGAGACTGCTCCTATGGCTGCTGCTGTGGCTACTGCCCCATG